>CM066045.1:93992559-94556613 GCA_033557465.1 Ichthyophis bannanicus
GTTGATACCGTGACCGTCGCTGATACCGACATATGAAGATCATTCTGTGATTGCACTATCGGTACTGAAGTAACCGAATGTGGCAGACCTTGATCATCGGTAGAATGTCTTCGGTACCGTTTGAAATCAATACCGAGACGAGTCGGTACCCAGTCATCCAGACTAGAGATCGATTCTAGACTCGGCATCGAAAGAAGCGAGTCTATCGATGCATGTCTGGAGGGCACCGACGTGGATACCAGCATCGGTAACGGGATCGATACCGATGCGGGAAGATCGGTCGGAAGCGGCTCTAGCGGCACCAAAGATACCGAGAGCACTCGACTGCGATCATCGGTGTGGAATATTTCATCCAGCAATCCAGCACCATTGCCGATGCCAGGGTACTGGCACCGCTCAAAGCGGATACCACCACCGGGCTTGGCTCAGGTATGTTCACTGAGGTAAAAACCCCGGGAACAACCTGAAACCCATTAATGCTTTGGAGGCCGAAGACTCCCGCCGGGGTTTTAAAGCCAATATGTCCTCGGGGGCAAGCCCAGAGGCATCTCTATGATGTACATGAGATCTACCACCCGAGGACTGGCTAGTCTGTACAGACTTTTGTTTGGTTACCTGATCCTGCGAAAAAGAAGATGTAGCTGGTACCCTCAGGCCTGAGGGGAACCGCGTATTGAGTTGAGCTTGATGCTGAAGACTTCTTTTAGAAATAGTAGTGCAGGAGGGACACTCCAGCGGATGGTGTTCAGGTCCCAAACATGGAAGGCACCAATTATGGGTGTCAAAGTAATTTGATAGCGCCACAGTTAAAACACGTTCTAGTGGCTGGCATTTCCATGAGGGAAAGTGGAGAGGCCTAGCAGGCCGAAACCTGTCAGGCCCCAAACAGGAAAAAATTCCCTACAAAAGAAAATATTTGTAGAAGAAAAGAAAAAGAAAACACTGGCGGTACCGGTGCGTCGAGGGAAGGTAGACGCGACCACAAGAAAAAACAAAAATAAAGGAAGAATTTTCTGCGGTGACAGGAGAACGTCCTGCCAGCTCCACGGAAAAACGAAAACTGAGGAGAGGCAGTTGGGAAAGGCGGGAAGGCAGCATGCAGGCGTGTTGGGATACTCCCAAAAGCGTTCTGATTGGACGCTGGGGAGCGTTCCCACGCAGACTCCGTCGGTACCGATGTACTCTTATGTGAAGACTCATTCCTGCTTGTTCCTGAAGAAGTCTTTATCCTTTGTTTTAGAAGGTAGGGATGCAGGATCCTTTCCCTGAGCTTGACTACCTTTTAAGCAGTAAGCCCGATGCAGAGCCAAAATAAAGTCTGCAGAAAAGACAGACTCCAAACTCCCCTGTGCTGCTGGCAACGATAGTGAAGGAGCTTCCCCCACTTTCACAGGCTTTTTAGCTTTCGACTTTTTTTGTAGTTCCTGACTGACTAGAATCCAAAACAGCAGCTTTACCAGACATGGCCGCCGTTCCCGCCAAATCTGAAGCACTCTGAAGGTCCCTTAAGAGATCACCTGCATCGGGCTTGCTCTCCATGCCGGCGGTGGGACTCACACGGAAACAAACTCTAAGCCCGAAATAAACGATGCTGAATCTAACCGCCGGTTCAACGTGCCTGCTTTCACCTGAAACCAAAACGTGCCGAGCGGACACCCGCGCACTCGAAAGCAAGAGCCTAAACAAAGATACGCTGGCTAACCTTTATGGCTGTGTCTCGGTATGGCGCTGATTTTGCCGCTCAAAGCACTTGCTCCCGCTGCTAGTGGTAAAGTGCTGTCTGGCGCCAGAGGCGATCAGATGGATTTCGGGGGCTCCCACACACGATTGCTTTCACCCCCGGTATAAGAGTTACTGAGTGAGGCAGGCTCTGCCTCCAATCTTCAGCACTACCACCGACTTGTAAAATCTCAGCCAAAGCAAAGTGCTATTCTGGAACAGAAAAGCCCTGCTAGAGCTTTTCTGCCGCAGCCAAATGATTTAAACTCAAAGAAAAGAAAAATAAGTCCTGTTTCCTGTCGTTCTCCAGGAGTCAGACAATTTAACGTCCCTTCCAGCTGCTGAGGACTGAAAGACTGAGGATGACCAGCAGGGGGAGCCAGATGCTAGTTCAGTAAAAAGTTTCAGTATTCAGTCCTCAGCTGCTGGAGAAGGTTGACAACCCTCACGTGCCTGGACTGGCCTGGAGAGACGATGAGGAAAGAGTAGTTACTCACCTGTAACAGGTGTTCTCCAGGAGCAGCAGGAATCAGTCCTCACATATGGATGACATCGACGTCTATGGAGCCCCCATGCGGAGCATTTCCCCAGCTTTCTAAGAAAGCCTTTAGGAATACACCCATGCATGCGCGGTCCCCTTCCCGCCCAAAGGTGCCATCTTGCTCAGTCAGATGACATAGCTAAAAGACAGCACAAAAAACAAAATGAACTATATACAACTGCAACTCCCAGGGGAGGAGGGAGGGTTGTGAGGGCTGATTCCTACTGCTCCTGGAGAACACCTGTTACAGGTGAGTAACTACTCTTTCTCCAGGACCAAGCAGGAAGTCAGTCCTCACATATGGGTGACTCCCTAGCTCTGGGCTACCAGGAACCCAGGCTAAAAAAGAAACTCCCTGTGAAGCCGTAGCATGAAGGAAAGAATTTCACTGAGACCAGAACCCCTCGGTAGCCCAACAAGAGGGCAGGAGGGTAGTAGTTGCCTAAACCCCAGAGATTCCGGAGTACTGCCTGACCAAAAGCACTGTCCCTACGGGACTCCCTCTCCAGGCAGTAATGGGCTGCAAAAGTCTGGCTTGAGGACCAAGTTGCAGCCCTACAGATGTCTGCCAACGGTACAGAACGGAGATGAGCTACTGATGCAGCCATGGCCCGGACACGGTGGGCTGTAACTTGACCCGCAAGGGAAGGTCTGCCACCCTGTAAGCCCAGGTGATACAGTCTGCCACCCATATGGACAAGGTACACTTGGAGACAGGAACCCCCAAGTTGTTTGGGTCAAAGGAGACGAAGAGCTGAGTAGCCCTTCTATGACCCTTAGTACACTCTAGGTAGAAAGACAAGGCCCTTCTACAGTCCAGGGTGTGGAGGACTTCAGCCCTGCTTGCATGGGGCCTAGGGAAGAAAGTTGGAAGAACCACCTCCTGGTTGAGGTGGAAAGAGGAGACCACCTTCGGTAGGAACTTAGGATGAGTCCTAAGGACCACTCTGTTCTTATAGAAACGGGTGTATGGCCTGTCACAGACCAGGGCCTGAAGTTCACTCACTCGCCTGGCCGAAGTCGGTGCCACTAGGAAGAGAGTCTTCCAAGAAAGGAAGCGAACAGGGCACATAGCCATCGGCTCAAAGGGTGGGCAAGTAAGCAGTTGCAAGACCACATTCAACTCCCACTCAGGGGCAGGTGGACGGAGAGGAGGCTTTAGCAAGAGCAAGCCTCTGAGGAACCTGGCCACCAGGGGGTGAACCGACAAAGAGTGCCCCTCCACCATTGAGTGATGGGCTGCCAGAGCAGAGAGGTGTACCCTAACGGAAATGGACTTAAGACCCTGATTAGACAAGTGCAGTAAGTAATGAAGCACCACTGGCACAGGACAGGAGAAGGGGTTCTCCTGGCGCTGATCATACCACAGGGAGAACCGCCTCCATTTCAGGGCATAGGTCTTTCGGGTGGATTGCTTCCTTGAAGCTAAGACAATCTCCTCGACTTCCTGAGGCAAGCCCCAGGGAGCCAGCACTACTTTGCGGCCTCCAGGCCATCAAATTGAGAGCTTTGAGATTGGGGTGCAGAAGGGATCCCTGATCCTGAGAAAGAAGATCGGGTTGAAACCCCAGAGGAAGAGGGGTGTCCACTGCCAGCTGTAACAGGAGGGGGAACCAGGGTTGCCGTGGCCATTTTGGGGGCCACCAGGATGACAGAGGCCCTGTCCCTTAGAATATTGAACAAGGCTCGAGCCACCAGGGGCGTGGGAGGGAATGCATACATTAGGGCCCTGGGACCATGAGATCAGGAAGGCATCCGCCGCCAATCTTTTGGGATGCGGTTGCCTGGAGCAGAACTGGGGCAGTTGCCGGTTCAGGGGACTGGCAAAGAGGTCGATAGACGGAAGTCCCCATCTCAGAAAAATAGTCTGGACCATTAAAGGGTGCAGTTGCCACTCGTGAGGTTGTAGGACCCTGCTCAATCTGTCTGCTAGAAGGTTTTCCTGGCCAGGAAGTTAGACAGCCCTGAGCAGCATATTGTGTTGAAGTGCAAAGGAGCAGAGAGCCTGTGTCTCTCGACACAGGAGCCTTGACCCTGTGCGCCCCCCTGCTTGTTGACATAAAACATTGCCACTTGGTTGTCTGTTTGCACCAAGAAAGCCTGGTGGGCCAGGGTATGGGCGAAGGCCTTGAGGGCTAAACATATCGCCCTGAGTTCTAGCAGGTTGATCTGCTGAGTGGCCTCCCATGGGGACCACAGGCCCTGTGTGCACTTGTCCAGGCAATGTGCACCCCAGCCCTGCAAGGAGGCATCGGTTGTGAGTACCACTGTGGGAACAAGTACCTGAAAAGGAATCCCCTGTAGCAGGTTGGGGGAGTGTAACCACCACTGCAGGGAGTTCAGGAAGGGTTTGGACACCCTTACTTTGTCTCTGAGGTTTCCTGTGGCCTGCCTCCACTGAGTTCTGAGACACCACTGTGCAAGCCGCATAGTCAGGCGAGCATTGGGGGTCACATGCACTGTCGATGCCATATGTCCTAGGAGCCGTAGGCAAAGCCTGGCGGAAACCAGTGGGTTGCTTATGAACCGGCTGGCCAAGCTCATCAGCCTTTCCGCCCTGTCCTCTGGCAAGTAAGCCTTCGCTTGCAGGGAGTCCAACCTTGCCCCTATGAACTCCAGGTTCTGGGAGGGTAGCAAAGTGGACTTTGCGAAGTTAATGACAAAGCCTAGTTGCTGAAGGAGAGAGACAGTACGGAGGGTGGCTTGCCTGGCCTCCTGAAGAGTCAGACCCCTGATGAGCCAGTCGTCCAGGTAGGGGAAGACAAATATACCCTGGTTTCTCAAGTAGGCCACTACCACAGCTAGGCACTTTGTGAAAACTCGTGGGGCGGAGGTTAGGCCAAAGGGCAGTACCCCTGTACTGAAAATGGCTTCCTGCCACCACGAACCTGAGGTACTTTCTGTGGTCTGGATGAATGAGGATGTGTGTACACGCATCCTTTAGATCTAAGGAGCATAGCCAATCTCCCTGCTGGAGGTAGGGCAGCAGTGTTCCAAGAGTTAGCATCTTGAACTTCTCTTTTTCCAAGAACTTGTTGAGATTTCTCAGGTCCAGAATGGGCCGGAGAACTCCAGTCCGCTTTGGCACAAGAAAGTACCGGGAGTAGAAGCCCTGTCCCCACAAGTGTGGAGGTACAGGCTCTACCTCCCTGTCTTGAAGCAGACCTAGCAGTTCCTGGAGGAGATCCTGATGCAGAGGAGGCCTTGGAGGCTCGCCTGGGAAGTAGGTAGGGGGTACCTGATTGAAATGGAGCAGATAGCCCTTTTGGACTATGCTCAGTACCCAAGCATCCCTTGTGATGGGTGGCCATTGGTGGGCAAACAGGACCAAGCGACCCCCCCGTGCTGAGGTGGGCCAGCATGGGTGGAGAGGCCATGCAGAGGGAGTCAAAAGCCCCCTCCCTGCTGAGCAGGAGTTGGAGGCTTTCTGCCTAAGGGGCCTATGTCCCTGCCCCTTGGCCTGCTGGGGAGGCCTGATAATGAGGGAAAGGCTTGTAGGCAGGCAGCTTCCGCGGGTAAAAGGCCTTTTTCCCGAGCCCTTCTTCTTATGAGAAAGGGCAGAGGTTTTCCTGGACAATCTTGTCGTCGTCAGTCTCAGTCTCAAGCTCTGCGGCCTTTTCGGCCATGGGCTTGCCGAAGAGGTTTTCACCCCGGCATGGGACATCGACCAACTTGTCCTGCACCCATGGCTCGAGGTCCGACGACTGTAGCCATGCCTGGCGTTGAGCAGCGATGCTGGCCGCCGCTACACGGGCCGAAGCCTCGATGAATTTAGAACATTCCCGGACCCCCGAGGACAAGGATTGGAACCTCTGCAAAAGCTCCCCGGAGAGACCAGCCGAGAACCCGGCTACCTCTTTAGCCAGGTCCCGCAAGTACATGCCCATGTACAGCTGGTAGGCTTGGAGACGGCAAGCAAGCATCGAGCCCTGGAAGCACTTTCTGCAGATGGCATCTAGGGCTTCGGGCCTCCCTGCCGGGGGGCACCGCAGAGTGCATCTTCTGGCTCTTCAGATGATGCATGGCCGATTCCACAACCATAGAATGGTGCGGCAGCTGCGCCTTCTGAAAACCAGGGCTCTTCCGGACTCAATACATGGAATCGATCCGCTTGCTCAAAACCAGCCCACATTCGGAAGAGGAGCCGTTACAGCATCGGAGGAACTGGCACAGTAAAGGCCTCCCTCTGGGGAGAGTCATACTGGAGGGCATCGAGCTCTTCGGCTCGAGGCTCCTCCTCAGGGTCCGCAGGAACATTCAAGGCCATGTCCTTAACGAACTCCGAAAACCGGGTATCCTCCGGAGGGGACCTACTCCGGGGTTCGGACTGCGGCGAGTCCGAAAAGTATCGGAGGACTCCTCGTCCTCCATCTCCCATGCAGACTCATCGGAAGAAGAGTCGAGGGGCTCTGACCGCGCGGAACCTCGATGCCCTCGGTAGAAAGGGCTTCCAGGGCTCTATGCTGGCGTGCCGTGTCCAGACTTACCAGCTGTACATGGGCATGTACTTTCAGGACCTGGCAAAGGAGATTGCCAGGTTCTCAGCTGGCCGCTCCGAGGAACCTTTGCAGAGGTTTAAGTCTTTGTCATCTGGGATTCGAGAGTGCTCAAAGTTTCTCTCTCGAGCAGCCTATGATGGCTTCGAGGCTTTGGCCCGAGTAGCTGCGGCCGGCATTAGTGCATGCTGTCAGGCCTGGCTACAGTCATCGGACCTTGAGCCATGGTTATAGGCCAAGTTAGTCGATGTCCCCTGCCGAGGTGAGAACCTTTTTGGCAAACCCATGGCTGAAAAGGCTGCAGAACTCGAGTCTCTCACCAGGACAAGGCAGTCCAGGAAAACTTCTGCTCCTTCTCAGAAGGGGGGCTCGAGGGGAAAAGCCCTTTTACTAGAGAGAGGCTACTGCCTACAAATCCTACCCTCATTTTCAGGCCTCTGCAGCTCCCCATCAGGGTCAGCAGGCCAAGGGGCAGGGACATGGGCCCTGTAGGCAGAAAACCCCCAAGCCATCACAGGGAGCAAGGTTTTGACTCACATTGCATAGCCTCTCCTCCTCAGCTGGCTCCTTTCAGCATAGGAGGCCGGCTGACACTGTATGCCCACAGGTGGTCAACCATAACAGGGGATACCTGGGTGCTGAGCCTAGTCCAAAATGGCTATTTGCTCCACTTCAACAAGTTACCCCTTCCTATTTTCCAGGGGAGCCCCCAAGACTCCCTCTTCACAGGAACCTCCTCCTTAAGGAGTTGGCAAGTCTTCTAAAGGAGCAGGCGGTGGAACCTGTGCCTCACCACCTGAGAGGCCAAGGCTTCTATTCAAGGTACTTTCTGGTACCAAAAAGGACAGGAGGCCTCAGGCCCATCCTAGACTTGCAGAATCTCAACAAGTTCCTGGAGAGGGAAAAGTTCAAGATGCTTACCCTTGGGATACTGCTGCCCTACCTCCAGCAGGGAGATTGGCTATGCTCCTTAGACCTAAAGGATGCTTATACTCACATCCTCATTCATCCAGACCACAGACAATATCTCAGATTTCTAGTGGGAGGAAATCATTTTCAGTACAGGGTACTTCCCTTTGGCCTATCCTCCGCTCCCAGGGTTTTCACCAAGTGCCTGGCGGTGGTGGCGGCCTCTCAGAAACCAGGGCGTCTTTGTCTTCCCATACCTGGACGACTGGCTCATCAGGGGTCAGTCTGCACAGGAGACCAGACAAGCCACCCTTCACACTGTATCTCTTCTCCAGCATCTAGGCTTTGTCATAAACTTTGTAAAGTCCACTTTGCTCCCCTCACAGAACAGAGTTCATAGGGGCAAGACTAGATACCCTTCAGGCAAAGGCTTATTTGCCCGAGGACAGGGCCCACAGACTGATAGCGTTGGCCAATCAGTTCCAGAGCGGTTCTCTGGTCTCCGCCAGAAACTTCCTAAGGCTCCTGGACCACATGGATCCACGGTCCATGTAACTCCGAATGCCCGCCTGCACATGCAACCTGCTCAGTGGGTGCAAGCCACAGGCGACTTGAAAGACAAGATAAGGGTGTCCAAACTGCTGACAGCCTCCCTACAGTGGTGGCTGCATCTCCCAAACCTGGTCCAGGGGGTGCCTTTTCAGGCGCCTCCCCACATACAGTTGCTGACAACCGATGCTTCCCTTCAGGGCTGGGGTGCACATTGCCAGGGGGCTTGCACTCAGGGCCTCTGGTCTCCTGGGGAGTCCACACAGCAGATCAAGCTATTGGAGTTGCGAGCTATCCGCTTAGCTCTACAGACTATCTCTCATGTCCTCTCTCACTAGTCTGTCTTAGTTCAGACAGACAATCAAGTGGCAATGTTCTACATGAACAAGCAAGGGGGCATAGGCTCCAAGCTTGTGTCGTGAGGCACAGGCCCTGTGCTCCTTGGCAATCAAACACATGTTTCTCAAGGCAGTTTACCTGCCTGGCCAGGAAAATTGTCTGGCAGACAGATTGAGCAGGATTCTACAGCCTCACGAATGGCAGTTGAATCCTCTGGTGGTCCACGGGATCTTTCTAAGATGGGGTCTTCCAACCATCGATCTCTTTGCAAGTCCACTGAACCGTCAGCTACCCAGGTTCTGTTCCAGATAACCGCATCCTCTGCAGATAGCAGCAGATGCATTTCTAATCTCTTGGTCTATGGGCCTACTGTATGCGTTTCCACCCACACCTCTAGTGGCCCAAACCTTGTTCAAGGTTCTTCAGGACAGGGCCTCGGTGATTCTGGTAGCCTCCAGATGGCTGAGGCAGCCGTGGTTTCCACTCCTTCTGCAGTTGGCGGTGGACAATCCACTCCCTCTGGGGGTGCATCACAACCTCCTGTCTCAGGACCAGGGATCTATCCTGCACCCCAACCTCAAATCCCTCAACCTGATGGCCCCTTACTTCTGCCTAAGGAGGTGGAAGAGATGGTTTTGGCCTCTAGGAGGCAATACACCCGGAAATCTTATGCCCTGAAGTGGTGTAGGATCTCCACCTGGTGTGCTCAGCACCAGGAGGATCTTTTTTCGTGTCTGGTTCCAGTGGTGCTGCAGTACCTGCTCCACCTCTCAGACCTAGGCCTTAAATCCAACTCTGTTTGGGTCCACCTCAGTGCTCTATCGGCACACCACTCACAGGTAGAGGGACAATCTCTGTCGGGCCACCCCTTGGTGTCCCGTTTCCTCAGAGACCTGCTTCTGCTCAAGCCTCCGATCCGTCCACCAGCCCCTGAGTGGGATTTAAATGTGGTCTTGCAACAACTTACTTGCCCACCGTTTGAGCCGATGGCTACCTATCCTTTATGCTTCCTTTCCTGGAAGGCCTTGTTCTTGGTGGCTCTTACCTCGGCCAGGCGTGTGAGTGAACTACAAGCTCTGGTTTCTGATAGACCGTACACATGGTTCTTTAAGAACAGGGTGGTCTTGCGGACTCACCCTAAGTTCCTTCCGAAGGTTGTCTCCTCCTTCCACCTCAATCAGGAGGTGGTTCTTCCAACATTCTTCCCCAGGCTGCATGCCAGCCGGGCTGAAACAGTCCTGCATACCCTGGACTGTAGAAGGGCGTTGTCTTTTTACATAGACCGTACGCAGGGGCATCGAAGGGCTGCTCAGCTCTATGTATCTTTTGACCCTAATAAACTCCCTCTGGGTAGTGGATTGTATCGCCTGGGTGTACAGGGCAGCCGGCCTCTCCTTGCAGGGTCGAGTCACGGCCCACCGTGTCAGGGCGAAGGCCGCATCAGTAGCCCACCTCTGCTCTGGTTCCTTTGGCAGAATCTACCGGGCCGTTACCTGGTCTTCAAGCCAGACTTTTGCGGCTCACTACTGCCTCGAGAGGGAGTCCCGAAGGAACAGTGCTTTCGGACAGGCGGTACTCCGTAATCTTTGAGGTTTAGGCAACTCCTACCCTCTTGCCCTTGTGTTGGGCTACCGTATGGGGGCGTTCTCGCAAAGGACTTTTTCACGGATGCTGATGCTCTAGAGGGAGCTTATTTTTCAGCTTGGGTTCCTGGTAGCCTTTAGCTGGGGAGTCCCTTATGTGAGGACTGACTTCCTGCTTGGTCCTGGAGAAAAAGTAGTTACTCACCTGTAACAGGTGTTCTCCAGGAGCAGCAGGAATCAGTCCTCACGACCCTCCCCCCTCCCCTTTGAGTTGCTGTCATATGATTCATTTTGTTATTTTTGCTGTCTTTTAGCTATGTCAGACTGAGCAAGATGGCACCCTTGGGTGGGAAGGGGACCGCGCATGCGCACTGCATTCCCAAAGGCTTTCTTTGAAAGCTGGGGAAATGCTCCGCACGAGGGTTCCATCGGCGCCGTCACCCATATATGAGGACTGATTCCTACTGCTCCTGGAGAACACCTGTTACAGGTGAGTAACTACTCTATCTGCCCGCCCCTGCGCTGGTACCGAATGGCCAAGGCAAAGGGGGAGCTCAGGGTCACCAGAAACATAAGGGGCCCAAGAACCAACTACCAGCATGCCACCCCAGCCAGCTCCTGGGTTTTCACACCAAACGCAGCCTCTCTCCCATCCGGCAGCACCCCTGCCTGTGGGGGGATGTCTGTCCTCTTCGCCCCCCATAGTGGGAGGCCATCACATCAGACACCTGGGTCCTCCAGGTAGTCCAGGACGGTTATTGTCTTCATCTGTACAGACGCCTTCCTCCAACCTCCTCAGTCAACAGGCAGTTGAAAGGGTCCAGCCGCATCTTCGAGGTCCAGGGTTTTACTTCCCTTATTTTTATTTATTTATTTATTTACAGTCTCTTCTATAACGTCAGTGCGGTTCACATGACAAAACTTATACGGTGCAGGAATCTGCACATTACAATAAACAGGTGCTTAAACTTGAGTAAAACCGGGATAACTATTTACATATAGGCATCACGTCGAGTCACAGAGTAACCATAGTGTGTTTGTGTGGTGGTACTAGGGGGGGGGGGGGGTGTGGTTAATGGTGCGCGGTCGTCCGGGTAGTGTTTGAGGAAGAGGTGGTGCTTCAGAGCCTTCCAAAATTGTGTTAGGTCAGGGATTGCCCGGATGCTAGGTGGTAGGGCGTTCCAGCACCTGGGCACGCAGAACCTAAATGCCCTGCTTGCTGTTGCTTGGGTGCATTGTGTTACTGCTTTCGGGATTAAAAGTGTGTTAATTGCTGCAGATCTTCTAGCTCTGTTGGGGGGCGTAGTGTGGAAAAGCTCCGAGAGTGAGGTGGAGGAGAGTCCGTTGATGGCCTTGAAGGTCAGCAGTAGGGTCTTGAAGGAAATTCTGCCGTGGATAGGGAGCCAGTGGAGCTGTTTCAGGATAGGTATCAAGTGTTCATGCCTGGAGGCACCATATAGAACTCTAGCCGCGGTGTTCATTGTGAGCTGGAGCGGACCTAGGGTGAATTATGGGAGCCCTTGTAGGATTGCATTTGAGTAATCGAAGTGTGGGATAATCAGCGCCTGAAAGATTGTCCAAAGGTCGTCTGGTTCTAGCAGGGAATGTAGATGTCTGAGTGTCCGGATTTTATGGCAGACTGCTCTTACCGTGTTGCTTATGTGCACCTTCATATGCAGGCATTGATCTAATGTGACTCCAAGATATCAGATTGTGGACTTAGTTTGCAGCTCTGCTTCCTTGACCCTTAGATAGGATGGAGGGGAGAAGTTCTGGTTCCTCGATATGAAGAGAACTTCTGTTTCAGGTACCAACAAAGGAGCACGATACCACGTGCTAGATAGAAACCCAGTTAATTCGTGGATAGCAAAGGAAGGGTATTCTTTAATGATCAATAAAAAGCCTATGGCCCGACAGACCGTGTTTCGTTGCCTTCTTCAGGGGCAGGCTACATAATTGATAAAAACAATAAAATTACTACAAATATATGCACATAATAATATCATAATACCTAAGAATGTAAAACACATACATATAACAAAATATAAATGTTCAAATTATGATATTGTTCTATAGAAACACGATCGTTCAACCTTAGAAAAAGTAAACATTACCTCCATATTCGTGAAAAGGATCTTTTTAGTTAAAACTATTAAACATATTTATATAAAACTTTAAATAAACACTTACTACTTCTAAGCCACCTCATACTGCAATCCGCTGCCCGCTCTTATCACACAACCAAGCCTTTTAAAATAAGACTTTTCTTAAAACAAATTAAAAAACGTTCTTCGAATTAAATAAGAAAGTCCACCAGCACGCTTCTGCCACACTATGTGAAAGATTCTTTGGAGCAAAATGATCTCATTTTCCATCCTCTAAAATCCCAGTTTTACCCATATTACCGGTATTTAACGTTTTGGGTTATTGTGATGCAGGCAGCCATAATACCAGACGTGCACATAAAGAATTTTTTTTAGAGCAAACGATCTCATTCGCTGTCATCTATAATACAAATTTGCCCTTATTATACCGATGATCAATGCTTCGGGCTATTATGATGCCAATTGCCCATAGTCTCAGGCGTACATAACCTTCAGCTATACCTAATGAATTATAACTATGAGGGATTCACCATATACTATCTTATCCCTAAACTATAAACATCTAAAAATTCACTTACCAAAGGACTTGAATTACTGTTAGCTAAGCACTACACCATATTGCATACAACAGTGCAATTCTTATATTAATCTTTACACATCTTACTTTTGATTAAGAAAACAAATAGTATCAAGTCCACTGACATACCTTTAATTCAATGGTATAAATGTAAGTAAATCACCCAAGGGTAATCAAAGGGGGATATACAGACACCTTATAAAAACACAGACAAATCTTTTTCCATGTTTAAACCATTAGGAAATAGACTGCCAAGTTGAAAAATGTATCGCTCCTCCAACCTACAAATAGTTTTTTCAACATCTCCTCCTCTCCAATTAACTTTCATCTTCTTGATGACAAAGTACTTCAAATCTGCAATTTTAAGTGAACACTCCTGCCAATGGCTAACCAAAGGTTTATGTATTGCACCCCGTTTAATGCAACTACGGTGTTCAATGATCCGACTACAAACCGGACGGGTAGTCTTACCCACATACAGTTTTTTACATGGACATTGGACTACATATATAACATGACTAGTAGAACAGTTAGAAAAGTCATCTAAATAAAATACATATCCATTTGTAGGATGAATATATTGTTTCCTGACAACAAGGACATGAGTACAGACTGAACATTTACCACACTGAAAATGACCCTTATGTTTTGATAAAAATGCCCTCTGTAAATGCTGACGGAACCAGCATATTTTTCAAATTTACATTACGTGTGTGTGCAATTGTGACTTTTAAATCCCGAAACGTTGGTATCGCTTGGATCAAATGCCAGTATTTTCTTATTATCTTAGCTATACGATGTGAGTGGTACGAATACAGCAATGGGCACACTATACCTACATCATTTTCCTTCTTATGCTGATGTAACAATTCCTGACGAGAGCATTGTGCTGCTCTATTATATGCCCTCTGTATTGATGTATTTGGATAATATCTTGCCTTAAATCTATCTTTCATTATGATAGCTTGTTCATTAAATTCCTGTTCTAAAGTACAATTCCTACGGATTCTCAAAAATTGACCAACTGGTGAATTGTGCTTCAATGATAAATTATGAAAACTATGAAAATGAAGCAAACAATTGCAATCTGTTGGTTTTTTATAAAGCGTTGTGATAAATTCTCTGTCAGTCTTGATAATGAGTAAATCCAAATATGGAATTTTCTTGTCATCAAAGGTTACTTGAAACTGTAGATTTTCGTCACAGGAATTGATCCAAACATTAAACTCGTCCAAAAGGGATACAGACCCTTCCCACAACATGACGACATTGTCTATATACCTAATCCATAGCTTCATATTTTTCTGAAATGGGTTATCCTTAATAAACAGCTCTTCAAAATTAAAAACATATAAATTTGCAATGTCGGGGGCCATAGAGGACCCCATGGCCACCCCTTTTATCTGTTTATAAAATAACTCTTGAAAACAAAAAATTTTTACAAAGAGCGTAACGAGCTAAATCCAAAGAAATGCCATAGGAATCCGCCTCCATTCTTGCCTATTACATAGATACCTCTCCACTATATTAATTGCTTCTTTCTGCGGAATGTTAGTATATAATGACTCGATATCAAGCGTGACTAAACACCACTCAGGATTAAATTCTTGTAATGAAGATAATATATGAATGACTTGTGTCGAATCCCGAACGTATGACCACATTTTGATCACATAGGGTCTCAAAAATACATCAATGAGCTTCTAAATTGGTTCCATTAGAGATCCGATAGCTGATATAATCGGACGTCCAGGGGGTTGTTCTAAGGACTTGTGTATTTTTGGATTAATATAGATAGTTGGCATAACAGGACAATCTACTGTAAGAAAGTTTTTCTCTTGTACGGTAAGGTGTCCTAGTTCATATGCAATCCAAATTAAATTGTCAATAGAACTTTTAAGCCGTATAGTTGGATCATCATCTAACCTTGTATAAAACATGGTATCCTTTAATTGCCAATAAATCTCATTAAGATATTGATCTTTACCCAGAACAATGGCACCACCCTTATCCGCTGGTTTTATGATATCTGTGTTATTTTGCAGCGTTCTCAATGCCTGTCTCTCTTCTGCTGTAAGATTATCAGGTTTTTTTTTCATTTTAAATTTTTATTAGTGAATAACACACCAATATACAGCATGTTTAATACAGCAAATTGTCCCAAGGCCCCCATCATCACTACTGTAAGACAAATGAACCGAAGTAAACTGCTCTTAAACAAAAAACAAAACAAAACCTCTAACAATCAAAACGGTAATCAGATTCCCCAACGTTAAATAGCGTTAAGCATCAAAAGTGAAATCCCCCAACTTTAGTCCCCCCACCAAGAATTCAGCAAAACACGGGCAGCTCCCTCGTGCTGACTCCCCCCTCCCCACCACTCCCCCGATGTGCAGACACTTAGATCCATTCCTGCATCTTCGAACCCTACCTATGCCCGCGACTCCCCCCACCAGTCCCACCACTCGCACCTGCCGCCGGTCCTTAGTTCCTCCCCCTGCTCTCCTCCACCTCCTGCCATTCCTCCACCCATTTCCATACCCTCTGCCAGTGTACCCCACTCCTCTCCCCACCCCCCCGGCGCTGCTCTGTCAACCGGTGCATCAGCCCCACTTCACTCACTCTTCGGATGAAACCGGCCACTTGCGGGGCACTCTGTCCCCCCCAATGCTGGGCTATTTCGCAACGGGCCGCTACTAGACAATGATGTAGAACCCCCACCTCCCTCTGGGGTATCCCTTCTTCTAGAAGATGTAACAAGCATGTTTCAGGCTTTTGTGGCGCTTTATATCCTGTCATTGCGTGTATCAATTCTAAAACCCTCGTCCAGTATGCCCGCACCAGGACACACTGCCACCACATATGCATCCAATCCCCCCTCTCAGAGGAACCCCGCCAGCATTGGTCATCCTGTCTGAGTTTAGCTTTCATACGACGAACTGGCGTCCAGTACCATCGGGACAGCACCTTATAGGCATTTTCCTTAAGGGATGCAGAGATAGAAACGTGCGCTACAGTCCGGAGCACCTTGGTCCACACCTCATCACTCCACTCTACCCCCAGATCTACCTCCCATTTCAGCATATATGGCAGTTTACTCTCCCCGGACTCCATCAAACCCCTATATATTCGTGATACTACCCCCTTTTGTCCCAAATGCCCAGCGCATAGAACCTCAAACCAACTACGACGCCCCCACAGGTCCTTCCACACCCTTGGCTGCCGGAGACAATGACAGAGTTGCAAATAGGCATAATAATCGTTCCCTGTCAACCCATAGAGATCCTTTATACCCTCAAACCCATATATCCCCTGATTATGCAAGAGCTGGGATACTTGCGTCAGCCCCTCCTTGGCCCACCTTTGAAAGGTCCGCGCGTCCGGCCCCTGCCCCTTCTCAAAACATGCCTCTATTCCCATGCCCTGTGTGTATCCTTTTCCCGACACCAGCTGCTGTTTGTACCGTTTCCACACTTTCAAACTGTGCCCTATCATGGGGTTAAGAATGTTAGAGGCTACGCCCGCTCCTCCCCGCCAAATCACCCTCTCCATGTCCGCCCCCCCATCTGTTCCTGCTCCATCTGCACCCATTGTTTCCCCTCGTTTCGCTGCCACTCATATACTGTTTACAGTTGCGCGGCCTCGTAGTGTTTCCCCAAGTTGGGAACTCCCAGCCCCCCCTCTTCTTTCGCTCTCTGCAATATGCTCATTGCCACTCTCGGACTTCTCTGCTTCCATATAAATCTATTCACCATCCCTTGCACCCGTTTCAATTGGTTCCGCGGAACCTCTATGGGGAGCGTCTGGAATAAGAACAGCAGGCGCGGCACAAGCATCATTTAAACTGTCGCTATACGCCCAAACCATGATAAAAACCCCTTCCCCCAGCCCCCCAACCAACTCTGTCTGTCCTAGTACCTTCCCATAATTCAGTTTATATAGTTCTGCCGTTTTATTACTGAGACGTACTCCTAAGTACCTTATGCTGTCCCTCGCCCACTTAAAAGGGTATTGCTTGGCCAACCGTGCTTGTCCTGCTCCAGAGACCGCCAAATTTAAGATCTCCGATTTAGCCCAATTGATTGTAAAACCCGACAGCTTACCATATTCTTCCAGTTCCCACATCACTATTGGAATGCTCACTCTGGGTCTACCCAAACTTAAAATGATATCGTCAGCAAACAATGAAACCTTATAACCCCTCATCCCCCCACCTGTATTCCCAGGATATCCTCCCTTTCTCGCACCCTCTGTGCAAACAGCTCTAGCGCTATGGCAAAGAGCAACGGCGATAAGGGGCACCCCTGTCGGGTACCCCTCCCCTGCACAAAACCCCCCGAGTACGCCCCATTCACCCGAACACAGGCTTGCGGCTGATCATAGAGTGCCTTTATCCAGGCCAAAAATTCATTCCCCAGCCCAACCTTCTCTAACACCTGGAACAAGAAAGGCCATGCTACCTGGTCGAAGGCTTTTTCAGCGTCCGACAGGAGCAGGGCATCTTCCCTGCTCTGCTCAACTGACCAAACTATATTCAATATTTTCCTAATATTGTCTGCCACCTGTCTACCTGGTATAAAGCCCACCTGGTCCTGATGGATCAACTTTCCAATTACCTTGTTTAGTCGAGCTGTTAATATCTTTGCTAGTAACTTGGCATCGAGGTTAAGCAGAGAAATGGGCCGGTAAGATGCAAAGTCCTGCGGGTCTTTCCCCTCTTTATGGATAACCGTGATCCCCGCCCAGCCCATCGTGCCAGCAAGTCTCCCTCTCTCCCTTGGCAGGTTGAATAACTTCACCAGTGGCTCAATCAAGAGATTCCCAAACCGCCTATAAAATGGTGCTGTTAACCCCTCTAATCCTGGAGCTTTCCCGATTTTTAATTGTCAAATTGCCCTCTGCACCTCCTCCCCACATATCGGTCTATTCATTTCCCCTTGCTCCTCCCTCCCCAGTTTAGGCAATCTCACTGATGCAAGGTATCTGTTCACTCTTTCCTCTGTTGCCAAGTCGCGGGCTCTATATAGCTCCTGGTAGAATTCTCTAAAGGCATCCCTAATTTCTCCATCCTTAGTTACCAGGGCCCCTCCTTTAGGACGGACTCGAATGATATGGCAGCGCAGCTTTCCCTGTCTGAGCCTCTGCGCCAAGAATTTCCCAGCTTTATCCCCCCCCCCTCGAAGACCTCTTGCCGTAAGAGTTGCATCTGATACTGTATCCGTTCTGCCTGCAGCGCATTTAACTGTGCCCGCACCGCCATTACCTGTCCCCGATAAGATCTCGACCGCCCCTGTGCATCCATCTCTTCCAGTTCTACTAGTCGGATCCTCAAGGCCCCTTCCCTGCTCTCTCTTTCCCTCTTTATCTGTGCCCCCCACTTGATAAGCACCCCGCGAATCACTGCTTTGTAGCCGTCCCAGACCCCACCCCGTGCCACCTCCCCGTTATCATTAGTTATGAAATACTCCCTTGTTTCCCGCCCTACCTCCTCCCGGACCCTCTCATCATTCACGACGACTCGTTCAACCGCCAATATTGGAGCCCTTTCCCTTCGTCCGCCATTCGCAAAGAAACCATCACAGGGGCATGATCAGACCATGTAATGGCCTCCACTGCTGCTTCACTAATCCGACCCCCTACTTCTTTGGAAACCCAGATAGCATCTATCCGGGAGTATGACCCATGCATAGGTGAGAAATATGAGAATTGCCTCCTCCCAGGGTATTGTAACTGCCAGGCATCGACCAGTCCATTCTGCACCACAAAAGCTCTATCTTTTCCTGTCCGCCCGCTTACCCTCCCGACCCCCAGTTGCATCCATTGCTGGATTCCAGGTAAGATTGAAATCTCCCCCACATATAAGGGTACCCTCTCCCATATTCCCCACTTCCTCAGTCAGTTGCTTCCAAAATTCACCTTGTGACGCCGTAGGGGCATATAGGTTCACTATACAATACCACTCATTCCCCACCCGCACCCTCACCAGTACATATCTCCCTCCCTTATCCCAGACAACAGAGTGCACTTGGGTCTTTAACCTGGAGGCTATCAAAATGGCCACCCCCCTTTCTTTTTTTCAACTGTGTTAGAGGCATGTATACATACCCCAAATCCCCTAGGCTTGACCAGGAACTCCGTTGTTTTGGTAAGGTGCATTTCCTTATCAGCCCTATCCCCGCCTTTTGGCGAGCCAGCTCATCATACAATTTCTGCCGCTTAAAAGGCGAGTTCAGGCCCTTGACATTTAATGATACAATTTTTAAATCACCCATTCTGATATACGTCGCTCCCCACTATCAGCACGAGTAATCCAACCCCCTCCCCCCCCGCACTCTCCACCCCCCCCCCCAGCTCTCTCCAAAGAGAGATTTGTCTTCCATATTGGTGACTACCTTCGGGCCTGCCTGTCTCCCCTCCTCCATTCCTCATCCCCCCCCACTTACCTGCTCCCCCCTGCCCTCCCCCCCGACCCCACTCTCCGCTCCCCCTATTCTATCCCCCACCCTCTTCTCCCTCCCTGCCCCTTGCCCTCCTACTCCTCTTGCTACATCCCCCTTTGCCCTCCCTCTTAATGCACCCCTACTACAGTAACCCAATAAAATATATATACACAACAGTACTGCAAAACACAAAGCATTAAGTTTTCTGCTTCAGCCCGCTCCGTTCTCAGCTGCTTGTGTCCTGGGGCTCTCTCCATGCAGTCGCGCCAATCTTCGGCCCTCTGCTGGGACTCGATGCCATCGCTGGGCTCTCTGGGCTGGATTAGAGGGCGTCGACGTATTAGCACTCTGTCCGGCTGGGGTCACACTCCCTTCAGGGATGTTCGGCATCTCCAAGTCTTGCAGTGCTCTCCAGGCTTCCTCTGTAGTTTGCACCCATTTTGACCTACCCCTGGCCGTGATCAACGTGCCAAAAGGGAACAGCCATTTATATCTTATGTCCTCTTTTCGCAAGTACTTCGTGACTTCTTTGAAGTCCCGTCTACGCTGCAGTGTTCCCCCGAGAGATCTTGAAAAAACTCCAATGAGTGTTCTTCCCACTGGAGCTGTCGCACCTTCCTGGCTGCCATCAACAACCTTTCTTTAATCCTGAAGGAGCACAGGCATACCACAATGTCTCTTGGTTTATTGTCTCTTTTGGGGCCCAAGCTCCTGTGCGCTCTCTCTATTTGTGACAGTGTGATCTTGGTGCCCCCCTCTGGGTCTGCTGTCTCGAGCAGGGAGCTGAAAATTTTAACAATCACGTCTTCACAGTTGCGATATCTAGCTTCTTCTGGAAGACCCCGGACACGTAGGTTACATCGTCGGGATCTATCCTCCAGGTCCTCCACCTTCATCTGCTGCTCCTCCTGAGCACGCTTAATGTCTGCCCAGTCTTTTTGTAACTCGTCGATTTCTTCTCCCTGCTGCTGCATTTGAGTCTCCATTTCTTCCATGCGGTTTCCGATCTCCCCAATATCTTGTCGCAGAGAGTGAATGGACTGAGCTCCCGCGACACCCCACCGATATCAGCTTTGATCTCATCCTTCAGCTCTGTGAGCCAGTCTTTCAATTTCACGATCCCTCCTGGGCTACAGCTCCGCTCCAACTCTTCCACCAGCTCTTGGGCCTCTGCTGGCTGCTTGCTGTTCTCTTTGACCCCCTCCTTGCCACTCTTGGCTGCTCCGTAGGGAAATCGATATTCCACCAGCTTCTTACGCGGTGACATCCCTGCTTTAGTTTTATCCATCGTGGCTCAAAGTTATAAGCTCTTTATGGCACCACTGTATGTATTTCTTTGGCTGTTTAATGCTGCAGGGCGTTGCCCCCACTATCTCTAATGGAGCACTGGGGCCTCTCCTCTCCGTCCCCCCTACAGCGTCAGGTCCTTGAGACCGCTCAAGCAGCCTTTCTCCTCCACCCCACCCCTCCTGAGTTCTGGCCCGTCTATGGCCTCAACTCTGTAGCTCTCCTTAAGGGCTGACTCTCTCACCTCACACCCTGCTGGTTTACTGCCGTCACCACCACAGGCTGCTCTTTCAGGGCTTCTCTGCACACTCTCCACTACTTTGTTGTTTTCCCCCACAACACTCCTTCGCCACAGCTCTGCACTCCTCTAGGCTCCGCGCGGCCCTCTCCCACAACCGCCGCTGTCGGGGCGGGCTGTGCTACACAGGCCGCTACCGCATGCTGGGCTCCTCAGCTCCTCACTTCCATCCAGCAAGGGATTGCTATGCGCTCCAGCCCCACTGCCGCGTTGAGGTGTTGGGTCCCTCGTAGGCCCGCTGCTCTGCAGTGCTACCCAGTTGCCGGGATCTCTGCTTGCTGGGCTGTGCACTCCACACACCGCTCTGCTACAGCCTCTCTACACGTCCTCGACTCTTTCCGCGGGTGTCGGCCTACCACACGGTCAGCGCTTCAGGCCACTCGTAAGGCACCCCCTTCAAGTAAGTCGCCTATATGGGGCCAATCTGCCTCCTTTGGCCTCTTCCTGACTCTCGGGTCTAGCGGCGCCGGTTCTCCACCTTTGCCCCTCTCGATTGGCACAATTATATAAAGACACATTTAGATAAAGACAATTATATAAAGACACAATTAGATAAAGACACATTCTAAAACCAACCACATAAATGCAGGCAATGCATTCACACATTTATCCTTCATCCTCATTAATGCTAGGTCAGTTAGAAATAAAACACCTATCATAACAGATCTAATTAATACAGAAAACCCAGACCTATTATGCATTACTGAGACATGGTTAACTGAATCAGACTCAGTCCTGTTAAATCAATTAAAAGTGCAAGGATACTCCATCTTCACCTGCAATAGGAAACATATAAGAGGAGGAGGTGTTCTTATATTAGCTAAATCTAATCTCGGATTATCCTCTACTTTATGTGAAAGCCCTGATGACACAAATATACTCAAAATTGAAAATAAGGAAATAGCAATCTGCTTGATATACAGACCTCCAACTGCAAATAATCAAAATATTGACACCATACTAGAATCGGCTTGCAATTCTGCATTAAGGAAACCCCTCATCTTGCTAGGTGATTTCAATCTGCCATCTCTCTCTAACAATCAAGAAACATCTTTCTTAGAAGCGATGGAAGAGATGGGCTTCAAGCAAACAGTTAACCAACCAACTCATACTAAAGGAAACACTCTCGACCTAATATTCATTCCTACCCACTTTACCACCACATCTCATTATGTCTCACCTTCCACATCTCAAGTCCCCTGGTCTGACCACTACCTGATTAGGTTTTCTTTCCACCTCCCACAACACACCAAAACACCCCTTGTCAATCTACAACAAGGTCAAAGATTTCGACCATTCAACAGAGAAGAGTTTCTTGAATCAGTACTCCCTAGATTGGATCCTCATATCCATAACCTTGATACCGCAATATCAAGCTGGAATTCCATTATTGGATCCGCATCAGAACCATATTCAACAAAAATGCGCCATAAAACGAGAAAAAATGAAAAATGGTACACTATTGAACTTGCAACTCTGAAAAAAGGTCTTAGAAAAATGGAATCTACTTGGAGAAGGAAAAAAACTCACGAACTCAGAATACAATATTTCTCACTACTCAAAGATTACAAGGATGCGATTAATAACGCTAAAAAACAATATCACTCGAAAACCTTATCTAAAGCTATTAATCGTCCTAGAGAACTATTTGAGATTGTCAAATCATTAACCAAAGCCCCATCTAACAATTCTCATAAAATCTGTATTAACCCGCAAATACTTGCTGATCACTTTGCAAATAAACTTAAACTTAACAGCCATTTCACCCCACCTAGCCTATCTCATTCAGATAATAACCAACTGGAATGGAAAGCCTTCCATCCTATTACCAACAAGCTCCTTCTTCAGACAATCTCCAACCTAAATACTACAACCTCTCTTCTTGATCCTTGTCCAGTGTCTTGGATAAAATCAACAAAAACAGAACTTGCCCCAGACTTACTGAACATAGTAAACCAATCTCTTCAACAAGGACGTATAGCAGATGTCCTCAAAAGGTCAGCAATCCGACCGCTGTTAAAAAACAAAGCACTAGACAGCAACGACCCAACGTCATATCGTCCTATTGCAAGTATTCCATTCCTTGCCAAGATTATTGAAAAGATTGTGCAAACGCAGCTGCAAGATTATATAGACTCATCAGCTCCATTAGATGATCATCAATATGGATTTCGCCCATTTCATGGTGTAGAAACACTCCTAACAGCACTATTTGATACAATCATCAGAGGTATTGATAATACCAAGCGAGCCTTCATTCTCATATTCATTGATATTTCCTCGGCCTTTGACACTGTAAATCATATCACACTCATTTCAAGACTCTCACAACTAGGCATCAAAGATAAAACCCTTGAATGGTTCATATCCTATTTTACTAACCGGACCCAATATGTGCAAATAGATCGAAATGCCTCATCCCCATTTCCACAAGAACAGGGCATCCCTCAAGGCTCTGCCCTTTCGGCTCTATTGTTTAATCTTTATCTTCAACCCATCTGTTCCATATTTAAATGCTTCAAAATCAACTACCACATCTACGCGGATGACATCATGTTATACTCGCCATTTGATGTGTCCAACCCGGATTATAGCAACATCTGTCATTGCCTCTCTGAAGCTGAGCTGTGGCTGAAATCAATGAATATGAATATTAATTTTAAAAAAACAGAAGTTCTATTCATAACAAGAAACACAAGCTTCACTCCCCCACTTGAAATCAACATTGGAAACAACTCTCTCCCAGTCAAAGATGAGATCAAATATTTAGGAGTCACGCTGGATAAGACCCTCAGCCTCACTAAACATATAAAACAATCTGTAAAAACAATATATTTCAAATTAAGGACGATCCAACAACTTAGACCATTGATAGATAACACTGATTTCAGAACCATAGTACAAACACTAATTACACCACATTTAGACTACTGTAATGGTATTCTTCAAGGGACCTCTAAGAAAAATATTCACACACTTCAATTAGCCCAAAATGTCACCGCAAGGATTATCCATAAAGCGAAACTTTCGGATCATATATCTCCGATTCTCTACTCTCTCCATTGGTTACCCGTCTCATGCAGAATCATCTACAAGACCTTAGTCAATACATTTAAGATCTTTAATAACATAGCTCCATCCTTCTTATCTACACTCATCAACATCCCACATGAAAATAGATCAAGACGAAAAATAAACCTTCACACGTTACAAGTCCCTGATTCTATCCGAAAGACAAGTCAGAAGACAAGCAACACAGCTTTCTCATACTTCGCTCCTACATTATGGAACAACCTCCCGACTGAAATCAGAGAAATCAAGGACCTTCAATTATTTAGAAAAAACCTAAAAACCCATCTATTCACTCTGCACTACAATAACCTTCACATTGAAGATAATCCTAACACTGAGAAAAACACCGATCATCAGTCACTTAATGACCCTACCTAGACAAGCATAAAATCTTTCCCACACATTTCACATTGCTCACCTAGTTTAAGCTTACTCTTTGAAAGCAATTACTTGTCGCTAATGTGAAAAACTGTAATATATTGTAAATATATCCCTTTACTGTTATACTGTTGGTAGTATTTTTGAAACATTATCTAATTCTTACCCAGTTCAAATGTTCCTACCTCTCTTACTATCTCCTGGTATATATAAGTTACAATTAATAGTTGAATGTTCATTGTTCTAAATCTGTTCTATGTAAAATAATAGTACTCTATTATTAAAGTTTATGTTACCTGTAAACCGCCACTGATCTCTGGAAGTGGCGGTATAGAAAAGATGTATAAATAAATAAAATAAATAAATAAATAAATTAGGGGTATTTAGCCCCCTTTGCACAGGCTTGGATGGCGGAGCTCTCCTTCTACCCCACCATCCGTCCCGATGACGTCACCGGAAGTCAAGATTATCAGTTTTATAAAGGTATGTGTTATGAATTGGTAGTTTTTATGAATTATCATTATTTCTTATTCTTTTATATCTTAGTGTAGTTATATATTGACAGTTTTTATGAATTATCATTATGTATTTATTTCTTATCCTCCTTTTTTACTTAATGTAGATATTTGTGCATTGGTTTTTTAATGATGTGGTTTTAAAAGATGCTTGTTCATTTTATCTTTTACCACGTGTTATGTATGTTATATAACATATGGATGTAATTTTGACGTTTGTTGCTGTGCTGATCATGTTTCTTTTTGTGTATGGATGGTTATATATAGTTTTACACATTGTTTCTATAGAACGATATCATAATTTGAACATTTATTTTATATTTTGTTATATGTATGTGTTTTACATTCTTAGGTATTATGATATGTGCATATATTTGTAGTAATTTTATTGTTTTTATCAATTATGTAGCCTGCCCCTGAAGAAGGCAATGAAACACGGCCTGTCGGGCCATAGGCTTTTTATTGATCATTAAAGAATACCCTTCCTTTGCTATCCACGAATTGACTGGGTTTGTATCTAGCACGTGGTATCGTGCTCCTTTGTTGGTACCTGTATTTGTACAGCATGTTCTCCCCATGGAAGGACACTAAGCTTCGGGGATGATGCATTGGATAGATTCTCATCGCAGGAAGCATTGCTTACTCACATCGAAGATGATACTGATAACATTATGAGTCAATGGGAAGATGTGGTACACATTACACAAAAGTAAAAGAGCAGCTTCATGCTGCATATCTCCTAGAATGCTGCCTGTCCAAAATAATACCGAGAGGCCTGAGAATGTATAAGGCACCTGGACTGTATCAAGATGAAACTGGCTTTGTTAAATGTTGGAAAGCGATTTTAAATAAATGTTCTTTAGATCTAATGATTTTACTGATCAGCACAGCAAATAAGAAGTCAGAGATATATAAAGCTGAGATGGACGAAAAACTTATATCATTAAAAAATAAGGATAAGAATTTTGATGGTGATTATAGAGAATATGAAAGAAATAATTTAGTTTTTAAAAAGGAAGTAAAGAGTAGTAAGATGGATAAATTTAAAAGGGACGAAGATGACTATCTTTATGGATACGTGTATCCGTGGTGTAAGAAGGTGGAGGGGGACCGATTACATTTCAAAAAAAGATCTACCTTCTTTGATAAGAAAGATCATGAAACTGGTGGAGAAGTACCGGTTGAACAAAAGAAAAAACGATCAAGGAGTGAGTCAGTGGAATCAGTGGATGCTTCGGCATCCTTGTTCACAAATTCTAAAAAAATGGCTGATAAGCAGAATGGTCAGGATAAGGGACAAGGTAAACATTTTTTAGACATGGAAGCTCTTTGGAAAGGAGGGTGGGGATCTGCTCAGACATGCTGCGAGCGTTGGAATTGCCCTCCACGATCAGTTGGCAGAAGTTAAGTTTGAATTGTTTTTGATATCTCCTCACGTCGAGAATATTGATCTTGTGGCAAGTTATTACATGTGAGGATGATAAATATTTTAAGAACAGGAATGGACATTTAAAGAGAGTCTTTAATAGAGAAAAAAACAAAAAAATAGAAGATCACGTATGGCATAGGGTCATTGATGTGAAACTGGCACAGTTCACGAGCTATCAGCTCCAGTTTTCAGTGCCGTTAGTTTTTCTGAGACCAATTGCCGATGTGAACCCGTAAAGGCTTTAAAGTTGCAGAGTCATTAAACGGTGCGTGTGTTTATAGTTAGATTAACCGTTTAAAGAGAAAGAGGCTAGCATTTAGTTGTATGTCTTCAGAAAAAGCAATGGACATACGATCAGAATCCCAGGAAGTTTGGACAACAAAATCCACACAGAGGTCACGGATGTGGTCGGGGCAGAGGGTGGAGTCGCAGGGGATCCGAGAGATCCATGGAGAGGCCCTATCAAGGATAAGTGAGAGTAAAGCACAGTTACTTACCTGTAACAGGTGATCTCTGGGAACAGCAGGAATAATTCTTCACATATGGGTATGTCGGTACCGACAGTCTGCGCAGGAACGCTTCCCAGCTTCCAATCAGAAAGCTTTCGGAAGCATCCCACCACGCCTGCGTGCTGCCTTCCCGCCCTTCCCAACTGTCTCTCCTCAGTTAGGTTTTAAGCTGAGACAAAGAGAGAGAGAGGAAAGGAAAGATAGATAGATACAACTCCTAGGGGAGGTGGGTGGGTTGTGAAGACTTATTCCTGCTGTTCCCAGAGATCACCTGTTACAGGTAAGTAACTGTGCTATCTCCAGGAACAAGCAGGAATGAGTCTTCACATATGGGGACTCCCAAGCTAAGATGCCTGGAGCCCTAGCATGTTGGGATTTGAAAACATGCTACACCTCATATGGCCAGGCATCCTGAGGATGGAGGGTAGGAGTTGAAATAGAAAGGAGCTGTAGAAAACAGCTAACCTAAGATAGGACTACAGGCAAGGAGTCCTTGTATGTATGATAATTATCATGAATATATATTGAAATGAACAATTGCAATATGGACCTCACCTACTGGATTGCAGGAAGTAGAGAGGCTCATGGAATCTACTGGGGATCCAGTAGAGGAATCTTCAAGGTGACCTCACTGAAGTGAGGTGAAGGTAAAAATCTGGAAGAGAAAGGTAACCCCAGGATTCAACTGGGGTAGTACAAAAACGGCAGGCCTTCAGTGGGAAGCTTTATGGAAAAAGCTGCAAACTCTTTTGGCTGCAGAGTTATTCACACTTAGGAGCAAAAGAGGAAGACTGACCGATTTGGACAAACTAGCCTAGTCCCTGAGGGAAGAAGGGGTACGGAAAAAACCCTGTATACCCAGGGAAAAGATAGGTGTCTGAGGATTTGGAACCTCAAATGTACTGAAGATCCGCCATGTCTTTCTGAACTGGTGAGAGGTAGGAAAGATATTGGAGCATGGAGCTTCAGGAATACCTAACCCTTAGGGTTATGATAGGAGCTGTCAGTACCACAGGAGTGGTAGTGTGTGTAGCACCCCAAACATGCTATGGAACAGCATGGACGTGGGTAAAGCCCACTGTTTGGAACATATAGGAGGGTAAAACCTATAATAAAGTATCTCGGCAGATACACACACACACATACACACATACACACACACACACACATACATACACACACACATACACATACATACACACACACATACACATACATACACACATATACATACACACACACACACACATACATACACACACACACACACATACATACACACACACATATACATACATACACACACACACATACACACACACACACATATACATACATACACACACACACATACACACACACACACATATACATACATACACACACACACATACACACACACATATACATACATATACACATAGATAGATATAGATATACAAGATATATATATCTATAGTGAGTTCTAGAAGGGCATAACATATGCACACACAGCTGACAGACATATATATATATAGATATATGACGAAAGCCTATAAGTACATTCACATGAGAGATGTGAAGAGGAAAGATTCATCTGATAACAAGAAGGAAGAACCTACTTGAGAAGATATATAGAGAATCTATTCCCCCTGGTTATGATGGGAATGCTATCCAGTGAAATAAGCAGGATGGTTACGTGAAAAAACAGTCAGTAAGCAGCAAGTCCTGAGTTCTTGTAGAACTCTAGCATGGTAAAGGGACAGAGAACGCATAAGAATGAGATACCAGGTTGACCCACTTGAGGGACAAAAAGGGTATCATGCGTTCTTTAGTTAAATATGAGCTGTCCCTGAAGGATTAGGATACCATGAGGACAAGCTGCAAGGAAAAAAGAGCATATTCCCTGTAGGAATTGACCACTCTTTAGGCTTTCACGTAGAGAAGGCTTATGTCCTTTGTTTTAAAAGGAAATGGTAGGGTATGAAGAACCCTCACAGTCATGGGGAGCATGACTGAGGAAGCCTTTTTTCAACCATGTAGGATAGTCAGAGGAAAAACCCCATGCTCTCTAGCAAGGGCCCATAGTGGAAAGCTTCTCTGTAAAATTGCAGAGAGCATTATGCAGGAGAATTGGGAGATAGAACTGACTGTTGGAAAAGCCAGCAGCCACGTCAACTATGCTGCCAAACCCAAAGGAATTGGAGATGGCGAGGATAGAAGATAGTGTGATAAGCCTGTAGTGATAAGGATTGCCCAAGAAAGATGTATGCACTGTCTTGGAATCACTACTAAGGCCAGACAGAAAGTGGTGGAGGACAACTGTGTATACTTGTGGAAAAGCACCAGTGGTCCAATCACTAGCTCCTGCATGGGCAGCTGCTGATAAGACAGCAGGGAGAATCTTTCTGTCTAGAACAGAAAGAACAGACAGAAGAGTAAGAGAGCTCTGTCCCTGTCTGATGAGCTGCCCAAGGAAAAAGAAGGGAGTTTACGTGAGAGAAAAGACTCCGCACTGGAATGGAAAGACTAGAAAGGCTGAAGAAGCAGCCCTCCAGTGCAAAGGTACCACTCTTACAGGGGAAAAACTGGATAAGAGGGTAGAGAAACAAGAGCTGACAAGTGACTTACCATGTGGTAAGTCTGTAGAAGGAAAGAATTCATGTTGGTACAGAAAACTATCATGTGATAGTTGTTAAATCCCTCTTCTTAGCAGAAAGAAGAGGAGAAAGCTGTGACCCATAGAAATGAATATCCTGACAGCTCAGTATGTCTAGGAGAACTGGATGCCATGTGTAAAGTTTAGAATGAAAACAGTGAAAAACTTCTGCTGAGAAGAAGTCAACTGTAGGTTCTAAACTCCAAAAGGCAGAAAAAAGATCAGAACCCTATGGTTGCTGGGTTTGTTTAGCCTGGCGAGAGTTTGGAGTCTTCAGACCAGGGCGATGATTCCCCTGCTTGGGAACATCTGTATGATGGGCAGGAGAAGAGTAAAACCTTCTCCTCCTAGGGAAAGAAGGTTTGACAGGGCATTTCCTACCTACTGGGGAAGGAGAAGGCTTAGGATAGCCTTCAGAAACAGGGAAGTCAGTGGACCACTGAGCAACCTGATGTAAAGACTCCTTATTGAAGAGATTTTCTCCAGTGCAAGGAGTATTATCCAGTCTTTGTTGTGCCCATTTGTCTAAGTCTGAAGCTTGGAGCCAGGCTCTATGTTGTGCTCCTATGGCTACAGCAGAGGTTCTGCTAACAGACTCAAAAGAGTCTAGGGAAGCACGAGTAAGAAAACAAGAGATATTTTGAATATGACTAAGTAGTAAGGAATAGTCTGCAGTCTTGGGCTCTGAAAGAAAAGGAGTCAAAAGATATAATTTCTTTGTGACCTCCTGAAGAGATAGACTCATAAAAAATATAAGAGAATCCTTGCTGACAGCATGGATGTCTGGAAGGTTTGACGTCCAAAGGCATCTAGTGTCCTAGACTCACGACCTGGTGGGGGTAAGAAGAGTGCTTCTTACTTTTCACCTTCCTCATTGCTGATTCCACCACAATGGAATGATGGGGAAGTTGAGTCTTTTGAAACCCTGGAGAGGGGGGCACCTGATACAGAAGATCAGTTGCTCTAGAAGGTGAGGGTACCTTTAAAGGTGCTTCCCACATTCTTAGAAGAAGATCCTGCAAGGAATGATGCAAAGGAAGCATTATGTTTTCCTTTGCTTCAGTAGAAACAGAGCCTTGTGTAGGATCATGGCCAGGGATAGGAATGGCAAGAGATTGTGCCATATCCAGGAGGAAATTCTGAAAAGAAGGATCTCCAAAGAGAACCTTCCCTGGACAGGCTAGACCTGAAGAACTAGCCTGGGCACCGGAGGATCTACCTGAGTATATAGGAATATAAGATCCTGCACGGTGCAAAAAAGGATCCTTAAGGGATGGATGCTGGTACTGGAGGTCAGGACCTGTGACAGTCAGTACTGCATCATCCATGCCAGGTATCGACTCCAGACTTGGTATAGAAAGGAGCGACCCTGGTGAAAGAAGCATGGAAGGAGCTGGCCCCGATGTTACTGCGGATACCGGTACCGATAGCACTGTCGGAATCGAAGGCGACACCGACATCGGAGCAGTCATCGGTGGCAGCTCAATCGGTACCGAGGTAACCGAACGTCTTTGGTAATCACCCTCGGTACCGAGCATCCGGTACTGGTAAGTATCGGTACCGAGACGTGTCGGTACCCAGTCTTCCAGACTAGAAATCGATTCCAGACTCGGCATCGAAGGAAGTGAGTCTATCGATGCATGTCTAGAGGGTACCGACATCGGTGGTAGTATCGGCGTTGATGCCGATACTGGAGTCATTCTGGAGCGTATCCACTGGTCCCGAAGGTACCGAGAAAGCCAGATGACAATCCCTGGTGAGGAGTGTAACGTCCAACACCAGTGCCGATGCCGGGGTATCGGTACCGCTCGAAGCGGATGCCACCACCGAGCATGGCTCAGGTATGTTCTGTGAGGGGTGAGCCCCAGGAACAACCTGAAACCCCTCATAGGCTTTAGAGGCCGAAGACTCCCGTCGGGGTTTTGAAGCCAATGGACCCTCGAGGGCAAGGCTGGAGCAGTCTTCATGCTGTGCATGAGACCTACCACTCGAGGGTTGGCTAGTCTTAACAGACTGTTTGTGGGTTACCTGATCCTGTGTAGAAGAAGAAATGGTCGGTGCCTTGACACTGGAAGGGAACCTGGTATTGAAGGAAACTCGATGTTGAAAATCTCTTCTCACAATACTGTAGCCTGAGGGCTCTGGAGGAAAACGGTCAGGACCCAAACAGGTTAGACACCAGTTTTGGAGTCTAAAAATAAAGCTGTACCGCCACAGCTTAAACATTTCTTAGAGAAAGAGGCTGGCGGTTCCATGAGGGACATGAACAGGCCTAGAAGGCCTAAAAAAGTTAAGACAAAAAACTGAGGGAAAATATTCCCTGAATTTCAGAAAAAGAAAAAAGAAACACTGGCGGTACCGGTGGAGTCGGGGAGACAGCTGCGACCACAAGAAAACAAAAGAATTAAAGAAGAATTTTCTGCGGTGACAGGACAACGTCCTGCCGGCTCCGCGGAAAAACGAAAACTGAGGTGACACAGTTGGGAAGGGCGGGAAGGCAGCACGCAGGCATGGTGGGATGCTTCCAAAAGCTTTCTGATTGGAAGCTGGGAAGCGTTCCCACACAGACTCCGTCGGTACCGACGTACCCATATGCGAAGACTCATTCCTGCTTGTTCCTGGAGATTAATGTTATCAATATTTCAAAATATTCTTTATCGCCTGGTGAGATCTCTTTTAAATAAGGGTTTGACATTTGTACCGGTGAAAAGATATGACCATTTTGAAACTCATATAGACTTATACAAGTGCTTTCGGAAAATTAGGATAAAATGTTTTTTTTTGCCACATGTGATCCCTCAGAAAAAGACCAATCTGTTATTAAACATAAGTCCAAATGGAATCCACCCTCAAGTTCTAACCCTATGATACAAGCTTTTGAGACAATAGTGATGAAAGAGGTGGATCAGATTAATATGAGTAAAAAAAATCTTCATATGATAATCTTACAGCAGAAGAGACAGGCATTGAGAACGCTGCAAAATAACCCAGATATCATAAAACCAGCGGATAAGGGTGGTGCCATTGTTGTTCTGGGTAAAGATCAATATCTTAATGAGATTTATCGGCAATTAAAGGATACCACGTTTTATACAAGGTTAGATGATGATCCAACTATACGGCTTAAAAGTTCTATTGACAATTTAATTTGGATTGCATATGAACTAGGACACCTTACCGTACAAGAGAAAAACTTTCTTACAGTAGATTGGTCCTGTTATGCCAACTATCTATATTAATCCAAAAATACACAAGTCCTTAGAACAACCCCCTGGACGTCCGATTATATCAGCTATCGGATCTCTAATGGAACCAATTTCAAAGCTGATTGATATATTTTTGAGACCCTATGTGATCAAAATGTGGTCATACGTTCGGGATTCGACACAAGTCATTCATATATTATCTTCATTACAAGAATTTAATCCTGAGTGGTGTTTAGTCATGCTTGATATCGAGTCATTATATACTAACATTCCGCAGAAAGAAGCAATTAATATAGTGGAGAGGTATCTATGTAATAGGCAAGAATGGAGGCGGATTCCTATGGCATTTCTTTTGGATTTAGCTCGTTACGCTCTTTGTGAAAAATTTTTGTTTTCAAGAGTTATTTTATAAACAGATAAAAGGGGTGGCCATGGGGTCCTCTATGGCCCCTGACATTGCAAATTTATGTGTTTTTAATTTTGAAGCGCTGTTTATTAAGGATAACCCATTTCAGAAAAATATGAAGCTATGGATTAGCTATATAGACGATGTCCTCATGTTGTGGGAAGGGTCTGTATCCCTTTTGGACGAGTTTAACGTTTGGATCAATTCCTGTGACGAAAATCTACAGTTTCAAGTAACCTTTGATGACAAGAAAATTCCATATTTTGATTTACTCATTATCAAAACTGACAGAGAATTTATCACAACGCTTTATAAAAAACCGACAGATCGCAATTGTTTGCTTCATTTTCATAGTTTTCATAATTTATCCTTGAAGCACAATTTACCAGTTGGTCAATTTTTGAGAATCCGTAGGAATTGTACTTTAGAACAGGAATTTAATGAGCAAGCTATCATAATGAAAGATAGATTTAAGGCAAGATATTATCCAAATACATCAATACAGAGGGCATATAATAGAGCAGCACAATGCTCTTGTCAGGAATTATTACATCAGCATAAGAAGGAAAATGATGTAGGTATAGTGTGCCCATTGCTGTATTCGTACCACTCACGTCGTATAGCTAAGATAATAAGAAAATACTGGCATTTGATCCAAGCGATACCAACGTTTCGGGATTTAAAAGTCACAAATGCACACAAACGTAATGTAAATTTGAAAAATATGCTGGTTCCGTCAGCATTTACAGAGAGGGCATTTTTATCAAAACATAAGGTTCATTTTCAGTGTGGTAAATGTTCAGTCTGTACTCATGTCCTTGTTGTCAGGAAACAATATATTCATCCTACAAATGGATATGTATTTTATTTAGATGACTTTTCTAACTGTTCTACTAGTCATGTTATATATGTAGTCCAATGTCCGTGTAAAAAGCTATGTGGGTAAGACTACCCGTCCGGTTTGTAGTCGGATCATTGAACACCGTAGTTGCATTAAACGGGGTGCAATACATAAACCTTTGGTTAGCCATTGGCAGGAGTGTTCACTTAAAATTGCAGATTTGAAGTACTTTGTCATCAAGAAGATGAGAGTTAATTGGAGAGGAGGAGATGTTGAAAAAACTATTTGTAGGTTGGAGGAGCGATACATTTTTCAACTTGGCAGTCTATTTCCTAATGGTTTAAACATGGAAAAAGATTTGTCTGTGTTTTTATAAGGTGTCTGTATATCCCCCTTTGATTACCCTTGGGTGATTTACTTACATTTATACCATTGAATTAAAGGTATGTCAGCGGACTTGATACTATTTGTTTTCTTAATCAAAAGTAAGATGTGTAAAGATTAATATAAGAATTGCACTGTTGTATGCAATATGGTGTAGTGCTTAGCTAACAGTAATTCAAGTCCTTCGGTAAGTGAATTTTTAGATGTTTATAGTTTAGGGATAAGATAGTATATGGTGAATCCCTCATATACATAGTTATAATTCATTAGGTATAGCTGAAGGTTATGTACGCCTGAGACTATGGGCAATTGGCATCATAATAGCCCGAAGCATTGATCATCGGTATAAAGGGCAAATTTGTATTATAGATGACAGCGAATGAGATCGTTTGCTCTAAAAAAAATTCTTTATGTGCACCTCTGGTATTATGGCTGCCTGCATCACAATAACCCAAAACGTTAAATACCGGTAATATGGGTGAAACTGGGATTTTAGAGGATGGAAAATGAGATCATTTTGCTCCAAAGAATCTTTCACATAGTGTGGCAGAAGCGTGCTGGTGGATTTTATTATTTAATTCAAAGAACGTTTTTTAATTTATGTTTTAAGAAAAGTCTTATTATTTTAAAAGGCTTGGTTGTGTGATAAGAGCGGGCAGCGGATTGCAGTATGAGGTGGCTTAGAAGTAGTAAGTGTTTATTTAAAGTTTTATATAAATATGTTTGTTTTAACTAAAAAGATCCTTTTCAAGAATATGGAGGTAATGTTTACTTTTTCTAAGGTGGAACGATCGTGGCAACCTGATAAGTCCGATAGCATTCTCAATGTATTTTAATTGAATATTGAAGATGCTAATGAAGCTTTTTGAAACGCATGTTTAATAGTTTGTATGTGCAAATAACTTTTTAAGAATATGGAGTTAATGCTGACTGTAAAAATAGTGAAAGGAAGGGTCGTGGTAATTTGAGAATTTTGTCGTCATTTCATTTGCATCCCGCGGGAAAACTTGGCTGATTTAGTGCGCAGACGTCGGAGTTTGTTTCCTTTTACAATTTCAAAGTCAGCTGGGTCTGCAAGACGACATTGGATTATCATCGAGTGTATATGTGAGTTGCCGCTTATAACGAACACATGATATATAAGGATAGTCTTTATAGACTTATGATGATATGGCTATTGTAAGGTTAAAATTATGAATGCAGCCACGGTTTCTTTTCCCTCCTCCTTTCAGTTTTTTAATCCTGTGGCGGTTTACGCTGCCCCTTGTAAGTGGAGGTATTACAGAGAATTGGGTTCTATACGGGTAAAGATTTCATCTATATTAATATTATCAACCAGAAAAGTCAAATATTCCACTGACTCAGTTGTTTGATCTGTTCAAAGTGATATTTTAATGATAATCTTTAGAGACATGGATACACTTATCACAATGGTGGTTTTACCCTAGGTAATAAATATGTTTCCTTTATCCACATTAGTTTATCAATTAAGTCCCGATGGTAAATAATACACCATAGGAGGTTGAACAGTTTTATAAGGTATGTGTTATGAATTGGTAGTTTTTATGATTATTTATGTATTTATGTCTTATCCTCCTTTTTTACTTAATGTAGATATTTGTGCATTGGTTTTTTAATGTGGTTTTAAAAGATGCTTGTTCATTTTATCTTTTACCACGTATTATGTATGTTATATAACATATGGATTTTATCATTTTGATGTTTGTTGCTGTGCTGATCATGTTTCTTTTTGTGTATGAATGGTTGTATATAGTTTTACACATTGTTTCTATAGAATATTATCATAATTTGAACATTTTATATTTTGTTATATGCATGTGTTTTACATTCTTAGGTATTATGATATTATGTGCATATATTTGTAGTAATTTTATTGTTATCATCAATTATGTAGCCTGCCCCTGAAGAAGGCAACGAAACACGGTCTGTGTCGGGCCATAGGCTTTTTATTGATCATTAAAAAATACCCTTCCTTTGCTATCCACGAATTGACTGGGTTTGTATCTAGCACGTGGTATTGTGCTCCTTTGTTGGTACCTGAAACAGAAGTTCTCTTCATATCGAGGAACCAGAACTTCTCCCCTCCATCCTATCTAAGGGTCAAGGAAGCAGAGCTGCAAACTAAGTCCACAATCTGATATCTTGGAGTCACATTAGATCAATGCCTGCATATGAAGGTGCACATAAGCAACACGGTAAGAGCAGTCTGCCATAAAATCTGGACACTCAGACATCTACATTCCCTGCTAGAACCAGACGACCTCCGGACAATCTTTCAGGCGCTGATTATCCCACACTTCGATTACTCAAATGCAATCCTACAAGGGCTCCCACAATCCACCCTAGGTCCGCTCCAGCTCGCAATGAACACCGCGGCTAGAGTTCTATATGGTGCCTCCAGGCATGAACACTTGATACCTATCCTGAAACAGCTCCACTGGCTCCCTATCCACGGCAGAATTTCCTTCAAGACCCTACTGCTGACCTTCAAGGCCATCAACGGAATCTCCTCCACCTCACTCTCGGAGCTTTTCCACACTACGCCCCCCAACAGAGGTAGAAGATCTGCGGCAATTAACACACTTTTAATCCCGAAAGCAGTAACACAATGCACCCAAGCAACAGCAAGCAGGGCATTTAGGTTCTGCGCGCCCAGGTGCTGGAACGCCCTACCACCTAGCATCCGGGCAATCCCTGACCTAACACAATTTTGGAAGGCTCTGAAGCACCACCTCTTCCTCAAACACTACCCGGACGACCGTGCACCATTAACCACCCCCCCCCCCCCCCAGTACCACCACACAAACACACTATGGTTACTCTGTGACTCAACGTGATGCCTATATGTAAATAGTTATCCCGGTTTTACTCAAGTTTAAGCACCTGTTTATTGTAATGTGGTGCAGATTCCTGCACCGTATAAGTTTTGTCATCATGTGAACCGCACTGATGTTAAATAGTGCGGTACAGAAGATACTGTAAATAAATAAATAAAAATAAATAAGGGGAGTAAAACCCAGGACCTCGAAGATGTGGCTGGACCCTTTCAACTGCCTGTTGACTGAGGAGGTTGTTCAACTCTTGTTGTAGACAAGTCTGGTGCAAGGGGAGCCGAGAAGGCTCCGCTGGGGAGAAGGGAGGGAGGAGGGCGTCTGTCCAGATGAAGACAATAACCGTCCTGGACTACCTGGAGGACCCAGATGTCTGATGTGATGGCCTCCCACTCGTGGGGCGAAGAGGACAGACATCCCCCCACAGGCAGGGGTGCCACCGGATGGGAGAGAGGCTATGCGTTTGGTGTGAAAACCCAGGAGCTGGCTGGGGTGGCATGCTGGTAGTTGGTTCTTGGGCCCCTTAGGTTTCTGGTGACCCTGAGCTCCCCCTTTGCCTTGGCCATTCGGTGCCGGCGCAGGGGCAGGCAGATAGAGTAGTTACTCACCTGTAACAGGTGTTCTCCAGGAGCAGTAGGAATCAGTCCTCACATATGGGTGACGTCAGCGCCCTCGTGCGGAGCATTTCCCCAGCTTTCAAAGAAAACCTTTGGGAATGCAGCACGCATGCGCTGTCCTCTTCCCGCCCAAGGGTGCCATCTTGCTCAGTCTGATGACACAGCTAAAAGACAGCAAAAATAACAAAATGAATCATATGACTGCAACGCCAAGGGGAGGAGGAAGGGTCGTGAGGACTGATTCCTGCTGCTCCTGGAGAACACCTGTTACAGGTGAGTAACTACTTTTTCTCCAGGACCAGGCAGGAAGTCAGTCCTCAGATATGGGACTCCCCAGCTAAAGGCTACCAGGAACCCAAGCTGAAAAATAAGCTCCCTCTAGAGCATCAGCATCCGTGAAAAAGTCCTTTCCGAGAACGCCCCCATACAGTAGCCCAACACAAGGGCAAGAGGGTAGGAGTTGCCTAAACCTCAAAGATTACGGAGTACCACCTGTCCGAAAGCACTGTCCCTTCGGGACTCCCTCTCGAGGCAGTAGTGAGCCGCAAAAGTCTGGCTTGAAGACCAGGTAACGGCCCGGTAGATTCTGCCAACGGAACAGAGCAGAGGTGGGCTACTGATGCAGCCTTCGCCCTGACACGGTGGGCCGTGACTCGACCCTGCAAGGAGAGGCCGGCTGCCCTGTACACCCAGGCGATACAATCCACTACCCAGAGGGACAACGTATGCTTGGAGACAGGCAACCCCAGTTTATTAGGGTATTTAAAAGGACAACGCCCTTCTACAGTCCAGGGTATGCAGGACTGTTTCAGCCCGGCTGGCATGCAGCCTGGGGAAGAATGTTGGAAGAACCACCTCCTGATTGAGGTGGAAGGAGGAGACAACCTTCGGAAGGAACTTAGGGTGAGTCCGCAAGACCACCCTGTTCTTAAAGAACCATGTGTACGGTCTATCAGAAACCAGAGCTTGTAGTTCACTCACACGCCTGGCCGAGGTAAGAGCCACCAAGAACAAGGCCTTCCAGGAAAGGAAGCATAAAGGACAGGTAGCCATCGGCTCAAACGGTGGGCAAGTTGTTGCAAGACCACATTTAAATCTCACTCAGGGGCTGGTGGACGGATCGGAGGCTTGAGCAGAAGCAGGCCTCTGAGGAAACGGGACACCAAGGGGTGGCCCGACAGAGATTGTCCCTCTACCTGTGAGTGGTTTGCCGATAGAGCACCGAGATGGACCCAAACAGAGTTGGATTTAAGGCCTAGGTCCGAGAGGTGGAGCAGGTACTGCAGCACCATTGGAACCAGGCACGAAAAAAGATCCTCCTGGTGCTGAGCACACCAGGTGGAGATCCTACACCACTTCAGGGCATAAGATTTCCGGGTGTATTGCCTCCTAGAGGCCAAAACCACCTCTTCCACCTCCTTAGGCAGAAGTAAGGAGCCATCAGGTTGAGGGATTTGAGGTTGGGGTGCAGGATAGATCCCTGGTCCTGAGACAGGAGGTCGTGATGCACCCCCAGAGGGAGTGGAGTGTCCACCGCCAACTGCAGAAGGAGTGGAAACCACGGCTGCCTCGGGCATCTGGAGGCTACCAGAATCACCGAGGCCCTGTCCTGAAGGACCTTGAACAAGGTTTGGGCCACTTGAAGCGTGGGAGAAAACGCATACAGTAGGCCCGTAGACCAAGAGATTAGAAATGCATCTGCTGCTATCCACAGAGGATGCGGTTATCTGGAACAGAACCTGGGTAGCTGACAGTTCAGTGGACTTGCAAAGAGATCGATGGTTAGAAGACCCCATCTTAGAAAGATCCCGTGGACCACCAGAGGATTCAACTGCCATTCGTGAGGCTGTAGAATCCTGCTCAATCTGTCTGCCAGACAATTTTCCTGGCCAGGCAGGTAAACTGCCTTGAGAAGCATGTTGTGTTTGATTGCCAAGGAGCACAGGGCCTGTGCCTCCCGACACAGAAGCTTGGAGCCTGTGCCCCCTTGCTTGTTCATGTAGAACATTGCCACTTGATTGTCTGTCTGAACTAAGACAGACTAGTGAGAGAGGACATGAGAGAAAGTCTGTAGAGCTAAGCGGATAGCTCGCAACTCCAAGAGCTTGATCTGCTGTGTGGACTCCCCAGGAGACCAGAGGCCCTGAGTGCAAGCCCCCTGGCAATGTCCACCCCAGGCCTGAAGGGAAGCATCGGTTGTCAGCAACTGTGTGTGGGGAGGCGCCTGAAAAGGCACCCACTGGACCAGGTTTGGGAGATGCAGCCACCACCGTAGGGAGGCTGTCAGCAGTTTGGACACCCTTATCTTGTCTTTCAAGTCGCCTGTGGCTTGCACCCACTGAGCAGGTTGCATGTGCAGGCGGGCATTCGGAGTTACATGGACCGTGGATCCATGTGGCCCAGGAGCCTTAGGAAGTTTCTGGCAGAGACCAGAGAACCGCTCTGGAACTGATTGGCCAACGCTATCAGTCTGTGGGCCCTGTCCTCGGGCAAATAAGCCTTTGCCTGAAGGGTATCTAGTCTTGCCCCTATGAACTCTGTTCTGTGAGGGGAGCAAAGTGGACTTTACGAAGTTTATGACAAAGCCTAGATGCTGGAGAAGAGATACAGTGCGAAGGGTGGCTTGTCTGGTCTCCTGTGCAGACTGATCCCTGATGAGCCAGTCGTCCAGGTATGGGAAGACAAAGACACCCTGGTTTCTGAGATAGGCTGCCACCACCGCCAGGCACTTGGTGAAAACCCTGGGAGCGGAGGTTAGGCCAATGGGAAGTACCCTGTACTGAAAATGATTTCCTCCCACTAGAAATCTGAGATATTGTCTGTGGTCTGGATGAATGAGGATGTGAGTATAAGCATCCTTTAGGTCTAAGGAGCATAGCCAATCTCCCTGCTGGAGGTAGGGCAGCAGTATCCCAAGGGTAAGCATCTTGAACTTTTCCCTCTCCAGGAACTTGTTGAGATTCTGCAAGTCTAGGATGGGCCTGAGGCCTCCTGTCCTTTTTGGTACCAGAAAGTACCTTGAATAGAAGCCTTGGCCTCTCAGGTGGTGAGGCACCGGTTCCACCGCCTGCTCCTTTAGAAGATTTGCCAACTCCTTAAGGAGGAGGTTCCGGTGAAGAGGGAGTCTTGGAGGCTCCCCTGGAAAATAGGAGGGGGGTAACTGGTTGAAGTGGAGCAAATAGCCATTTTGGACTAGGCTCAGCACCCAGGTATCCCCTGTTATGGTTGACCACCTGTGGGCATACAGTGTCAGCCTGCCTCCTATGCTGAAAGGAGCCAGCTGAGGAGAGGCTATGCAATGGGAGTCAAAACCCCGCTCCCTGTGATGGCTTGGAGGTTTTCTGCCTACAGGGCCCATGTCCCTGCCCCTTGGCCTGCTGACCCTGATGTGGAGCTGCAGAGGCCTGAAAATGAGGGTAGGATTTGTAGGCAGTAGCCTCTCTTGGGTAAAAGAGCTTTTCCCCTTGAGCCCTTCTTCTGAGAAGGAGCAGAAGTTTTCCTGGACAGCCTTGTCCTGGTGAGAGTCTCAGACTCGAGTTCTGCAGCCTTTTCAGCCATGGGTTTGCCAAAAAGGTTCTCACCTCGGCAGGGGACATCGACTAACTTGGCCTATAACCATGGCTCGAGGTCCGATGACTGTAGCCAGGCCTGACGGCATGCACCGATGCCGGCCGCGGCTACTCGGGCCAAAGCCTCGAAGCCATCATAGGCTGCTCGAGAGAGAAACTTTGAGCACTCTCGAATCCCAGATGACAAAGACTTAAACCTCTGCAAAGGTTCCTCGGAGCGGCCAGCTGAGAACCTGGCAATCTCCCTTTGCCAGGTCCTGAAGGTACATGCCCATGTACAGCTGGTAAGTCTGGACACGGCACGCCAGCATAGAGCCCTGGAAGCACTTTCTACCGAAGGCATCGAGGTTCCGGGCCTCCCGGCCAGGGGGCACCAAGGAGTGCATCTTCTGGCTCTTCAGATGATGCATGGCCGATTCCACAACCATGGAGTGGTGCGGTAGCTGTGCCTTCTGGAACCCAGGGCTCTTACAGCCTCGATAAATGGAATCAACCCGTCTGCTGATAACCGGTGCCGAGACCAGTGCCTCCCACATGCGGAAGAGCAGCCGGTTCCAGCATCAGAGGAACCGGTACAGTAAAGACCTCCTTAGGCGGAGAGTCATACTGGAGGGTCTCAAGCTCTTTGGTTCGAGGCTCCTCCTCGGGATCCGCGGGGAAGGCCAAGGCCTTGGCCGTCCTGCACGAAGTCAGAGAACCAGGTATCCTCCGGTGGGGACCTTCTCCAAGACTCGGAATCCGGTGAGTCTGATGGGATGCACCAGGTCTGGAAAGTATCTGGGGACTCCTTGTCCTCTGTCTCCCACTCTGACCCCTCCGAGGAGGAATCGAGCGGCTCCAGCTGGGCGTGCACCAATGCCATCCTCCCCGACGCCAAGGGCACCGGCGTCGATGACCTCGGCACTGAGCAGGAGGCCTAGGGGGACCTTGGCTGAGGATCGACTTCAGACCGCATTGACCCAAGGATTGGCTCGGCCTCAGAGGTCGACTTGGACGTCGAGGTCCCGGTGTTCGGGGCAGATGCACCAGTCAAACCAGCGATCAGTACCCGCTGCTGCTCCATGAAGGCAGCCAAGCTGCTCTTCAAGGCCGTCAACCTGAGACTCAGCTCAGGAGACTCAGCAGCCCCTGACTCGGGCCCCCGACGGTGACTCCCCTGAAGGGGAGTCTACGAGGACAACAGCAGTCACATGACTCAGGGACTCCGGGCTGCACTCGAGGCAACTTGGCAGGCCTCTCCGACTCCGAAGACCCGGGACGGTGGTTGGGGCTATGCGACCTGGCCCTCGAGGAGCCAAGCGCGTCCACTGACGCCGCCCTCGCGGGTTTCTTCTTCCTTCTGTGTTCCCTCAAAGGAGACCCCCTTTCAGAGGAGCCTCGACAGTGCTCGGGGTCGGACTCCCGAGATGTTGAGGCCTCTGACGAAGTCCAGGCCCGGCCGGACGCGGAGTCAGAAAAAAAGTCTTTCACGCTGATGTTGACGGCTCCTCAGCGCCTTAGAGGACATTTTGCCGCACGGGACACAGACCACTGGGTCATGGTCGGGCCCGAGGCACCGGAGGCAGCAGTCATGTGTGTCGATGAGACATCAGCTTCTTACACTGATCACACTTCTTGAACCCGCTGGCAGCCATCGGGGGGAAAAAGGACCCCTGCAAGGTCAAAAGACCGGACTGCCAGTGAAAAAGAGAGAGAAAAAAAAAAGCGGGAACGCTAGTCACGAAGGACAAAAACCAAAAAACGTAGCTCCGGGCTCGATACCAGTGTACCGGGCCGAAGCGGGAAGGGGAACCGGCGTCGATCCGGGCAAAAACACGAATCCACGCAGGAAAAACACAACTTTTTACCGGGTGACGACACACGTCCATCGAGCTCCGCGGAAAAAAGAAGACTGAGCAAAAGGGCACCCTTGGGCAGGGCGGGAAGGGGACTGCGCATGTGCGCTGCATTCCCAAAGGCTTTCTTTGAAAGCTGGGGAAATGCTCCGCACGAGGGCTCTGTCGGTGCCGCCGTCACCCATATATGAGGACTGACTTCCTGCTTGGTCCTGGAGAAAGGGTGGATATCCCTAGTAAGGGAGCCCCTTCTCCTCTGGAAGAAGGGCTTCTTACTGTGCTTTTTCTTCCATGGAAGGGAGGAGGTTTTGTGAGAGAGACTGGTAAGGGTCACCAACTCAGTCTTGATATTGGCAGCCTTGTCCTCCATGGGCTTGCCGAATAGCTGTTCGCCAAGGCAGGGGACATCCAAGAGTTTCTCCTGGATCCGCTGTTCTAGGTAAGAGGACTGGAGCCACGCTTGATGCTGGGCTCCGATGCCAGCCGCTGCCACATGGGCGGAAGATTCGAAGCAGTCATATGCGGCGCAGGAAAGGTATTTTGAGCAGTCCACGAATGATCTGAGGAGTGTCTGAAATCTGAGGTGTTCACCTCCAAGCCCCGTGGAGAAACCGCCAAGCTCCTTAGTGAGGTTGCAAAGGAACATACCCATATACAGCTGGTACGCCTGGATGTGGCATGCCAGCATGGATCCCTGGTAGGCTTTGTGCTCGAGGGCATGGGATCCTCTACCAGGTGGAACCGAAGAGTGCGACTTCAGACACTTCTGCTTCCACATCGTGGATTCCACTACCATAGAGGTATGGGGAAGCTGGGTCTTTTGAAACCCAGGGCTGCGCTGGACTCTGTACATGGTGTTGAGTCCTTTACTGACAATAGGGACCGAGGTGGGTGCTTCTCACATGCGGAGGAGCAGCTAGGTCAAGGAGAATGGTACAGGGACCATGAGAGACTCCCTCAGGGAGACTCATATTGCAAAATGTTGAGTTCTTCTGCCCTTGGCTCTTCCTCAGTCTCTGTGGGCAGATTGAGGGCCTGAGACATATCCTGCACAAATAGCAAGGAGGCAGTATCTTCGGGAGGTGACTACCTTTGTGAGGCGGGCGGGGATGGGTCAGAAGGAAGGTCCCTATGTGCACGAGTTTCAGGGGACGTGTCCCCATCTGATTCTCAGCCTGAGAAGGACTGAGTCTGGCTGATCCCCATGTCCGGTGGCTGAGGCCTGCTTGGAGCCAGAGGCACCGACTCTGGAAGACCTCGCCCCCAAGGAACGGGATTGGTGAGCGAGACCGGTGCCGAGGACCCTGACGAGGTCCATAGCTCTCTGGGGTTTCCAAGGCGGTTTTCGGGACCACAGTCGAGGGCCCCTCAGTCTCGAGCCAGCCATGCTGGGCAAAAGCACCTGCTGGGCAGCTAGGAAGACAGGAACGCTGCACTCTAGTGCCAGCATACGGGACTCCTACTCGGGGGTGGGTCCCTGTGATGTTGATGCCAGGGTTACCGGGTCTGGTATGGAAGAGGAGAGGGGGTCCTCACCGGGACAAGACTCAGGAGACTGAGCACCATCGCCGGAGGCCTCCATATCTGGAACAAGTGTGAGACCGCTCACGCTTATCCGGAGCCCCCGACATGACTTTGAGGTCTTCTTTCGCTGTTCCACCTTGGGTGAACCCTGGTCGGAGTGACATCTGGAACACGGCGTCACTGCGGGGGACCCTGCAAGTGGTGGAGTGGGCCGCCACCAGGGACCCCAGGGCTGCCTTTCAGAAAATGTCGTCAGACTTCTGCTTACAGCTTAGCAAGGCCTTAGTGGACATTTTCTTACAGAGCGAGCAGAGCTCCGGGTTGTGGTCAGCCCCAAGACACTGCAGACAACAGTCATGGGTGTCCGTGAGCGACATTTTTGGAGCATCTGTCACATTTTTTGAAGCCGGTAGCCATGGAGACAAAAAAGAGCCCCTGCAAGGTCAAATGCCCTCGAGGCAAATGGTTAGAAAAATGGCACGAAAAGGGCCCGAAGCAGGGAAAAAGGGAATCCCTTGGCCCACAGCTGAAGCGGGGCATCAGGGAGGACAGGAGAGGACTGGTGCAAGCAGAGAAAAGGTCAAAAGGCCAGAAGAGAAAACCTTTTCCGAGGGACGAGGATGTGCGTCCAAAGGGCTCTGCGGAAAAAGGGAGACTGAGCAAGATGGCACCCTTGGGCGAGAAGAGGACACGCATGCATGGCAGCAATCCCAAAGGCTTTCTTTGAAAGCTGGGGAATTGCTCCACACGGGCTCCGTCGGTGCAGATGTCACCCATAACTGAGGGCTGACCTCCTGCTTGTTCCTGGAGAACTGACATCATGCGCCATGATATGACAGTCCAAATTGAGTCCAGCCTGGGCATAAGCAAAGGAAATGCAGTCCGCCACACAAATGGAGAGGGTGCATTTGGAGATTGCGACACCCAGTCAGTTGGGGTCAAAAGAGACAAAGAACTGGGAGAGCGGCAGTGGGTTTTAATGCATTCCAGATACAAAGCTAGCACTCTCCTACAATCCAAAATGTGTAAGGAGAACTCAGCCCTGTTGGTGTGAGGCTTGGGGAAAAAAAGTGGGCAGGACCACAGACTGATTGATGTGAAATGCAGAAACTACCTTAGAAAGAAACTTGGGATGGGTGTGGAGGACCACTCTATTCTTGTGAAACCTGGTATACAGTGGATGCGCTACCAGTGCTTGTAACTCACTGACCCTGCAAGCCAAAGTGAGTCCTACCAAAAAGATAACCTAGGTAGAAATCCGAGAAGGCAGGAGGAGAATGGCTCAAAGGGTGGAGCAAGCAGCTGACCAACGATAACATTCAGTTCCAACGCAACTGGCATCAGCCAGATCGGGGGACAGGACAATAAAGACCCCTCATGAACAGTCCAATTAGAAGATTGGCGGAAAGAGGCTTACCATCTACTGCATGGTGGTAAGCGGCCAGAATATGGAGGTGCACTCTGACAGAGATTAGATTTCGGTCCAGAATTAGAGATGGAGCAGGTAAGAGTACCATCTCCACAAAGCAAGAAAAGAGGTCTAAAGCCTTGTCTGCACACCAGAGGGAAAATCTTCTCTTCTTCTAGTGCCATCAAGTCAGTGTTGACTCATAGCGACCCAGCTACCTCTGGGTTTTCTTGGCAATGTATCACTGGAAGTAGATTACCCTCCATTGCCTTGGAAGAAACGGCTGGCAAAGTGACTTGCCCAAGGTCACAAGGAGTGCTAGTGGGAATCAGACCCTTGATCTCCTGGGTACTAGGCAGTTGCTCTAACCACTAGGCTACTCCTTCACTCCCAGAGGGAAAATATGCACCACTTAAAAGCATAGGTGTGTCTGGTGGAGTCCTTGAGGAGATGAATATCTTTGATATCTGTTGGTAAGCTGAAGTTTGTAAGAGCTATCCACTCAGTATCCAAGCTGTGAGCGATAGGGATTTGAGGTTGGAATGGAGGAGGGTCCCCTCCTCTTGAGTCAGCAGATCTGGGGCATAGTCAAGAGGAATCAGCAGCCTCCGGGAGAGTTGATGTGTTTGGCTACTTGGGTGTTGAGACTACTCGTGCAGTTGGAGAACTCTCCTGAGTCGATCTACCAACGCATTGAGCTCCCCCTAGTAGATAAATCGCTTAGACAAGCATGTTGTGCATGGAGGCAAAGTTCCAGAGACAGGATGCTTCCCAGCAGAGGAGATACGAGTCTGTGCTGCCTTGTTTGTTGTAGAACATTGCCACCTAGTTGTCAGTTTAAGGACAACTTGATTGGAGAGCTGCTGTTGGATCACCCATAGGGCATTGGCAATGGCCCATAGCTCTAGGAAATGCATTTGATGGAGGCTCTCTGCCACTTCCGCAGACCCTGTATACACAGGCCATCTTCCTTCTCAGCTCACCTGGAATCCACCCGTCATTCCGCTTTCTTCTTCCTGGCCCCTGCCTTTTGAAACTCCCTCCCTCCTACCCTCCACACTGAGCTGTCCCATCAACGCTTTAAGAGCCTACTCAAAACACACCTCTTTCAGCAGGCATTCGACCTCCCAGACCCCTAATACTCACCCTTCCCGCTAGCCTCCTCTCCCACCAGCCCTCCCTCCCCTTTACTCTTTTGACTATCTCTATTGTGTCTCTTCCTGTCCTCTTTCTTTCCTATCCGATCATTGGCATTCCTTTCTTTTGTAATTTCAATTTGTTTTTCTTGTACACCGCCCTGACGCACATGCTTGGGCGGTATATCAAGTGATGAAATAAAGATAAAGAAATATAAAGTGTGTGCCCCAGCCCAGCTTGGAGGCATCCGTTGTCAACACTCTCTGATGCAGCAGGATCTGGAACGGAAGGCCTGCAAGCAGGTGCTGTTGTTCCTGCCACCAGGAGAGGGATTTCTTGAGCAGCAGAGTTACCGTGATGCTCAAGAGACCTGATGCCACTGCGTGCAGAGCGTCCACTGTGCCTGACACATGTGAAGGTGGGCTGAGGGGTTGACATGGACAGTAGAGGCCATGTGACCCAGGAGGCACAGTATTTGTCAAGCTGTGATCAACTAGCAACGATGGACCTTGTGTACCAGAGCAGCAAGGCGCTGGGCCCTGGCTGCTGGGAGAAAGGTTTGAGCCAGAGAAGTGTCAAGGAGAGCTCCAATGAATTTGAGGCACTGAGAGGAGTGAAGGTGGGATAGCAGATGACAAACCCCAGCTGCTCCAGTACTTGAATGGTGTGGGCTGCGAATCGTTGAACCTCTTTTGATGTTGCGCCCGATGAGCCAGTCCAGGTAGGGGAAGACAAAGATGCCCTGGGTCCGAAGGGCACAACCCTGTACTGATAATGCTATCCACCTTACAGTCTGGCTTTCGTCTTTTACATTCCACTGAAACGGCTCTTGTCAAAGTCTCCTGTGACTTGTTCCTGGCTAAATCCAAGGGCCTGTACACTGTCCTCATCCTTCTTGACCTCGCTGCTGCTTTCAACACTGTTGACCACAACCTTCTCCTTGATACCCTGTCCTCGCTTGGCTTTAAAGGCTCTATACTATCCTGGTTCTCCTCCTCTCTCCCATCGCTCCTTCAGTGTGTTCTGGTGGCTCCTCCTCCTCCGCTACCAGTTGGTGTACCCCAGGGATCTGTCTTGGGTCCGCTTCTTTTCCTTTCTCTATACCCAGTCCTTTGGTGCGCTTATCTCTTCCCATGGCTTTCAGTACCATCTGTATGCTGACTCCTCCCAGATCTACCTCTCTACGCCCAAACTCTCTCCAGCAATCCAGATCTCTGCCTGCCTCTCTGACATTGCTGCCTGGATGACTCACCACTGCTTGAAATTGAACATGTCCAAGACTGAACTTCCTATCTTTCCCCCCTAAAACTTCCCCTCCCCTCCTCTTCCTCCTTTCTCAGTCTCTGTGGATAGCTCTCTACTCCTTCCTGTTTCCTCAATCTGCAATCCAGGGGTTGTCTTTGACTCTTCCCTCTCATTCTCCACACTTCCATCTCATAGCAAAAACCTGCTGTTTCTTTCTCTATAACATTAACAAAATCCGCCCTTTCCTTTCTGAACACACTACTAAAACGCTTATCCACTCCTTAATCACCTCCCGTCTTGACTACTGTAACCTCCTCCTTGCTGGTCTCCCTGTGAGTCATCTCTCTCCCCTTCAAGCTGTTCAACACTCCGCTGCATGGCTAATCTTCTGCCAGCCTCGTCATGCCCATATTACTCCTCTTCTCAAGTCACTTCACTGGCTTCTTATCCGTTTCCACATCCAGTTCAAACTTCTCCTGCTGACCTACAAATGCATTCACTCTGCGGCTCCTACCTCTCTTCTAGCCAACTGCTTCTATCTATGCCCTCCTCTTCTACCACCAACTCCAGACTTCATTCCTTTCACCTTGCTGCACCTTACACCTGGAACAAACTACCTCTGTCTGTACGCCAGGCACCTTCTCTAATCCTCTTCAAATCCAGGTTGAAAGCTCACCTCTTTGCTTCTGCTTATGGATCTTGACTCATCTCTTTTTCCTTCCCCTTGTTTTTACCCCGGCTTATACCTCTGTATTTTGTCTTGATTAGATTGTAAGCTCTGATGAGCAGGGATTGTCTTTTACATGTCTGTGCAGTGCCGCATAGGACTGGTAGTGCTATACAAATGCTCAATAGTAGTAGTATTCCACCGAGCAGGAAGCAGAGGTACTGGTGGTGCCTGGGGTGAATTAGGATGTGTGTGTAGGCATCTTTGAGATCCAGGGAGCACAGCCAATCTTCCTGATGGACGTAAGGCAGCAATGTTCCAAGGGAGACACTCTTGAACGTCTCCTTTTTCAGGAAGCAATTTGAGATTGCAGAGATCCAGAATGGATCTGTAGCCACTGGTAGTTTTGGGGATCAAGTAGCAGCAGGAATAGAACCCTCTTCCCATTTGAGATGGTGGAACGAGTTCTACAGCCCGATCTGCTAAGAGGGCCTGGATCGTCTGTTGGAGAAGCACACAATGGTGTGGCTGAAAAGGGTACTCGACTGGAAAGAAGGTGGGAAGAAGCCGTTGGACATGCAGATGGTATCCCTCGCGGGCCATTTTGAGGGCCCAGGTGTCTGAGGCTTTGATGGGTCACTTCTGAACAAAGTATACCAGCCGTTCCCCCACTTGGAGGTGAAAGAGCCCAGAAAGGGAAGAAGGGCCATGGTCCTCCATGCAAGAGTTCAAACCCCCCCCCCCCCCCACCAGGCTGTGGCACTGGCTGGGGCTTAGGGGTCTTTAGGCTTACAGTACTGCTTCTGGCCCTGACTCTTAGGCTGCTGGGGTTGTTGGTATGAATGGTATGGGGTGTACGTACCATAGTACCTTCTCTTTTTTGGGTAAAAAGACTTAACCTGAGGCCTTCTTTCTGGCAGGGTCAGCTGTCTTCCTCGAAAGGCAGGTCATGATGAGTTGCTCAGTCTCCAATTCAGCAGCTCTCTCATGGGTTTGCCAAAGAGATTCTCCCCTCGGCAAGTGATATTGGCCAACCTGTCCTGAACCCATTGCTCCAAGGTAGAGGATTGTAGCTATGCCAGGAGGTGGGCACTGTAGCCAGCCTGACCACTGACTCAAAGCCATCGTAGGTGGCCCTGGTGACCTATATGGAGCTCTCATTTGTTTTCCCCACCAGGCTTCTGAAGCGCTCAAAGTATTCTCCAGAAAGACCAGTGGAGAACCCAGCCAGCTTCTGCAGGTACATAACTGTGTACAGTTGGAGTAGTGCATTTTGGAACTTGGAATCTGGCACATGGCCAATTCCACCACCACGGAGTTGAGGTGGTTGTGCCTTTTCAAATCCAGGGCTCTTGTGGACCCGGTAGAGGGAGCTGAGGTGCCTGCTGTTCGTCAGCACAGTAAGCAGCGTCTCCCACATTCAAAAGAGAATCCTTTCAAGAATGATGTGAACCAGCACCATGACCACCTCCTTTGGGGGAGTCTGGCACTGGAGAATCTCCGGTTCCTCTGCTCAAGGCTCTTCCTCTATGATGAAGGGCAGAGTCCCATGTCTCAAATGGACTCTAGGTAAGAGAGGTCCTCGAGGGGAGACCACCTGCATTCACGTGAGGATGAGGTATCAGAGGGAAGGTCACTGTGTCAGACCATCACTAGTGGTTCCTCCTCTATCTCCAATTCATTGTTGGTGTCAACTAAGTACCCCCGTGACTCATGCCCCTGGCAATGGTGCTTGTGTGGAGTCAAGGGAACCCTCGACCTAGATGGGCGTGGTGGCGATACTGCAAGTGCTTGCTCCCCCACTCGATACCAAGGGTAACTGTCCAAGATGGCAAATGTCTCCAAAATGGGCTGCACCTCTGCAGGTGAGGCACCCGCCGACAGCAAAGCTGTCACTGGTGCTTGAGAACTGGAGATGATAGGCTCCCAAGGAACCAGCTGAGCCATGAAAGCAGTGAGGGTACACTCCAATGCCTGCATCCTCTCTGCGAGGAGTGAGGTCTCTGATGTCAGTGGAGCCGGTGCTGATGCTGGCTCCCTTGGTGGGGACTCCTCGATGGTAACAACCTCAGGAGTCCCATGCCGGCCCTCCTGGGCTTCAGGAGGCGGCATCTCCTGCTAGGGCAGCTTAGGGGGCTGCTTCTTGGCTCTCGCCTGCCCTCGGAATCGTGTTGAGGGCTGTGATGTCCATGGGATTTAGATTTGAAATCTGCATCACCCTTCAACACCGAAGACCGTTCCTTCTGGGGGCACTCTTCTTTGAAGGAGAGCTGCCATTCCAGTGCCCATGATCTCTCTGCTCCGAGTGAGCCAGACCCCCACACAAAACCAAAGCCTCGGTGGGGGTCTGAGGATGTTGAAACTGGGGTTGATGCCAATGCCTCGGAACTGAACAGCAACTCTCGCTGCCGTTCCTGGTTCTTCAGCCCTTTGCATGTCATCTGTAAACAGAGTGCGCAGCTAGAGGGCTTGTAGTCAGGCCCGAAGCACTGAAGGCACTAGTTGTGGCAGTCCATCATGGAGATGGTCTGACCACACTGGGTGCACTTCTTAAAGCCACAGGGTAGCTTTGACATAAGAAATGCCATACTGTGTCAGGCCAAGGTCCATCAAGCCCAGTATCCTGTTTCCAACAGTGGCCAATCTAGGTCACAAGTACCTAGCAGTCTCCCTACAGGACACAGGTTCCACAATACTTGTATTGGTATAAGTAGTAGATTTCCCGGGTCCCCCTTTAATAATGGGTTTATGGACCTTTCCCTCCAGGAACTTGTCCAAACCTTTTTTAAACTTTAATAGTGTTTAAAAAAAGGTTTAAAAGCAAACAGCTTTTACTAAATCCTCCGGTAACGAATTCCAGAGTTTGATTACACATGGAGTGAAAAAATATTTTCTCTTATTAGTCTTAATAGGTTACTCTGTAGCTTCATTGCATGTCCCCTAGTCTTTCTATATTTTGATGGTGTAAACAATCAATCTATATTTACCCGTTTCAATCCAGTCATTAATTTATAGACCTCTATCATATCTCCCCTAAGCCATCTCTTTTCCAGGTTGAAGAGTCCTAACCTTTTTAGCCTCTCTTTATAGCGGGTATCCTTCCATCCCTTCTACCATTTTGGTGACTCTTTTCGGTACCTTTTCTAAATACTATATCCTTTTTAAGATTTGCTGACCAGAATTGCACACAATATTCAAGGTGCGGTTGCACCATGGAACGATACAAAGGCATTATAATATCCTTTGTTTTATTCTCCATGTCTTTCCTTATGATACCTAGCATTCTATTTGCTATCTTGGCTGCCGCTGTACACTTGGTGGAGGATTTCAACATGTTATCCATGACGCCGCCTAAATCAGGAAGATGGCTTCCACCAAGTCAAAGGACTTCAACGTCCTTGCCGACCAGGGGGGTACAAGAGAAAAAACCCACACGTAAAAAAAACAAAACAAAACAAAAATCCCAAAAAGACGCCGCCGGGGCCCCAATGCTTCCAGAGTTGGGCAGGAAGACAAACACACAACTCAAAAAAAGAAAGAAAAAAACTGGAAAACCAGCCAAGAGAAAGCTACTAGATTTCAGGACACAAATGGGGATATGAAGGGCTGGGCAAGATGGTTTCTTTGGGCGAGAAGATGGGCACGCATGCATTGTTGACCTCCCAAAGGCTCTCTCTGAAAGCTAGGGAGCGTTTCCCGCGCAGGCTCAGTGACACCACCCATCTGAGGGCTGACTTCCTGCTTGGTCCTGGAGGAAAAAGGGATCTGCCAGAAAGCGTAGTTACTCACCTGTAACAGGTGTTCTCCAGGGACAGCAGGAATCAGTCCTCACATATGGGTAACGTCTATGCCAACGGAGCCCTCGCGGAAGCATCTCCCCAGCTTTTAAAGATAGCCTTTGGAAGAGGCCACCACGCATGTGTGGGCACCCTTGGGCAGGAAGGAGACATCTTGGTCAGTCAGATGGCCAAAATGAAGAGCAGCTCCAAGGGGAGGAGGGTTGCGAGGACTGATTGCTGCTGTCCCTGGAGAACACCCTTTACAGGTAATTATGCTTTCTCCAGGAAGCAGCAGGAAGTCGGTCCTCACAAATGGGAATCCCTAGCTTCAGGCTACCGAGGACCGGTAGAAAAAGCACGGCTTAGCTGTGAGCAGCAACAAGTGCATCTGATAACAGACTCGGAGGACCCCAGTGTCCAGGGAAAACCATGGCTCCGGTAGCCCGAACAAGAAGGGTCAGAGGGCAGGAGTTGCCTAAACTCCGAACAGATTATGGAATATAGCCTGGCTGAAGGCACGGTCCCATCCAAACTCCCTCTCCAAGCAGTAGTGAGCTGCAAAAGTGTGAACCGAAGACCAGGTGGCAGCCCAGCAGATGTCTACCATGGGAACTGAGCAGAGGTTGACAACCAAGGTTGCCATAGCTCTGACATTATGCACAGAGACCCAGCAGCGGCAACTCAGCCTGCTTGTGGGTGAAGGTGATGCAGTCTGCCACCCAGATGGACAGGGTCTGCTTGGTGACAGCCTTCCCCAGATGACTGGAGTTGTATGAAACGAAAAGCTGTGAGGCTTTGTGGTGGCTTCAAGTGCCTAGGACAGGGCCCTTTTACAGTCCAGAGTATGGAGAACAGCTGATGACTTGTTGGTGTGGTTCTGTGGAAAGAATGTAGGGAGCACCACCTCTTGATTGTGGTGAAAATCTGATACCACCTTTGGAAGGAACTTCAGGTAGGTGCAGAGCATGACTCTGTTCTTGTAGAACCTGGTGTAGGGTGACTCAGCCACTAGGGCCTGGACTCACTGACTTGGCATGCCGAGGTGAGTGCCACCAGGAAGGCCAGCTTCCAGGATAGGTATTGGAGGTGGCAGATAGCCAAGGGCTCGAAGGGCGGCTTAGTAAGCTGCACCAGGACCACACTGAGATCCCATTCTGCCAGGAGCGGCCAGATTTGGGGGAGGGGGGTTTGAGAGCAGTAAGCCATCATGACATGAGTGATGAGGGGCTGCACAGAAAGAGGCTTGCCTCAAGTGCACTTTGATGAAATTGGATTTAAGCCCAGACTGAGAAAGGTGGAGCAGGTATGGCAGTACCGCCTGTACTGGGCAGGAGAATGGGTTCATCTGTTGCTCCATGCACCATAAGGAGAACCGGCGCCACTTGCGGGAGGAGGATCTCCTCCACTTCCTTGGGAAGGTTGAAGGGCACTAGGGCGACCCATTCAGCAGCCATGCTGTGAGGGACAAGGATCCCAAATTGGGGTGGAGGATTGAGCTCTCCTCTTGAGTGAGAAGTACCGGTGAGCTCCCCAGAGGGGCCGGGGCTTCCGTCGCAAGATGGAACAGGAGAGGGTACCAAGGCTGCCTGGGCCACCAGGATCAAAGAAACCTTGTCCTGCTGGACCTTTAAAAGGGACCATGCTATTAGGGGTGTGGGAGGGAAGGCATGCAACTGGTCCTCCAACCACGAGATGAGAAAGGCATCCGGTGCCATTTAGGCTGGGTGCAGCTATGGGCAGCAGAAATGCAGCAGCTGAGTGTTGGTCAGGTTGGCAAAGAGGTTGAGGCTCAGGGTGCCACTTGTGCTGTTGGAGGACTCTGCTCAGCCTGTCCACCAGGACATTGTCCTGGCCCAGGAGGTACACCGCCTAGAGGAACATACCCAGTCTGGTCATGTATGAACAGAGGGCTACTGCCTCCTGGCAGAGGCAGTAGGAGCCGGTGCCCCCCTGCTTGTTCAGGTAGAACATCGTGACTTGGTTGTACGTCTGAACAAGCACTGACTGATGTTGCAGGCAGTGCTGGAAAGCCTTGAGCGCAAGGAAAATGGTCCTGAGCTCCAGCAGGTTGATTTGCTGCTGGCTCTCCTCGAAGGATAAGACACCGAGTGCGCAATTCCTCGCAATGGGCACCCCAGCCCAGGGAAGCATCTGTCATGAGGACCATCTGGGGACTCGGGAGTTGGAAGGGCATGCCCCTCCGCAGGTTTTGCAGAACCTGCCATGAACTGAGGGACTTTGCCAGTTGACGGGATACCAAGATCCTGTCCCAGAGCTTGCCCGTGGCCTGGGCCCACTGTGAGCGAAGACACCACTGAGCTGCCTGCATGTGGTAGCAGGCGTCGGGGACGACATGGGCTGTGGAGGCCATGTGGCCGAGGAGGCGAAGCATAGACTATGCTGCAAGGTCCGCGAGGCGATCCGCCCTGTCGGGGGGGGGGGGGGGGGGGGGCCCCACCCGGGGGGTTTTCCAGCCGGGCCGTTATGAACTCCAAGTCCTGAGTTGAGGTGAGATTCGATTTTGGGTGGTTTATGACAAATCCCAGGTGTTGCAGGACCCTGATGGTGCAGCCTGTGGCATCTCTGAAGCTGTGTCCCCTTTTACAAGCCAGTTGTCCAAGTAAGGGAAGACGAAGGCCTCTTGGAGACAGAGATAGGCCGTGACCATTCCCAGGCATTTGGTGAAGAGCTGTGGGGCGGAGGCCAGGCTGAAGGGAAGTACCCTGTACTGATAGTGGTCCCCTCAAACCATGAATCTTAGATACTGTCTGTGACTGGGATAGATAAGGATGTGGGTATAAGCATCCTTTAGGTCCAAAGAGCATAGCCAATCTCCCTGCCGGAGGTAGGGCAGCAATATTCCAAGGGAGAGCATCTTTTCCCACACCAGGAATGTGTTCAGGTTTCTCAGGTCCAGGATGAGCCTTAGTCCACCTGTTCTTTTTGGGACCAGAAAGTAACATAGTAAATGACAGCAGATAAAGACCAGTATGGTCCATCTAGTCTGCCCGGTACGGTATCAAGAGTAGGTACAACTGCTCATTGTAGACCTAGTAGGGTCACCGCATCCAGTCACGGGTAGTTCCGAAGTTATGCTCCTCCCTTACGTCCATTGCGAGTACACTAACAACTCAAATCTCTTCTCGCAGTTCCTAGGACTCCAAGTACCTGGAATAAACCCCCTTTCCTTTCAAGTGGTGTGGTATGGGCTTCACAGCCCTGTCCCTGAGAAGGCCTGCAAGTTCTTGCATGAGTAGAGCCTGGTGCAGGGGAGACCAAGGAGGCTCCCCTGGAAAGAAGGGTGAAGGCAGTTGGTCCAGGTGGAGAAGGTAACCCTCCCTGACCACCTGAAGTGCCTATGAGTCAGTGGTGATGGAAAGCCACCTGTGGGCAGTGGACCAGACGCCCCCCTGTGGGTAGCTGATGCTCCAGAGGGAGAAAGGCTATGCTGGGGTGTCAAAACACCGACCCAGGCTGGGTTGGGGTCTGGGGCCCTTGGGCTTTCATGGGCCTTGACCCACTCCCTTACCCTGGTGGCCCTGGGCAGCTGGGTATGGAGGATAGCTTCGATAGGGTTGGCCCTTTCTATGATAAGGAGGCTTCTTTCCTGGAAGCTTCTTCCTCGATAGAGTGAGTTACGTACTCTGTCTTGATCGGCAGCCTTGTCCTCCATAGGCTTGCCGAAAAACTGCTCCCCAAGGCATGGGATGTCAAGGAGCTTTTACTGTACCCACTGCTCAAGGTCAGATGTCTGGAGCTAAGCCTGGCACTGGGTGCCAATGCCTGCAGCTGCTACCTGCGCACTGACCCTAAGCTGTTGTAGGCAGCCCAGGAAAGGTACTTGGAACACTCCCCGACAGACTTTGTAAGTGTCTGGAAGCACCGGAGGCGATACCCATAGAGGCCAGCCATGAAGCCTCAGAGTTTCTTCGACAGGTCTCGGAGGAACATACTGATGTAAAGTTGGTACGTGTGGATGTGGCAGCATCGAGCCCGGGTAGCATTTTTGCTCGAGGGCGTCAAGGGGCATGCCCGGGGGCACCAAAAAGTGCATCTTCGTGGCTCTTCTATCGATGCATGGCCGACTCCACTACCATGGAGGTGTGAGGGAGTTGGGTCTTCCAGAAACAGCCCACACTGGACTCGGTACAAGGTATCCAGGCGGCGGGTGACAACTGGCACAGAGGCTGGGGCCTCCCACATCTGGAGAAGGAGCCTGTTACAGATGGAAGGGACTGGGACCGTCAGGGTCTCTTTAGGTGGCATCTCGTACTGGAGGATGTCGAGCTCCTCCATACAAGGGTCCTCCCTTTGACTCCGTAGTGAGGGAGAGGACTTGTGTCATATCCCGGACAAACTCAAGAAATGAGGCGTCCTTAGGTGGGGATCAGTGCCTAGCCGCCGGCAGGGATGGATCTGAAGTGAGGACCCGGGACTCCAGAGATGTCAGACTCCCAAGCCAAGTAGTCTGAGGAAGACTCGAGACCCTATGGTTTCAAGGGCATCATTGCTTCGAGGCATGGCCGGAGCCAGAGGCACTCGCCTGCGAAGATCTCACCCCTGAGGAGCGGGAGCGAGATAGAGACCCTCACTGAGGATCTACCCGAGGCATCTGGCTCTCTGGGATCACTTCGTCGGCCCGGGGAATTCTCTGTATCGAGGTCCCTGAGGTCTCATCATGAGCACTGGCAGGACTGGATCTCGATGCCTCTTGGGATACGAGGAACGCAGAAACACTGCACTCAAGCATCAACATACTAGTTTCCCACTCGGGGGTGGCTGTCAGACAGTCGCCCAAGAGCGCATGGTTCGGAAGAATGTATCCTTGAAGGATACTACAAAAAGCAGAGAGGTTCCAAAAAAGAGTAAAGTAGCCCAAATGCCCTCGAGTATGGAGCAGACAGAACTTAAAGATCCCAAATTACCCATGTCTACCAATAGCCAAATTAATATGAATAAAATACAGTCTCTAAAATGCTTGTATGCAAATGCTAGAAGTCTACAAAACAAGATGGGAGAGTTAGAATATATAGCACTAAATGAGAGGTTAGATATGATTGGAATATCAGAGACATGGTGGAAGGAGGACAACCAGTGGGACACTGTGATACCTGGGTACAAACTATATCGAAATGATAGAGCTGATCAAATTGGTGGAGGGGTTGCGCTCTATGTTAGAGAGGGCATTGAGTCAGAAAGGATTAAAGTTTTGCAAGAAACAAAATTTGCTGTAGAATCTCTATGGATTGAAATTCCATGTAAAAAGGGGAAGGCGATGGCAGTGGGGGTGTACTATCGTCCGCCTGGCCAGAATGAACAAATGGATGATGAAATGCTCAAAGAAATCAAGGAAGCTAGCAAAAGTTACAGTGCAGTAATAATAATGGGTGATTTCAATTACCCCGGCATCGACTGGGTCAGTGTCACAACAGGACATGCTAGGGAGATAAAGTTCCTAGATGAAATAAATGACTGCTTCTTGGAGCAGCTGGTTCATGAACCGACCAGAGGGGAGGCAATATTGGACCTAGTCCTTAGTGGAACACCAGATGTAGTGCAAGAGATAAGGGTGTTGGGGCCACTTGGCAATAGTGATCATAGCATGATCGCCTTTGATTTAATTAGTGGAGGAGGGATAGTAAGGAAATCCACAGTACTACCCTTTAACTTTCGAAAGGGAGACTATGATAGAATGAGGAAAACAGTTAAGAAAAAAACTAAAAGGAGCAGTTGCAAAGGTTAAAGACGTACATCAAGCTTGGGTGTTGTTGAAAAATACTATCTTGGAAGCCCAGACCAGCTGTATTCCACGCTTTAAGAAAAGTGGAAGGAAGTCCAAAAAATTGCCAGCATGGTTTAAAGCTGAGGTCAGAGAGGCTGTTGTTGCCAAAAAAGCATCTTTCAAGAAATGGAAAAAAGAGCCAAATGATGAAACCTGGAAACAGCACAAGCACTGGCAAGTCAAATGCAAGGCATTGATAAGGCAGGCAAAGAGAGAATTTGAGAAGAAGCTTGCTGCGGAAGCAAAAACGCGAAATAAAGACCTTTTCAAGTACATTCGTAGCAAAAAACCCGTGAGAGAGTCAGTTGGTCCATTAGATGATAAAGGGGTTAAAGGAGCACTAAGAGGCGACAAGGCGATAGCGGAGAGACTGAATGAATTCTTTGCTTCGGTCTTTACTGAGGAAGATGTAGGGATGTTACCCACGACTGAAGTGGTATTTAAAGGTGTGGAAGAATTGAAGGAAATATCGATACATCGGGAAGATGTCTTACAACTATTAGATAAACTGAAGAGTAGCAAATCACCTGGGCCGGATGGTATACATCCAAGGGTGTTGAAAGAACTGAAATTTGAGATTGCAGACCTGCTATCAGTAATCTGTGAACTATCATTAAAATCATCTCTAATACCTGAGGATTGGAGGATCGCCAATGTAACACCAATTTTTAAAAAGGGTTCGAGGGGTGATCTGGGAAACTACAGACCGGTGAGCCTGACTTCAGTACCGGGAAAAATGGTAGAAACCATCATAAAGAATAAAATTACTCAGCATATAGATAGTCATGACCTAATGGGAGACAGCCAACATGGCTTTAGACAAGGAAGATCTTGTCTTACTAATCTGTTATGTTTTTTTGAAGGAGTGAATAAACAGGTGGACAAAGGTGAGTCGGTTGATATTGTGTATCTGGACTTTCAGAAAGCCTTTGACAAGGTCCCTCATGAGAGACTTTTGGCAAAACTAAAGAGTCATGGGATAGGAGGCAGTGTACTACTGTGGATCAAGAACTGGTTAAAAGATAGAAAGCAGAGGGTAGGGCTAAATGGCCAATTTTCCCAATGGAGAAAGGTGAATAGTGGTGTACCCCAGGGATCTGTGCTGGGTCCGCTGCTTTTTGACATATTCATAAATGACCTGGAAAGTGGAATAACGAGTGAGGTTATCAAATTTGCTGATGACACAAAACTAAAGTTGTTAAAACCCAGGAGGATTGTGGAAAATTGCAAGAGGATCTTGATAAATTGGAAGACTGGGCATCAAAATGGCAGATGAAATTTAATGTGGAGAAGTGCAAGGTTATGCACCTAGGGAAGAACAACCCAAACTATGGTTACACGATGCAAGGTTCCACATTAGGAACCACCACCCAAGAAAAAGATTTAGGCGTCCTTGTGGATACCATGTTAAAACCCTCGGCCCAGTGTGCAGCGGCGGCCAAGAGAGCAAATAGAATGCTAGGTATGATAAGGAAAGGAATGGAAAATAAAACAAAAGATATTATAATGCCTCTATATCGTTCCATGGTGAGACCGCACCTTGAATATTGTGTGCAATTCTGGTCGCCATATCTTAAAAAGGATATAGCAATTTTAGAAAAGGTTCAGAGAAGAGCCACCAAAATGGTAAAGGGGATGGAAGGCTACTCCTATGAAGAAAGGCTAAAAAGGTTGGGGCTCTTTAACCTGGAAAAGAGACGGCTGAGGGGAGATATGATAGAAGTCTATAAATTAATGAACGGAGTGGAACGGGTAAACGTAGATCGATTGTTTACCTTATCAGAATATAGAAAGACTAGGGGACATGCAATGAAGCTACAGGGTAAACTATTTAAGACTAATAAAAGAAAATATTTTTTCACTCAACGTGTAATCAAACTCTGGAATTTGTTACCGGAGGATGTAGTAAAGGCTGTTAGTGTAGCTGGGTTTAAAAAAGGTTTGGACAAGTTCCTGGAGGAAAGGTCCATAAACCATTATTAAGAAGGGACCCAGGATATCAATGCTTGAACCAATACAAGCATTGTGGAACCTGTGTCCCTTGGGGAAACTGCTAGGTACGTATGACCTAGATTGGCCACTGTTGGAAACAGAATACTGTGCTTGATGGACCTTGGTCTGACCCAGTATGGCATATCTTATGTTCTTATGGTTACCGGGTCTGGTGTCAAGAAGGAGAGGGGGTCCTCAGGATGGCCTTCGGAAGACCATGGTCCGTTGCCAGAAGCCTCGACTTCTGTCCTGGATACCCCTTCCAGGGCTACTCCAGCTCAGACTCCTCAGAGGCCTGTCGGGGGCCGAGGGACAGCGCATGGGATTTCCCCTGCTTGTCCATCTCCCAGGGCGAGGTCCTCTAGGTCTTCCTTTTCTTCTTACGCTCTCGCTCCGGGGACCCTTGCTCGGAATGTCTGCAAGCCCACTCGGGAACCACAGGGGCCTTATGCGACTCCGAGGATCCATGCGGGGCCTTTGAGTGCAAGGCTACCAGTGAAAATAGAGTCGAGTCCGCCCTGTGGAAGATGTCCTCTTGTTTTTGCCTGCAGCGCTGGATTGCCTTGGTGGACTTTTTTTTGCACAGGAGGCATTCCTCCGGGTCATAGTCAGCACCTAGATACCGGAGGCAACATTCATGAGTGGTGGTGAGTGACATTTTTGGAGCACTAATCACATTTCTTGAAACCGGTGGTCATTGGGGCAAAAAAGGACCCCGGTGAGGTCGAAGACCTTTGGTGCGGCCTGTGGTTGAAAAAGGCGCAAAAGCGTTGCAGGAACTTAACAAAAAATAAAACTAAGCTGCGAGACCAGACGCCAAGGCAGCGAGCCTCAAAGGCAGGAAAGAGACCAGCTAAAGCCAGAACGGTGTACAACCCCCCCCCCAAAAAAAAAACAAAAAAACCCCACCACAACTTTTTTATGGGGGGGGGGGGGGGGGGGGGGAGGGGACACGACATACATCTGTAGGGTTCTATGGAAAAAGGGAGACTGACCAAGATGGCACCCTTGGGTGGGAAGGGGACCATGCATGTGTGGTGGCATCTCCCAGAGGCTTTCTTTGAAAGCTGGGGAAATGGCATCGTCACCCATATGTGAAGACTGACTTCCTGCTTGTTCCTGGAGAAGAGCGGAGTTCTGAGGAGGTGTGTAGGAAGAGAAGAAAAAGAGGAAAGATAGGGAGGAGCCACAGTATTAATGCACTTATAGGTTATTAGGACATTTGAAATGGATGTGGAATAGGGAACAAGTGAAGTGACTTGAGAAGAGGGGTTACGTGACCATAGTGACACAGGCAGATTAGCCATTCAGCTGAGTTTTGAACAGATTGAAGGAGACAGAGATCACTCAAGGGGAGACAAGCAAAGAGCAGGTTGCAATAGTCTAGACAGGAGGTGACTAGAAAGTGGATAAGGGCCATAGTAATATGCTCAGAAAAGAAGGGGTGACATTTTCTGATGTTATAGACACAGAACCAGTAGCTTCTATCTGTTGGATGTGTGAGGAAACAGAGAGAAGAGTCAAAGAGGACCCCAAGGTTATGGAGCTGGGGAACCAGGGAGGAGTATAGTGTTAGCCACAGATAGCATGTCATATGTGGAGCGAATGAGGTGTGAATTCTTGTAGATTTACTAGCAGGAACTCCTGCTGGTTATCAAGCTTAACAATTCATGATATAATGCAGGATCTTAAGTTGATGAATCCTAATCTTCATAGCTAGCATGGTGCTTTGGTAACTTTTTTGCCAATGTTATCTAGTAGCTTGTGATCCTTATCTGGAGGAACCTGAGTTAGATACTTAGTAAATTTCTTATGTTTTATGGCCACTTTGGAAACAAAAATCCCTCTTGGAAATTTGGTGTGGTTAGGGTATCTGGCAACCAGTCCTCTTTAGGATGGAGGGATGGTTTTGGAGAGAACTTGGGTTGCTGAAAAAGGCAGAGCCCTGGTGACTGAAGAGGCAATTTGTTCCGAGGTAGGTGCCAGTGTGTCTGAAGTGGTATTCTGAAAGAGCAGCTGTGTCCTGTATAAACTTTGATAAAAGCTGACATGAGAATTAGCAGTAGGATTTTCTGGATTTAGAACTTGTGGCCCTGCCACCAGAAAGCATGCCAAGGGAGAGAACGGGAGCTGACAAGACTATTTGAAATCTTTTGAGATTGTTTGTTTAGCTTCTGAGGCTTGAAGAGAAGGTTCAGAGTGCTTTACTTTTCTTTTTGTGTTTTGTGGAGGTGGCAGTGCTATCTCTCTGTGGCTGGCTATAGCTGGGAGATGCTAATCTGAATTTGGACTTTGATTTACTGACATACTCCCCCTCCCCCTTTTTTCAAAGCTGTCTTATGATGGAGACCTCTTCAGCACTGGACTGGGCAAAAATACTGTCAGTCATCACCATCAAGGGAGTTGGTGTTGAGCCCCACTCCCACTTATGAGGAAAGAGGAGCTAATGTTAGAAGAACAGCTTCTGACAGCAATGGCAAATGCCTTACAAGCTTTGAGATCCCCTACTGGAGCCTGTTCTGGGACTGGCAGGGTCCTTACAGCTGAAGTAACTGGTTTTTAATAGCTGCCATGCTTGCAGTGCCACAGAAGCTGGCAGCACTGCAGTGAATAGAGAGTGAGAAAGATCTCAAAGAAGAAATTAGACCTTACCTGCTAATTGTCTTTCCTTGAGTTCTCTCCGGGCCAGTCCAGGTACAGTTGGGTTGCCAATCCCTTCTAGCAGGTGAAAACTGAATGCTGAAAAGTTTTGCTGACAGATGCAATAGCTCCCTCTGGTGTCAGAAAGTCAGTTAACTATTGTCAAAGCAGAGTACGAACAGAATCCACTTGTTTCTAATTAAGAGAATAAAACCTAAACTTCTAAAACTGGAACCAAAAAACAACTGGCAACTCAGAATGACGTAGAACCGAAGCGCACCCCCCTACCAACTGTAGCAGGGCAGCTCCGGAGCCCTAAAGTATGAAGAGTCCCTCCCTCCGGGAGCGTGAACTCATCAATACCCTCTTCCAAGCACGACCAGGCTTCATCAGCGCCGACATGCGCCAAAAACTGTACGGAAAAACCGAACGCACTAAGGAACGCCTCGCGAACCACAGCTCGCAGAACACTGAGGTGGGACCTGGACTGGCCCGGAGAGAACTCAAGGAAAGACAATTAGCAGGTAAGGTCTAATTTCTTCTTCCTCATCGTCTCTCCGGGCCAGTCCAGGTACAGTTAGGCAGTACCAAAGCAGTACCTAAACTGGGGAGGGTCCTGCGAGCCCCGCCAAAATGGCCAAAGCCCCTACCGTAGCATCCTCCCGGGCCTGCACATCCAACCGATAGTGCTTCGTGAAAGTATGCAGCGAGGACCAGGCCGCCGCTCGACAGATATCCGCTGGCGGAGTCAGTCATCTCCACCCAAGAAGTTGCTTGTGCTCTAGTCGAATGTGCCCTAAGCTCTCGCAGAGGCGACCTGCCCTTCGCCTCATAAGCTCTAGCTATCGCTTGTTTTACCCATCGGGCAATAGAAGCCTTGGTCGCCGCCAGACCTTTGCGCGGACCCCCAAATAACACAAACAACCGATCAGATCTTCGAAACGGTTTTGTAAGTCGAAGGTACTTCCGAAGAACGCGCCCCAAATCCAACTTTCGAAGCGTCCGATATAGCTTATCGCCGTGGGACTGAAAAGTAGGAAGCGAAACGGTCTGATTTAGATGGAAACTGGACACCACTTTCAGCAGAAAAGAGGGAACGGGCCGTAGAACGACTTTTTCCTTTGAAAAACACAGATACGGCTCTTTACAGGAAAGCACCTGCAAATCCGAAAACCTCCTAGCCGAGCACAGAGCCACTAGGAAGGCTGTTTTCCAAGTAAACTCCCGTAGACAACCGGACAGCTCCGACTCAAAAGGCAGACCTGTTAGGGCTTCAAGCACCAAGTTCAAATCCAAAGGAGGAACAACCAGCCGACGAGGCGGACGAATATTTTTAGCCGCTCGGAGGAAGCGCTGCACATCCGGATGCGACGCAAGAGACCAGCCGTGCACTCGTCCCTGGAAGCACGCCAAGGCTGCCAAGTGTACTTTGAGAGTGTTAAGAGCCAATCCCTTGTCTAGACCCCCTTGAAGAAACGTTAAGAGGTTCAGTAAGCCGGCGGAGCGGGGGAAGATTTTCCATTCTTTAGCCCATGCTTCAAAAATGTGCCATACCCGTATGTACGATAAGGTCGTTGAACGTCACCTGGACTTTAACATCGTAGAGATCACCGACTCCGAGTACCCCCTACGCCGCAAACGTTCCCGCTCAAGAGCCAAGCCGTAAGCAAGAATCGATGCACCTGAGGCATGAGGATCGGACCCCGACTCAAGAGATTGATTCGAGGGGGTAACCGCCAAGGAGGAGCTACTAGCATCCTCACTAGATCCGCATACCAAGGACGCCTGGGCCAATCTGGAGCAATGAGAATCACCCTGCCCCTGTAATGAGAGATTTTCCGAATGACACGACCTATCAACGGCCAAGGAGGAAACACATACAGAAGCTGGTCTTCTGGCCAGGACTGAACCCGTCCAGGCCCTCCAACATGTGTTCCCTGCGTCTGCTGTAAAAAGGAAAAGCTTTGGCATTGGATAGAGTCGCCATGAGGTCCATCACCGGCTGATCCCAGCGAAGAGAGATGTCGTGGAAGATGGCCGCATTCAGCTCCCACTCCCCGGGATCCAGGCGATGTCGACTGAGAAAATCGGCTTGAACATTGTCCTTTCCAGCTACATGTGCCGCCAAAATGGCCGACAGATGTAATTCCGCCCACTGTAGAAGGACCCCGCTCTCGCGAAGCAACGGAGCACTGCCGATGCCGCCCTGTTTGTTGATGTAGGACACCGTGACCAGATTGTCTGAAAACACTCGAACTGCCCATCGTGCAATCAGATCCGAGAAATAAAGAAGAGCCAAACGAACCGCTCTCAGCTCCAGACGATTGATAAACCATCTGCTCTCTGTAATTGACCACGCTCCCTGGGACAGACAATGCGCCCCCCAACCGGACAGACTGGCATCTTTCGTGACTAAATTCCACTCCGGATCCTGCAGCGGCACTTCTGCATAAAGATGAGCCGGAAGCCGCCACCATTGAAGACTGGGAAGGCTTTGAGAGAGCGGATGAAGTTGCGGAGACCATCTGGAGAGCAAGGCGTGCTGCAGAGGACGCATGTGCGCTCTGGCCCACGGTACGAGATCCAAGGCGGCAGCCATCGACCACAACAGTTGCAGATACCGCCACGCCGATGGCGCCCTGAGCTGCAGGAAAGCATCCACTTGAGCTATCAGCTTCTGCCCCCTTTCCAGCGGCAGAAGAACCAAACCTTCCTTTGTGTCGAAGACGGCTCCGAGGTAAACTAACCGTTGCGCCGGAAGTAAGCGACTCTTTGCTCGATTGATTACCCAACCGAGGTGTTCCAGGAACTGTACCACTCGAGCCGTCGCCGCGACTGATTCCTCCCGAGAACCCGCACGAATTAGCCAATCGTCCAGATATGGATGGACTTGAATGCCCTCTTTGCGAAGAGCTGCCGCTACCACTACCATAACCTTGGTGAAGGTGCAGGGAGCCGTTGCGAGATCAAACGGTAATGCCCGAAATTGAAAATGTCCCATGGGGACTGCAAACCGCAGAAAGCGCTGATGCTCCAGCCGAATGGGAATGTGGAGGTAGGCCTCCGTAAGATCTATGGAAGAGAGCCATTCTCCCAGCCTCACCGCTCGAATAACAGAACGTAGGGTCTCCATGCGAAAATGTGGCACCCGCAAGCACTGGTTGACGTGTTTGAGATCGAGGATCGGATGAAAGGATCCCTCCTTCTTGGGCACTACAAAGTAAATTGAGTATCGACCTGCACCGGGAACCACCGCCGCAGATTCAACAAGCGCTGCAGGGTGTCCGCGACCGCTCGAGAACACAAAGGCATCTGCCACCGGCGCAGCGAACTCTAGAGCATAGCCGTCGCGGATGATCTCCAGGACCCAGAGATCTGAGGTTATGGCGGTCCAGGCGGAGAGAAATTCCTGCAAACGTCCTCCTACCGGAATCTCCGCCTGGACCAGCCTCCCTTCATTGCGGTTTCTTAGAAGGCGTTTGCTGAGAGCTGAGAACTGAAGAATCCTCTGCCAAACCCCCGGGCTCCTCGAAAGGACTGACCCCTGGAAGGAAATCGACCCCTTTGGTAAGGCACAAATCTAGAACCACGAAATCTACGAATCTCTCTATTGTGCCCCCTCTGCATAGGATTTGTTTTAGCCCCTCTAGGCCTATCCTCTGGAAGATGACCGCCTTTTGAGTCGCCCAAATCTTTCACAATCTTCTCCAAAGCTTCCCCAAACAGTAGCTTGCCTTTATACGGAAGTTTACTTAGATGGGATTTAGAGGAAGTATCCGCCGCCCAATTGCACAACCAAAGAAATCACCGAGCCGCTATGACAGAAGCCATGGCCTTTGCTGACATCCTGATCAAATCATAAAAAGCATCCGCTAGATATGCCGCTGCCGATTCAAGCTTAGCACCTTCCGGAGAAGAATCCTCCTGCTTCAAGGCGGCCTGCTCTCCCTGAATCCAGCGAATAGCGGCCCGGGACACAAACGCTCCGCAAATCGACGCTTGTAAGGATAAGGCATTAGCATCAAAAGCCTGCTTTAGAAATGCCTCCAACTTCCGATCCTGAACATCCTTCAGGGCAGCACCTCCTTCTACCGGAATTGTGGTCTTCTTGGTAACTGCAGACACAAGAGCGTCGACCTTAGGCATTCTCAACAACTCCCTCTCCTCTTGAGGGACCGGGTAAAGGCGGGCAATGGAACGCCCCCCCCCCCCCCGTAAGCTAGCCTCCGGGCACTCCCACTCAGACTCAATCATTTGCTTAATTACTCTGTGCATAGGGAAGCAGCGCTGTTCTGCCTTAAAACCTTGTAATAAGGGATCCTCCAGAGGCTCCTGTTGCAAAGAAGGAGGCACAATATTTAGCGCAGCGAGCGATTGAACGATCAGCGCACTGAGCTCTTCCTTCTGAAATACTCTAAATACATTAGAATCCTCTCCCGGCCCCAGTTCCCCGTCCTCTAACTCCTGAGGCCAAGAGTCCAGACCCCCCTCTGAGGAGATTTCCCCCTCCTCATGTAGCAGAGAGTCAAGGGATTGAGGATTCCGGCCATCGGGAGACAGACACCCCCCCCCCCCCCGGGTAACTGAGACGAGGGGCCCTCACCAGGGTCGTTCAGTTTAGACTCCTTCTGAATAGAAAGGTCTTGATCCCCCTGCAGCTGTATCCACCGGAGGAGACAATTTTAGCAAACAGGCTTTATGTAAAGCCAGAATAAATTCAGGCTGGAAAAAGGCTAGGGCCTCCTGAGAACAAAGGTTTGCTGTTGTCTGCCCCTGAAATCTCCTTGTGAGATTTAGATTTGCGTTTCCCTGAGCGCTTCAAAAGCGCGGGAACAGGAGCGGCATCTGAAGGACGAGGAGCTGCCGTTGTAGTGGACAGTTTCTTCCCCTGCGGTTTTTCACCCGCCAAATCCCCCGATATTGAAGTCTCCATCGGTGGAACACACTAACGCCACTAAGCAAGAAAGCAAAAAACAAACCGACGCCCCCAGCCTGCTGAACCGTTCCGAGATCAGAGAAGCAGAAAAAACCCCCGGCGCTCAGAAAATGGCCACCCGCCAATTCCGGAAACAAGCACCAGACCAGGGAACGTTCTCTCTAACGACGAGCCCTAAGTCCCAAAACCAGACGGAAAAAGAAATTGCAGCTCTCCTCCTTTAGAAGCAGACAGGCACAGTCTCTAGAGTTCCGTTGCTAGCGAAAGGAGAGATGCGGGGAACCATCGCGGGAAGAGGATACTGAGGCCCCCGGCTCCAGTCAAACCCCGATTAGCTTCAGCGGATCCTCGGAAGCAGGCTCTGCCCCCGAATGTACCAAAAATAAAAAAAGTCTAATTGAAAGAAGGATCGCTGAAGCAATCGTGTCCCTGATTCCCCCCCCCCCCCCCTTGGGGGAAAACAAGGAAACCACTTGCTATGATGCCCTGCTAGGGCCAGGGAGCAAGGTTCCTTCACTCAAACTTCAAAGAGTCAAGCTGCCTTTTGCTTTTAAATTCTCCGATGTCCCTTTTTTTTTTTTTTTTAAACTAACTCCACTGACTGATCCACTTCGTCTCTCCTGGGAGCCTGCCAGAGATACGTCCACTCTTGCTGCTGAGGACTGAAGACTGACTTTCTGACACCAGAGGGAGCTACTGCATCTGTCAGCAAAACTTTTCAGCATTCAGTCCTCAGCTGCTAGAAGGGATTGGCAACCCAACTGTACCTGGACTGGCCCGGAGAGACGATGATGAACTGCCAAATTGGAGCTGCAGTAGTGAAGGGACTTGCTGCTGTTTTTATGGGAACTGTAGATATGTGAAGGAAACCAAGTTGTTCCTAATTTTCTTTTTTCATGAGGTGTGGCTCACAGGAGGGCAGCCCAACTACACAGCAACAGACAAAATGAACTGGTGATCAACTGGCTGTTGGGAGAATGGGAAAAGCGGGAATCAGTTTATGCAGACACAAAAGTCTTTAAGCCTTCCTTTTATAGCTGGAAGAGGGCTCCACACTCAATGGCTCTGTCAGGATCATCACCAGAGCGTGTGGATGTATTAGCCCTGATTGCCTACGGAGAATCTGCTTGCTGTGGAATCTGCTTTCTATGGACATATACAACAATGGGGAAAGTTTTTTTCACCATTACATCTGGCATTTCCATTAGTACTGGTAGAAAATGAGATTTTCGTAACAAAGAATAATTCTTGCAGAGTGTAAAATACACAAACAATGAATAGCAGGATGGAACTTTTTTCATCAGTAAAGTCATTTATTTCATATTAGACAGATTAAATTCAGTAGAAGGCATAGGTATTGGTTTCATAACATCAACATTCTTACATTAAAACTAACTAGTTGCTTTTGTGCAGTGACTATTGTGTGCTGTTCTATAACTATTTTGCTGCCCAGCCTATGTAGTTCATTTTTGGCAGTTTTTCAAAGTTACTCAATGATCAATATGCTTTCATTACAGTTTTTCCTGCATTCTCAATCAGTTTCTTCCTCACATCATCCAAACAAAATTAGTGTGGTGTGATTGAAATTTTGCATACCAGATTTCTAAAACCAGGAAGAACAGACATTTAAAACATCAGTCTATCTAGCACAGGGTAATTTCAATAAATTTTATCCATACATTATAGTTTAACTCTATGCTAGAATTGTTAAAACCCAAGATTTCCTGAGTCACATAATAGCAACATTTTACATTAATTAATAAATTATTCACATTCAATACAAAGATATTAAAGATATGATAAACTCAGATGAACCCAAATATCCAATAGCCGTTTTAAAGTCAGCCATAATCACTGTACAGTTCAATATTTCAAAAGTGCACATAGCAGGTAGCAATAGCTATTGTATATCTGTTACAAACAAGTGCCAAGTCCTGTTTTATATTTTCAAGCAAGCAACCTGAAATTCTTTTCAACTTGGTCCCACAAATTACCCTACATGACATGGGATCTGATTGGTTTATGCAGTATAATGTCAACTGACACGCTAATCAACACAGAGATAATTTGTGACCGACTCCCAAGGGATTACGAGTGAAGTTTCAATACATCACTGTAAAATTCTGTTACAGGGTGGGTATTGCTTGCTGTGTATACTTCTGAAATACTGCACATAAAATACAGAGTGCAGCTTTCTTTGAAAAAAATGAGAGCAAAACCAATGACGATAACGGCACAAAATATACGCTAACAGATTTTAAACCAAACGAGCTAAAAGAGTAACTTTTTAAAAATTATATATTAGAACTGTGATACCCTTTAATAGCAAACCAAGGGTAATATACTTCTGTGAAGTCATTATTTAAGTACCTTTGCAAGAACACTATTTTCTAAAAGATTCAGTAAATTGTAATATTTTGATTCAATTTAAATACTTTAAAATTGGTAAAATGTAATGGATAAGATCTAGAATTCAAATAAAATCTCTTAACAGAAATGATTTTAAACAGGTTTATTCAGAAACTAGCATGGTTTTCAAAAAGGCATTTGTATCACTAATTTATGAGAAAAATTGGTGTATTTTCCATATATTTTAGGCTCTAGAATTTCAAATTCATAAATATGGCAAATTTAAATAAGTTTTTTTTACATGAATATTGGATACTTATGGTTTTATTTTTCCCACATATTCTGACTATTTTTCTGGAAATATGTATCCAGTTTATACATAAAGTTCTTTGCATCACAATCAAAACTGGTCTTTACGTAGTTAAGACAGCAACCTAGCAGGCTACTCAGTCATTTTGATTCATTATTTGGAAATATTGAGAGACAAATGGAGATGAAATATAGATCACTTATATTTTAACACCTACAGTGCAGAATCTGTTCAAAGGGTCACAGTCAGGGTTGGTATTTTGGGGAACAGAAGGATCTTGATACCTAAACGTATATTTCTGTCATTTTGTGATGTTTTGCACCTTAGTACAAACAGTTTTTAATGCAAATTTGAAAGTGCTCAAGCTTGGCTGACTAATTCAGTTTTCTGGTAACAGAGCTCAGCCAGATGAGACTAAGTTCATGTTGCATCTCTGCTAATGCACCACAGATGAGTAGAAGAGCAGGGAATTTCTTTGCATATTCTTAGGGATAAACTGGAATTGACTATGATGCCTCTAACTTTGAATCCAGTTTTACTTTCTTGTCCCTTTGTGGTGCTACCACAAATATGTTCAAAGCAAAACAGAAATGGCTTACTTTAATTTGCATATCTTTGCTGCCATGTTACAGCTGAGAACAAACATTTGCTATGCCATTTTAGCAACCCTGACAGTGTCCCTTTCGGTAACACTTTGGTTATCGCAGAAGAATCAAATTAATTTACTAACCTGTTATTTTGACAAGTCAAAAATTGGTGTGAGAACAGACAATATTTCATGCAATACTGTTAAGAAATTACAGATTAGCCAGAGACGTTCACATTGCTTCATTAAAAGATATTACTAAACTACCAATTTAGAAGGAAAAAATGAACATTAAAATTCAAAAGAATACACTTTTTTAAATATACCCTGATATAACTACCTAACAGTGCATTATTCTTTCTGATGGCATTTAATTTTTGATTACTTCGCTTCTCTGACTAGCGGTATTACTATTGCTCATATTTTCGTAGACTTTATCTTCAGCATTCACAATTTCCTGCAAAGTCTTTTCCATATCCACTGGTCCAGCAGTAAGCGCACTTTTTGGCAATGTCATCTGAAGCGCACACCAAAGTGCCGTTCTTGCTTTCCTTGTAGCCACAGACATCTCTTTAATTGCAGAAGCAAGGGCAAACACATCTGTTACAAAAACAGATGAAATGGTGAAATTAGACTTTACCTGCTAATTTTCTTTCTTGAGTCCCTCCAGTCCAATCCAGACATATAGGTTATGCTCATCCACCAGCAAAAGACTGAGAAAAACACAGTTAAAGCACTCCCCCCTTAAGTAGCTTGTGCCCATAGCCAGTATGAACCTCACAAAGCAAAACGGAATCCCAAAACCACCATTCTCCTCCAGCACCTCAGCTTTGAAATACACAAACGTTTTTTTTGTCAAAGAAACAAACAATCCCTTCCGGAAACAAGAGTCCACACAGGGGAGAAAAAGAAGAAACATAGCAGAAGCCCCAGAGAACCAACCACTAGACCCCCCCCCCCCCCACACAAGCAATAGCCACCTTAGCAGCGCTTGTACAAGAAAGCATAGTTACTCACCTGTAATTGGTGATTTCTGGGAACAGCAGGAATTTAGTCTTCACATATGGTGATGTCAGTGCCGATGGAGCCTGCGCGTGAATGCTCCCCAGTGTCTAATTGGAAAGTCTTTGGGAGCACTCCACTGCGCCTGTGTGACTGTCTTCCTGCCTTTCCAACTAACTCTCTCAGTTGAGTTTGTAGCTGAGAAAAGAGTAAATTAAATCCTATAACTACTGGGGGAGGAGGGTTGGTTGTGAAGATTAAATTCCTGCTGTTCCCGGAGATCACCTGTTACAGGTGAGTATCTACGCTATCTCCAGGAACAAGCAGGCATGTAGTCTTCACATATGGGAATCCCTAGCTCCCAGATGAAGTTCGCCTCGGAGCAGGCATGAGGTGGTCATGGATCCCACATAGATCTCTGGTATCTTCAAAGTCAAGGATAGGAGTTGCATCTAAGTCTGAAAGAGTGCTGGAGTGCAGCCTGACCAAACATGGCATCCTGACAGGAGTCCTTGTCCAGACAATAATGGGCAGCAAATGTATGGACAGAAGACCACGTTACTGCTTTGCAGATTTCGTTGATGGCTACTGAGCGTAGGATTGCCATTGAGGTGGCCATGGCACGAACATTGTGAGCACTGACATGCCCTTCCAGGGAGAGTTCTGGTTTGTCAAAGGCAAGTGAAATGCAGAGTCTGCTATCCATCTGGAGAGCGTACACTTAGAGACAGGTAATCCCAGGTGATTGTGGTCAAGAGAGATGAACTGCGAGGCCAGCGCACACTTGCAGTCAAGAGTGTGCAGGGTTGTTTTCAGGAAAGAAAACTGAAAGGTAAATTGACTGATTTAGATGGAAGGGAGGTACCACCTTTGGCATAAAGTGTGGGTGAGACCAAAGGACTACTTTGTCATGGTGGAAACAGGTATAGGGAGGGTCCGCCAGCAAAGCCTGAAGCTCACTAATGCGTCTAGCTGAAGTGAGAACAATTAGGAAGATCACCTTCCAGGAGAGGAACTTAAGTGATGTCGTGGCTACTGGTTCAAAGGGCGGCTTGAGGAGCTGCGCTAGAACATTGAGATCCCAGGTTACCAGACGTTTGGACAGCGGAAGACCTTGCATGAAACGCACCACTAGCAGTTGTAAGGAGATGGGCTGTCCATCAAGCAAATGAGAAGCCGCAATGGCACTAAGGTGGACTCTCACTGAATTTGTCTTTAGACCTGTTGAGGAGATACTTAAGGAGTGACTCCACTGGAGCAGAAAAAGTATTGAGATCCTTCTGGGAACACCAAACTGAAAATCTATGCCACTTAAAAGCATATGAATGTCTGGTGGAGGGATTTCTAAAATCTAAGAGGATTTCCTTAACCTCTCGAGTAAGGTCAAAGCCCTCTTAGGCTATGCACTCAGCAGCCAAGCTGTGAGGCAGAGGGACTGTGGATTGGAATGGAGTAGTAAGCCGTTGTCCTGAGAGGGGAGATCCAATATGTATCCCAATCGGAGAGAATGAGAGTGAGTCAGATGTAGTAGCAGCAGAAATCATGGTTGCTGCACATCCAGTGAGGGGCTCTGAGAAAGCATAGTTACTCACCTGTAACAGGTGATCTCTGGGAACAGCAGGAATTTAGTCTTCACATATGGGTATTGTCGGCACCGACGGAGCCTGTGCAGGAATGCTCCCCAGCGTCCAAATAGAAAGCTTTTGGGAGCATCCCACAGCGCCTGCGTGCTGCCTTCCCGCCTTTCCCAACTGCTTCTCTCCAGCTGAATTTTAAAGCTGAGACAAAGAGAGAGGGAAAGAGAAAGATAGAGAGATACAACTCCTAGGGGAGGTGGGTGGGTTGTGAAGACTAAATTCCTGCTGTTCCTGGATATCACCTGTTACAGGTGAGTAACTATGCTATCTCCAGGAACAAGCAGGAATGTAGTCTTCACAAATGGGGACTCCCTAGCTTTAGATGCCAGGGAGAGAACCCCAGAAGTTGTGTGTCCCTGTGAAAGGGCTCCACTTCCCCCCATGGATCTCCGGCATCCTACCAGGGATGGTAGGTAGGAGTTGATTAGGTATGGAACAAGTGTTGGAGAACAGCCTGACCAAACAAAGCATCCCGGCGGGAGTCCTTGTCCAGACAGTAATGGGCTGTGAAGGTATGAACCGAGGCCTAAGTGGCTGCTCGACAGATGTCGTCGATAGACACAGAGTGCAGATGAGACATTGAAGCTGCCACGGCTCTCACATTGTGAGCTGTGACATTGCCCTCCAGAGGAAGATTCTTACTTTGATAGGCAAAGGAAATACACTGTGCAATCCAGTTGGACAGTGTTCTCTTAGAGACTGGAAGTCCCAGATGAGAAGGATCAAAAGCAAGAAAGAGTTGAGAGGACTTTCTATGTTGCTGTGTTCTTTGTAAATAAAAAGCTAAAGCTCTTTTACAGTCCAAAGTATGAAGATTTCTTTCTGCATTAGATGCATGAGGCCTTGGAAAAAACACTGGCAGGTAGACCGCTTGGTTCAAATGAAAAGGCGAGACCACATTTGGGATAAAGTGTGGATGAGTCCAAAGGACTACCTTGTCATGATGGAACCTTGTATAAGGAGGATCAGCCACCAGTGCCTGCAACTCACTGATGCAACGTGCTGATGTGATTGCAATGAGAAAGATAACTTTCCAAGAAAGGAATTTCAACAAGGTAGTAGCTAAGGGTTCGAAAGGTGGCTTCATGAGCTGGCCAAGAACCAGGTTTAAGTCCCATGCAACCGAAGGTGGCCTAATGGGAGGCTCAGTTAGAAGAAGGCCTCTCATAAATCTTGCTATAAGAGGATGGGAGGAAATAGGTTGTCCATTTAAAGGCTTGAAAGAAGTTGCAATAGCACTCAAATAGACTCTTACTGAGTTAGTCTTAAGTCCTGCATTGGATAAATGAAGGAGATACTCCAGTAATGATTCCAGAGGTCTCGCGAAGGGGCTAAGACCCTTCTGCGAGCACCATATGGTAAACCTTTTCCACTTGAAAGCATAAGAGCGTCTTGTGGAAGGCTTCCTGGAAGCATAAAGGACATCCTTTACTTGCTGAGGGAGGTTAAGATCATTGAGATCTAGGCCTTCAGCAACCAAGCCCTGAGATGCAGAGATTGGGGATTGGGATGCCATAATATTCCGTCCTCCTGAGACAGAAGATCTGGAGCAGACCCTAACTCCAGAGAGGGAGCTTGAGAGAAATGTAGAAGCAGAGGGTACCACACTTGCCGTGGCCAATGTGGAGCTATGAGAATCATACGGCCTCTATCTCTCTGAAGCTTGAACAGGGTTTTGGAATTAGGGGAATGGGTGGAAAGGCATACAGGAAGTCTTGACCCCAGTAAAGGAGGAAAGCATCCCTGGCCTGAGCCTTCTGAGCCGGAATCCTGGAACAGAACTGGGGAAGTTTGGCATTCCACGGACTTGCAAAGAGGTCTATGTCTGGGGTTCCCCAAATTTGAAAAATCTTGGCCACCTGGTCTGCATGCAGAGACCACTCGTGTGGAAGCAAAACTCGACTGTCTGCCCAAGAGTTTTGTATGCCTGAAAGATACACTGCCTGGAGATGAATCTGATGCTCTCTGGCGAGGGCCCATAGTTGCAAAGCTTCGTTGCAAACTGACAGAGAGCCTGTTCCACCCTGCTTGTTCACGTAGAACATGGCTACTTGATTGTCCGTATGAACGAGGACCGTCTTGTAGCTGAGCAGGGTGTGGAACACTTGAAGAGCAAGGAAGATTGCTCTGAGCTCCAAGAGGTTGATATGTAGATGAGTCTCCTGTGGAGACCAGGTGCCTTGGGTGGAGATGTCTTGCAGATGAGCTCCCCAACCCATTGGAGAAGCATCTGTTGTGAGAGTTGCTTGGGGTAAAGGTTGTTGAAAAGGGGACCCCAGCAACAGGTTTTGAGTGGACTTCCACCATTGGGACGGACAAAATAAGGCGACTTGTGTTTGCTATTTTGTCTGACAGGCATTCTGATGCCTGGGTCCATTGAGTGGATAATGTCCACTGGGCTGCCCTCATATGAAGGCGAGCATAGGGAACCACATGCACAGTAGATGCCATGTGGCCTAGTAGTTGTAGCAATTCCCGGGCAGTGAGATGAGGCTTTGGCACTGCTTGAGAAGCTAACTGCACAATGCGAAGGCAGCGGGCCTGGGGGAGATAGGCCCTTGCCTTTCTGGTATCCAGCAAAGCTCCTATGAACTCTAAAGACTGAGTGGGAGTTAGACTGGATTTTGGGATGTTTATTACCAGCCCCAAATACTGAAGGATACGCATTGTGCAGGATAGAGAAGTCCTGGCCTCTGACTCTGTTAGAGCTCGAATGAGCTAGTCATCTAAGTAGGGGAAGATGAATATCCCTAGAGTGCGGAGAAATGCTGCTACTACAGCCATGCATTTCGTGAACACCCTTGGAGCTGAGGCCAGACCAAAAGGAAGCACCCTGTATTGGTAATGCTTTCCTTGAAAAAGGAACCGAAGGAACCTTCTGTGAGTTGGATGGATGAGAACATGGGTGTACGTATCCTTGAGATCTAGAAAACAAAGCCAATCCTGACTCTGAAGGTATGGCAGCAGAGTTCCGAGAGAAATCATCTTGAATTTCTCTTTGACAAGGAATTTGTTCAATTCTCTGAGGTCCAAGATAGGTCTGTATCCCCCTGTTTTCTTCGGGATAAGGAAATAGGGGGAGTAAAACCCTGTACCCTGCTGATGGATGGATACTTCTATTGCTCCTTGGGCAAGAAGCATAGTGACCTCCTGACCTAACAGGTTGATGAGAGAGATCGGAGAATTGAACTGCCTTATTATTGTGGGAGGGGGCATGCTCGAAAAATGAAGCTTGTAGCCTTCCTTTATGATAGAGAGTGTCCAATGCTCTGCTGTTATTTGCCCCTATCTGGGGTCAAAATGACATAACCTTCCTGGAATGGTGGAAGGCTCTGGTCTCATGAGAGCCAAGAAGGTTAAGTTCTCTAGCTGAAAGTCAAAGGCCTTGTGGAGGCTGAGACTGCTGGGACGGCTGAGGCTTAGCAGTCTTTGCTTTCTTCTGTTTGGGTGGTTGCTGACCTTTCCTGACAAGCTGACCTGCAGAACATTCCTGCTGAGCATAAGCAGGATAATAGAAAAATGGTTTCTTGAAAGATTTTTTTCTAGCAGGATCAGCTGTGGACTTGGATAATCTTTTCAAGGTGGAGTTGTCAGCATCCAACTCATTGGCTTTTTCCTGCCAATCTCTACCAAACAGGTTCTCACCAGTACAAGGGATATTTCCAAATTTGTCTTGTACCCAGAGCTCCAGATCAGATGCCTGGAGCCAAGCAATTCTACATGCACCTATGGCAATGGCAGAGGTTCTGCTTATGTACTCAAAACAATCAAAAGCTGCACGGTTGACAAATTTAGAAACATCCTGGATGTCTCTGGAGGAGACATCCTACGCTTAGGGGAGGAGGGCTCCTCTGGGAGAAGCATTCCTGCATCGACAGAACTGTCAGAATCCCCAGATTCTTCTGATGACTCAAAGTACCGTCTGTCCGGATGCTCTTGAAGAGCCCGATACCCATACTGACCGAAGTCGGAACCGGGAGTAATTGGTACCGGAAGGCATCGGATGACTGTGTACCGGCAATGCAAACACCGATGTCAATGCTATCGGTACCAGTTGGATTGTCTTTTGCCGTTCCGAGGGCGTTGATGCCGCAAGGAGAGCTGCCAGACTGTGCTCAATAGCCAGGACTCTCTGGTCTATCGACGCTGCTGATGCCTGGATGCCTGTACCGGAGAAGATCGCTGGTACCCCAGAGCATGGCACCAGTAGTTCTGCCGAGGTCGAGGCCTCAAGAACATCCTGGAGCCCCGATAATGCTTTGGAAGCCGAAGCCTCCTGCCGGGGCAATTTTGCCAGTGTAGAATCCTCAAAGGCAACGCCAGAGGCATCTCGATGCTTAGAAGGAGATCTACCCTTTGAGGACTGGCTAAACTTATGTTTAGTTACCTGAGATCCACGGGAGGTCCCGTAGTCCGATACGCGAAGATCGCGCCTCCGGTCCGTGCGCAGGAGACAAGACCCTCTATTAGTTCCGCCACCCCTAGTCACGAGCCTCTCTCACCGCAGACGGGGGATCCCTTGGATGCGCGCACGGTCACAGCACGAACAGGCAGAGGATTAAGAGAAGACGCATCGTGTCATAATATATTTACACACACTGTATAAGAGAGAATGCATAATAATAAAAAAGTACAAGCCTTGCTATACTACTTATAAATAAATATACTTATTGTCAATTGCTGAGGAAGTAGTAGTCAAAGCCCTGGAAGACGTTGATGCCACCGAAGCTGCATCAGAGGGAAACAGGGTACTGAGCTTGGCAGCTCGGTTCTGTCAACCTCTCTTGGACATCATGGCACAGGCCATACATTCCGAGATGGAATGGTCAGGACCTAAACATTTCAGACACCACTCATGGGTGTCGGTGACGGAGATGGTACCGCCACACTTGATGCACTTTTTTAAAACCCGAGGAGGGGTTCTCCATTATGGAAAAACTCCTGGGCCTAAGGCCCAAAATAGAAGAGCACCTGAAAAGAAAAGAATGAAGAAAGAAAAAAAACAGCGGTACCGGTAAAGCGTCGAGGAAGGCAGACGCAACCACAAAAAAGAACATTTTCTGCAGCGACAGGAACACGACCTGCTGGCTCCGTGGAAAACGAGGATCTGGAGAGAGGCAGCTGGGAAAGGCGGGAAGGCAGCACGCAGGCGCTGTGGGATGCTCCCAAAAGCTTTCTAATTGGATGCTGGGGAGCGTTCCCGCGCAGGCTCCGTCGGTACCGACGATAATCATATGTGATGACTACATTCCTGCTTGTTCCTGGAGATATGCTGCTACCACAGCCATGCATTTCGTAAAGACCCTTGGGTGCTGAGGCCAGGCCGAAAGGAAGCACCCTGTATTAGTAGTGCTTTCCTTGAAAAAGGAACCGAAGGAACTTTCTGTGAGTTGGATGGATGAGAACATGAGTGTATGCATCCTTGAGATCTAGAGAACAAAGCAAATCCTGACTGTGAAGGTATGGCAGCAGGGTTCCCAGAGAAATCATCTTGAATTTCTCTTTGAACAGTAATTTGTTCAATTCTCTGAGGTCTAAAATAGGTCTGTGTCCCCCTGTTTTCTTTGGGATAGGAGTAGGGGGAGTAAAACCCTGTACCCTGTTGAGGAATGGGTACCTCTTCTATTGCCCCTTGGGCAAGAAGCATAGTGACCTCTTGATCTAAAAGGTTGATGAGAGAGGTCTGAGAATTGAACTGTCTTACCATTGTGGGAGGGGGCATGCAGAGAAAGTGAAGCTTGTACCCCTCTTTTATAATGGAGTGTCCAATGTTCTGCTGTTATCTGCTCCCTTCTGTGGGCAAAGTGGCACAACCTTCTTGGAATGGTGGAAGGTTCTGGTCCGTTGAGGGCCAGGAAGGCTAAGTTCTCTAGATGGAAGTCAAAGGCCTGGTGGCGGCTGAGACTGCTGAGACGTTTGATGCTTAGCAGTCTTTACTTTCTTTTGCTTAGGTGGTTGCTGACTCTTCCGGGCAGGTTGACCTGCAGAACGTCCCTGCTGAGAATAAGAGGGATAAAACCTCTTCTTTTTGGAGAAGAATGGTTTCTTGAAAGATTTCTTCCTTGCAGGATCAGCTGTAGCTTTGGATAATCTATCCAAAGTGGAATTGTCAGCATCCAACTCATTGGCTTTTTCTTGCCAATTTTTGCTGAATAGATTCTCACCTGTACAAGGGATATTGCCCAGTTTGTCCTGCACCCAGAGCTCCAAATCGGATGCCTGGAGCCAGGCAATTCTACATGCACCTATGGCAATGGCAGAGGTTCTGCTTATGCACTCAAAACAGTCAAAAGCTGCACGATTGACAAATTTAGAAACATCCTGGGCATGTTTAACCAGTGTGAGAAAATCCTGCCTCTTATCTTCAGGAAGAAGAGGGCTCAAAATCTCCTGCGACTTCCTTAAGAAACATTCCCATATATAAGATATAGGAACTGATCCTGGCAGAAAGCATGGAAGCCTGGAAAGTACGACGTCCAAAGGCATCCAAAGTTCGACACTCACGTCCTGGAGGATTAGAGGCATGCCTCTTTGCACTTCTGATCCTTCTCATAACCGATTCCACTACAATAGAGTGGTGAGGAAGCTGAGTTTTCTGGAAGCCAGGACACGGAGGTACTCGATACATGGTATCCAGTCTACGAGAGTGAGGAGAGGTGCTAAGAGGTGTTTCCCACATTCTTAGCATGAGATCATGTAAGATCTCATGGATAGGCAAAGTAGCTGCCTCCTTAGGAGCCTTGGGATATTGTAGAATCTCCAACTCCTTTGCCCTGGGCTCTGTTTTAGGAGCCACAGTAATGTAAAGACCTCGAGCCACCTCCTTGATAAAATCCTGAAAGGAAATATCTTCTGGAGGAGACATCCTACGTTTGGGAGAGGAAGGCTCCTCGGGGAGAAGAGCACAGTTACTTACCTGTAACAGGTGATCTCTGGGAACAGCAGGAATTAGTCCTCACATATGGGTACGTCGGTACCGACGGAGCCTGCGTGGGAAAGCTCCCCAGCTTCCCAGAAAGAAAGCTTTTGGGAGCCTCCCACAGCGCATGCGCGCCTCCTTCCTGCCTTTCCTAACCAACTCTCCTCAGTTTGAGTTTAAAGCCGAGACAATAGAGAGAGAGAGGAAAGGAAAGATAGAGAGAGAGATACAACTCCTAGGGGAGGTGGGAGGGTTGTGAGGACTAATTCCTGCTGTTCCCAGAGATCACCTGTTACAGGTAAGTAACTGTGCTATCTCCAGGAACAAGCAGAAATGAGTCCTCACATATGGGGACTCCCTAGCTAAGATGCCTGGGAGATCCCCAAGGGTATGAGACCCTGAAAGTTTCCTCATCTTCCTATGGATCTCAGACATCCATTAAGGGACGGAGGGCAGGAGTTGTTTAAGAATGGAACAGGTGTCTGAGGACAGCCTGACCAAACAAGGCATCCCGGCGGGAGTCCTTGTCCAAACAGTAATGGGCTGTGAAGGTATGAAGGTATGGTCGATGGACACAGAATGAAGATGAGCCATAGAGGCGGCCATGGCCCTCACATTGTGAGCTGTGACATGGCCCTCCAGAGAAAGGTTCTTACTCTGGTAAGCAAAAGAAATACACTGAGCAATCCAATTGGACAGTGTTCTCTTAGAGACTGGAAGTCCTAAATGAGAAGGATCAAAAGCAACAAAAAGCTGGGAAGACTTTCTATGTTGCTGTGTCCTGTGCAAGTAAAAAGCAAGAGCTCTTTTACAATCTAGAGTATGAAGGTTCCTCTCTGCACTGGATGCATGAGGAGCTGGAAAAAAGACAGGTAAATATACCTCTTGATTAAGATGAAAAGGTGAGACCACTTTAGGCATAAAGTGAGGATTTGTCCTAAGGACTACCTTATCATGATGGAACCTTGTATAAGGTGGATTAGCCACTAAGGCCTGCAGTTCACTGATGCGGCGAGCAGAAGTGACTGCAATAAGGAAAATAACCTTCCATGAAAGAAATTTCAAGGAGGTAGTGGCTAAGGGTTCAAAAGGCGGCTTCATAAGCTGACCAAGAACCAAGTTTAAGTCCCATGCCACCGGAGGAGGTCGAATGGGAGGTTTTGTTAAAGTTAGGCCTCTCATAAATCTTGCAATAAGAGGATGGGAGGAGATAGGTTGTCCATTGAGAGGCTTAAGGGATGCTGCAATAGCACTCAAATGGACCCTTACTGAATTTGTTTTAAGGCCTGCATTGGACAGATGCAGGAGATATTCCAATAGAGAATTCACATGAAGTGCCAGAGGGTCAAGACCCTTTTGAGCACACCAAATGGAAAATCTTTTCCACTTAAAAGCATAGGAACGTCTAGTGGAAGGTTTTCTGGAAGCATGGAGGATATCCTTCACTTGCTGAGAAATATTGAAGTCTTGAAGGTCTAGGTCTTCAGTAACCAAGCTCTGAGGTGAAGGGACTTGGGATTTGGATGCCACAAAGTCCCTTCCTCCTGGGACAGAAGGTCTGGCGCAGCTCCCAAGTTCAGGGAGGGGGCTTGGGAGAGATGCAGAAGTAGAGGGTACCACACTTGGCATGGCCAGCGTGGAGCTATGAGGATCATAGATCCTTGATCCCTCTGGAGTTTGAACAGAATCTTGGGAATCAAAGGAATGGGTGGAAAGGCATACAGGAAGCCCTGACCCCAATGAAGGAGGAAGGCATCCTTGGCCTGAACTCCCTGACACGGAATTCTGGAACAGAACCGGGGAAGTTTGGCATTCCACGGACTTGTAAAGAGGTCTATGTCCGGGGTTCCCCATTCCTGGAAGATTCTGAGTACCTGATCCATGTGCAGGGACCATTCGTGTGGAAGCAGAACTCGACTGAGTCTGTCTGCCCAAGAGTTTTGGATTCCTGGGAGGTATACTGCCAGGAGATGGATTTGATGCTCTCTGGCGAAGGCCCATAATCTTAGAGCTTCGTTGCAAAGCGACAGAGAGCCAGTTCCTCCTTGCTTCTTTATGTAAAACATGGCTACTGGATTGTCCGTGTGAATGAGGAGTGTCTTGTACCTGAGGAGGGTATGAAAGACCTTGAGAGCTAGGAATACTGCTCGAAGTTCCAAGTGGTTGATATGAAGAAAGGTCTCCTGTGGGGACCAAATGCCTTGGGTGGAGAGGTCTTGTAGATGAGCTCCCCAACCTGTTTGGGAGGCATCTGTTGTGAGGGTTGCCTGGGGCAACAAAGGTTGGAAGGGGGACCCCAGCAACAGATTTTGAGTGGACATCCACCATTGGAGAGACCAAGAGAGACGTTTGGAGGTTGCTATTTGGTCTGAGAGAGCTCCTGAAGCTTGAGTCCACTGGGTGGACAAAGTCCATTGAGCTGCTCTCATGTGTAGGCGAGCATAGGGTACCACATGTACTGTGGAAGCCATATGGCCTAGCAGCTGTAGCATCTCCCTGGCAGTTAAATGGCTCTTTGACTGAATCTGGGAGGCTAACTGCACTAGACGTTGACAACGGGCCTGAGGAAGGTAGGCCCTTGCAGAAGTGGTGTCCAACCAGGCCCCTATGAATTCCAGGGACTGAGTAGGGGTGAGCTGGGACTTTGGGAGGTTTACCACAAGTCCCAGGTATTGCAGAATGCGCCTGGTGCGGTTCAGGGAGATCTGAGCCTCTGACTGGGTTGGAGCTCGGATGAGCCAGTTGTCCAGCTATGGGAAGACAAATATTCCCAGAGTGCGTAGAAATGCAGCAACTATTGCCATGCATTTGGTGAACACTCTTGGAGCAGAGGCTAGACCGAAAGGAAACTCTGTATTGGTAATGTTTTCCCTGGAACAGAAAACGTAGGAATTTTCTGTGAGATGGATGGAGGAGGACATGAGTGTACGCATCCTTGAGATCTAGAGAACAAAGCCAATTCTGACTCTGCAGGTATGGAAGGAGAGTGCCTAGAAAAAGCATCTTGAACTTCTCCTTGCATAGGAATTTGTTCAATTCTCTGAGATCTAGAATGGGTCTGTATCCCCCTGTTTTCTTTGGAATGAGAAAATAGGGGGAGTAAAACCCTGACCCCTGTTGAAGAAGAGGAACTTCTTCTATGGCCCCCTGGGCCAGAAGGTAGTCACCTCCTGATCCAGAAGGTCGAGGAGAGATGTGGGAGAATTGGAGTGTCTCACCATGGTGTAGGGAGGAAGGTCTGAGAAATGAAGTTTGTAGCCCTCTCTTATGATAGAGAGGGTCCATTGCTCTGATGTGATTTGCTCCCATCTGGGAGCAAAATGAGCAAACCTTCCTGGAATGGTGAGATGTTCTGGCTGTTGTAGAGCCAGAAAGGTTAAGTTCTCTAGTATCAAGTCAAAAACCCTGAGGGGGTTGGGACTGCTGAGTTGTAGCAGCCCCTGCAGGTTTAGGCCTGGCTTGTTTAGGTTGCTGACGCTTAGTAGCAAAGCGACCTGTAGAAGATTGTTGGCCAGAAGTGGAAGGAAATCTGCTCCTTTTGTAAAAAGGCTTTTTGAAAGACTTTTTCTTGGCTGGAATGGAAGTTGACTTAGAAAGTCTATCCAGAGCAGAATTCTCTGCATCCATTTGAGTGGCTTTTATTTGCCACTCTTTGCCAAAGAGATTTTCACCCGTACAGGGCAGATTTCCTAGGCCATCCTGAACCCAGGGTTCTAGATCAGAAGTCTGGAGCCAAACAATTCTGCAAGCAGCTATGGCAATGCCTGAGGCTCTGCTGGCACCCTCAAAGGAATCAAAGGCTGCCCTGTTGGAAAACTTTGAAATATCTTGAGTATGCTTAAGCCAAAGGAGGAATTCATTCCTTTTATCCTCTGGAATAAAAGGGAGAAAGTTGTGCAGCTTTTGTGCAACTTCCTTTAGAAACATACCCATATAAAGGCTATATGAGTTGATTCTGGCAATAAGCATACTGGCTTGGAAGATTTTCCTACCAAAAGCATCCAAGGTCCTGCATTCTCTTCCTGGGGGAGCAGAAGAGTGTCTTTTGGTACTCTTTATCCTTTTCATAGATGACTGCACCACAATGGAGTGGTGAGGAAGCTGAGTTTTCTGAAATCCAGGACAAGGAGGGACATGGTACATAGTGTCCAACCTGCGAGAATGAGGAGAAAGGGTGAGAGGAGTCTCCCATAAGTCAATCATATGTTCATGAAGAATTTCATGAATTGGCAAGGTGACTGCCTCTCTGGGAGCCTTAGAGTATCCTAAAATATCAAATTTTTTGCTCTAGGCTCTGCTTTAGAGGTTACTGAAATAGAGAGTCCTTTAGCCACTTCTTTTATGAAGTCTTGAAAGGACAAATCCTCTGGAGGAGACATTCTCCTTTTTGGAGAAGTAGGCTCCTCAGGAAGGGTAATGGGTATTTCGGGAGACTCATCTGATGAATCAGAATCAGAGGAATCAAAGTATCGTCTGTCCCCTTCCAATGATTGATACGCGTATCGATCGGTACCGACATCGGGCGTCCCCGGTACCGGATCAGTACCGAGAGATAGCCCTGGACAAGGAACCTGAGTCGGTATCCTGACCGATGTCGATGCAGTCGGTACCGGTATTGGTAACGGTATCGGTACCGACAACGGGACTCATTGCGGTACCGAGGGCGTCGCAGCTTGAATAAAAGCCATTATAGCCTGCTGCATGGATTGCACAGTGTGATCCATGGACGCCACGACTGCCTGGATGTCGGTACCGGGAGATTGTGCCGGTACCCCAGAGCAGTCTAACAGGTGATCGGTCGAGGCTGTGCCATCGATGTCAACCTGTAACCCCATAGGAGGAGCTTTGGAAGCCGGAGCTTCCCGCCGGGGTTGTTTGGCTGGGGCAGGATCCTCGAGGGTAAGCCCGGAGGCATCTCGATGCTGAGAGGGAGATTTGCCCTTCAAGGACCTGCTAGGTTTATGTTTGGTTACCTGAGACCCATCAGGAGAGGAAGACCTGGAAGATGTCGATGCCACCGCCGGTGCATCCGTGGGAAACAGCACATGGAGCTTGGCTGCTCGGTTCTGTAATCCTCTTTTAGACATTATGGAGCAGGACTGGCAATCCGGAATGTAGTGTTCAGGACCCAAACATTTAAGACACCATTCATGGGTATCTGTAACAGAAATTGTACCGCTACACTTAATGCATTTTTTGAACCCGGAGGCTGGTTTTTCCATGAGGGAAAATTTTCTTGTGGGCCTGTAGGCCTAAGAAGAAAAATACACCAAGTGAGGAAAAGTGTAATTTTTTTTTTTTGAAAGAAAAGAAAAGCGGTACCGGTACGGTGTCGGGGAAGGCAGACACGTGACCAAAGAAATAAACTAAAATAAAGAACTTCTTCAGCGGTGACAGGAACACGACCTGCTGGCTCCGCGGAAAAAGAAGAACTGAGGAGAGTTGGTTAGGAAAGGCGGGAAGGCAGCGCGCATGCGCTGTGGGAGGCTCCCAAAAGCTTTCTTTCTGGGAAGCTGGGGAGCTTTCCCGCGCAGGTTCCGTTGGTACCGACGTACCCATATGTGAGGACTCATTCCTGCTTGTTCCTGGAGATTACTCTTTCCCAAGCCCTTATTTTTCTGAGATAGGGCAGAAGTCTTCCTGGACAGCCTTGTCCTGGTGAGAGTCTCAGTCTCGATTTCTGCAGCCTTTTCAGTCATAGGCTTACCGAAAAGATTTTCACCTCGGCAAGGGACATCGACCAACTTGTCCTGCACCCATGACTCCAGGTCCGGTGACTGTAGCCAGGCCTGACGGCATGCACAGATGCCTGCCGCGGCTACCCGGGCCGAAGCCTCGAAGCCATCATAGGCTGCTCGAGAGAGAAACTTCGAGCACTCTCTGATCCCCGTTGACAAAGCTTTGAACCTCTGCAAAGGTTCCTCTGAGAGGCCAGCTGAGAACTTGGCAATCTCCTTTGCCAAATCTTGTAGGTAGATGCCCATGTACAGCTGGTAGCTCTGGACACAGCAAGATAAGAGTCTGTAAGCACTTTCTACTGAGGGCATTCAGGTTCTGGGCCTCCCGGCCGGGGGGGGAGGAGGGGGGAGGGGGGGCACCAAGAAGTGCATCTTCTGACTCTTCAGGCAGTGCATGGCCGATTCCACAACCATGGAGTTGTGCGGTAGCTGCGCCTTTTGGAACCTAGGGCTCTTACGGACTCGATAAATGAAATCGGCCCGTTTGCTAAGAACGGGCGCCGAGGCTGGTGCCTCCCACATACGGAAGAAGTGTCGTTCCAGCATCAGAGGAACTGGTACAGTAACGGCTTCCTTCGGAGGAAAGTCATACTGGAGGGCACTGAGCTCGAGGCTCCTCCTCGGCGTTCGCAGGGAAAGCCAAGGCTTTGGCCATGTCCCTCAAAGTCTGAAAACTGGGTATCCTCCGGGGGGGTGGGGGGGGGGACCCTTCTCTTTGGCTCAAGGCTCCTCCTCGCCGTCCGCTGGGAAAGCCAAGGCTTTGGCCATGTCCCTCAAAGTCTGAGAACTGGGTATCCTCCGGGGGGGGGGGGGGGGGGGGGGCAGGAGGGGACACCTTCTTCAAGGCTCGGACTCCAGTGAGTCCGAAGGGACGCACCGGGTCTGGAAGGTGTCCGGGGACTCCTCGTCTTGTGTCTCCCAATCAGACTCCTCTGAGGAGGAATCGAGTGGCTCCGGCCATGTGGGCCTCGGTGCTACCCGCCCTGACACCGAGGGTATCGGCGTCGACGACCTCGGCCCCGCACAGGAAGTCGAGGGGGACCTGGACCAAAGATCAACTCGAGACTTCATTGACTCGAGGATCGGCTCGGTCTCCGGAGTCGACTTGGATGTCGAGGTCCCGGTGGTTGGGGCAGATGCACCGGTGAGACCGGCGACCAGCACCCGCTGCTGTTCCATGAAGGCAGCCAAGCTGCTCTCCAAGGCCGTTATCCTGAGTCCAAGCTCAGGAGACTCAGCAGCCCCCAACTTGGGCCCCGACGTCAGCTCCTCCGGAGGAGAGTCCACAAGGACAACAGCACTTACGTGACTCGGGGACGACTCTGGCTCCACGTGAGGTAACTTGGACGGCATCTCTGACTCCGAGAGCCCGGGGTAGTGGTCAGGGCTACGCAACCTGGCTCTTGAGGATCCAGGAGCCTCCACCGACGACGCCCTCACGAGCTGCTTCTTCCTTCTGTGCTCCTGGGTGGGAGACTCCCGCTCAGAGGAACCCCGACGGCGCTTGGGGTCAGACTCCCGAGATGTCAAGGCCTCTGACGAAGTCCGGGCCCGGCCGCAAGCGGACTCTGAGAAAATTCTCTCACATTGATGCTTACGGCTCCGAAGTGCCTTTGACAACATTTTGCCGCACGGGCCACAGGCCAGTGGGTCATGGTTGGGCCCGAAGCAACGGAGGCAGCAGTCATGTGTGTCCGTGAGAGACATTTGTTTCTTGACCCGATCACACTTTTTGAACCCGCTGGCAGCCATCGGGGGGAAAAAGTGCCCCTGTAAGGTCAAAAGACTGGGTTGCCAGTGAAAACACAAAGAGAGCGCGAACGCTAGTCACGAAGGACAAAAAACGAAAATCAAAACTCCGGACTCGATACCAGTGTACCAAGCCCAGGCAGGAAGGGGAACCAGCGTCGAAGAAGATCAGAAAAAGCCAAAATAGCCAAAAAAATAAACTTTTTCCGGGTGACACGAACTCACGTCCGTTGGGCTCCGCGGAAAAAGAAAGACTGAGCAAGATGGCACCCTTGGGCGGGAAGGGGATCGCGCATGCGCGCTGCATTCCCAAAAGCTTTCCTTGAAAGCTGGGGAAATGCTCCACACGGGGGCTCCGTCGGCACCCATATGTGAGGACTGACTTCCTGCTTGGTTCTGGAGAAACTCCGGTACCCAGTACATGGTACTGAAGTCTTCTTTGGGGTGAGATCGTGAGAGGCGTCTCCCACATATGGAGCATAAGATCATGAAGGATATGGTGCACTGGTAAGGTGGCTGCCGCCTCTGTGCCGTTGGGTACTAGAGGATCTCCAGTTCCTCCACCCTCTGCTCCTTCTCCGATGTCACCGTGATAGAGACCTTTGGCTAAGTCTCGAATAAATTCCTGAAAGGACATATCCTCTGGCAGCAGGATGTGTCGCTGTTGAGGTGGGAAGGGTCCAAAGGAAGGTCCTGGGGTCCCCGTGGATCGAGTGACTCTGAATCCGAATCAGGGGAATCTGAATCAATGGGTACAGTGCACACCGGAAGATAGATGCCGGTTCTGATGTTCCTGCTTCATGAGCCATTTGGGATTCCAGGGAAGGCATGGGTGGGAGCGATGTCGTACCTGAAACTGGTGTCGATGTCAGTACTGGAACCGGTACCTGTAGCCAAGGGTTTTATGGGTACCAAAGCTGCAAGTAGGGCTATGCTCACTGGCTTATTGAGGCTGCCGATGGGTATTTGCGCCACCTCCCAGAGCAAGGCAGGAGGCAGCCTTGGGAGCATCCTGGAACCCCTAAATGGCTTTGGAGGGCAGGGCCTCACGCCGGGGCTGTTTGGCAGGCCGATCTGCCTTAGAGGAAACCTCTGAGGGATCTCTGTTTAGAGGATATCTTTCCCTGGAGGTGCCTGCAGACATCAATGCGGTCTTGTGCTTGGACTTTGAGGATACCTGAGATCCAGGAGACTATGAAGAGGCCCTTGACAAAGTGGATGCCAACGATACCACGTCGGAGGCGAAGAGTGTACCTAATTAGAAGTCCGGTTCTGTAGGCCTCTCCGGGTCATTTTCTGGCAAAGAGCACAGTCCTTTGGCTGGTGGACTCAGCAGAGGCATTTTAGATACCAGCCATGTGTGTCAGTCGCCGAAATGGTGCTAGCACACTTAGTGCATTTTTTGAAACCACTAGTTGGTTTCTCCATACTTTCAAGGATGGAAGGCTTAAGGTCTAAAAAGGGTGTCACCGCCCAAGTAGTTTTTTTTTTTTTTTTAGGATAATAAAGGAAAAAGGAAAGAAAAAAGAATAAGGAAACCAGCAATGTCTATGGGAAGGCAGATGCTATCCCCAAAAAAGTTTTTTTCTGCAGTGACAGGATTTGCTTCCTGCTAACTGAAGAGACTGAGTTGGGAAGGCAGTCACGCAGGCACAGTGGAGTGCTCCCATAGGCTTTCCAATTGGACACTGGTGAGCATTCCTGCGCAGGCTCCGTCGGTACAGATGTCACCCATATGTGAAGACTACATTCCTACTAGTTCCAGGAGATATGACACACTGCAAGAAAACAGATGCAAAACAGCACAGCCAAGTCCCAAGTGGGTATTGGGATGGAGGGACTCCAGGAAAGAAAATTAGCATATAAAGGTCTAATTTCACCATCCTAATCATCCCTCCAGTCCAGTCCAGTCCAGATGCTACAAAGCAGTACTACTGACAGATGGGTACAGAGATGATGGCCTGTAACACTCGCTTCTCAAAGGTCATGTCCTGTCTGGCCTGCACATCCAGCCTATAATGATGCAAACGTGAATGCAAGGATGACCACGTCACTGCTTTAAATGTCTCGAGGTGAACAAGGTTAACCTCTGTCCAGGAAGAAGCTTGAGCCCTCGTGGAGTGAGCCTTTAGGCCCAATGGCACCAAATGACTTTTCAACAAATAGGTCAAAGCAATAACTTCCCTAATCCAGTGAGAAATAAAAGCTTTGAAAACCGCCTCGCCCTTCCTGGGCCCCCAAACAGAACAATCACTCTGAATGCTGAAACACCACAGTAACTTTCAGGTATCGCTTAAGAGCATGACATAGGTCCAACAGATGAAGTTCCCTTGACACATTTGACTCTGGAACCTCAAAGGTCGTTAACGCCACAACCTGATTCAAATGGAAAACAGATACCACCTTCAGCAGAAAGGAGGGCATTAGGCGAAGAACCACTTTCTCCAAAGAAATCACCAAATAAGTTTCCTTGCACAAAAGCCTGCAACTCTGAAAATACAGCGGGCCGAGCAGATAGCCACCAAAAACAGCACCTTCAAAGTCAGATCCTTCAGAGAGGCCCTCCTAAGGGGCTCAAAGGGAAGTGCCGTGAAAAACAGAGAACCTGACTGAGATCCCAAGAAGGAACAACTGAATGACAAGGTGGGTGCAGATGTGTGACCTCCCGCAGGAAACTAACCACTAGGATCTGACATTGCACATGACCTTGGAAACAAGCCATGGCTGCCATTTGTGCCTTCAAAGTGCTCAAGATCAACCCTTTATTCAACCTAGCCTGCAAAAACACTCCAAGAGGTCTCACCACCCCCCTCCCCAAATCAAGCCTCAAAACCGCACCAGACATGCACTTAGATCAGCGAAGTGGAATGTCTGTGGGCCTGCAGTAAGGTCTCAATCACCTGTGAAGAACACAGCCCCTACGCCTCAAACATGTCCTTTCAAGAACCAGACCATAAGAGAGAACTGATTCACGTCCGGCATCTGCACAGGACCCCGAGTCAGGAGATCATCCTCCCGAGGGGTAACTGGTCAACCACCAGTAGACACACGAACTCCACACACCAAGGCCACCTGGGCTAATCTAGAGCCATCAGCACCACATGTCTGACAGGAGACTCGATCCTCTGAAGCACCCCCTCCCCCCCCGATCAATGGCCATGAGGGAAACGTGTCTGCACCAGTGCATCAAGGCTCTCTGCACCAGCTGAAAACAGAATGGCATTTGCCACCACTGCCAAGCTCCAGTGCTCCACCACCAGTTGAAACACAGACTCTGACAATGACCACCCTCCCAGGTCCAACAGATGGCAACTCAAACAGTCCACTTGCATATTCTCCTTTCTGTCTACATGAGCCGCTGACAACAGCGCCCACTGAAGGAGTGGAATCGCCTCTGCCACCACCAGCAAACTCCTCATACTGCCCTGGCAATTGATATAAAATACCGTAGTGGCGTTGTTGGACAGAACCCTCACTACTTGTCGCTGGACAAAGGGAAGACCGACCTCCAGGGCCTGCCACACTGCTCGCATTGCCAGGTGATTGATGGGCCACAAACCTCTCTGGAGACTACTTGCCTGGGCCACTTGTGCAAGGCAATGACCCTCTAGCCAAACAGACTGGTACTCATGGTCACCACCATCGCAGTATGTAAACTCCAGAGGCATTCCGGCAGAAAGCTTCGCAATGTACAGCCACCAAGCCAGACTAGCTCTGGCTTTGCCCCAGAGGATGAGCTGACTTCCATCGATTGTGACAGAGGGGACCAACGCGAAAGGAATGTTGCTGGCAGGGGCAGCATATGCAACTGAGCCCAAGGGACTAGCTCCAGCAAGGCTGTCACTGAACTGAGAGCCTGAAGATAGTCCCATACTCTCAGACGAGGAGTCCTCTGTAGCCCCCACTATTCTGCTCTCTAGCAGAAAGACCATTCCCCACTGGATGCTGAAGCGGGCCCTTGGGTACTCCAAATGATTGAAACGGACTCGGACTGCTCTTTGCAAAGCTGACGACCCAACCTAAGTCCTAAAGTTGACAAATCACACAAGCCATTGCGCCCCCCCGACTCTCCTGAAAAGGACTTCACTCGAATCAGCCAATCGTCCAAATACGGATGGACCAGGATTCCCTGCTTTCTCAGCACTGCCCATACCACCACCATCACCTTGTTAAAGATACAGGGCAGAGCCTGAAAGAGTAGTTACTCACCTGTAACAGATGTTCTCCAGGAGCAGCAGGAATCAGACCTCACATATGGGTGACATCGACGTCGATGGAGCCCCCAAGCGGAGCATTTCCCCAGCTTTCTTAGAAAGCCTTTGGTAATACACCCACACATGCGCGGTCCCCTTCCCGCCCAAAGGTGCCATCTTGCTCAGTCAGATGACATAGCTAAAAGACAGCACAAAAAACAAAATGAACTATGTACAACTGCAACTCCCAGGGGAGGAGGGAGGGTTGTGAGGACTAATTCCTGCTGCTCCTGGAGAACACCTATTACAGGTGAGTAACTACTCTTTCTCCAGGACCAAGCAGGAAGTCAGTCCTCACATATGGGTGACTCTCTAGCTCTGGGCTACCAGGAACCCAGGCTGAAAAACAGAGCTCCCTCTATGAAGCCTCAGCATCAGGGAAGGAATTTTACTGAGAAGAGATCCCACCGGTAGCCCAACAAGAGGGCTGGAGGGCATGAGTTGCCTAAACCTCAAAGAGATTCCGGAGTACTGCCTGACCAAAAGCACTGTCCCTACGGGACTTCCTCTCCAGGCAGTAATGGCCTGCAAAGGTTTGGCTTGAGGACCAAGTTTCAGCCCTACAAGATGTCTGCCAACGGTACAGAACGGAGATGAGCTACTGATGCAACCATGGCCTGGACATGGTGGGCTGTGACTCGACCCTGCAAGGGAAGGTCTGCTGCCCTGTAAGCCCAGGTGATACAGTCCGCCACTCATATGGACAAGGTACGCTTGGAGACAGGCAACCCCAAGTTGTTTGGGTCAAAGGAGACGAAGAGCTGAGAAGCCCTTCTATGACCCTTAGTACGCTCTAGGTAGAAAGACAAGGCCCTTCTACAGTCCAGGGTATGCAGGACTTCCTCAGCCCGGCTGGCATGAAGCCTAGGGAAGAATGTTGGAAGAACCACCTCCTGATTGAGGTGGAAAGAGGAGACTACCTTTGGGAGGAACTTAGGGTGAGTCCTAAGGACTACCCTGTTCCTATAGAAAAGAATGTATGGCCTGTCACAGACCAGGGCTTTAAGTTCACTCACTCGTCTGGCCGAGGTCAGTGCCACTAGGAAAAGAGCCTTCCAAGAAAGGAAGCGGAGAGGACACGTAGCCATCGGCTCAAAGGGAGGGCGAGAAAGCTGCAAGACCACATTCAACTCTCACTCAGGGGCTGGCGGACAGAGAGGCGGCTTTAGCAAGAGCAAGCCTCTCAGGAACCTGGACACCAAGGGGTGAACTGATAAAGAGTGCCCCTCCACCTGTGAGTGGTGGGCCGCCAGAGCAAAGGTGTACCCGAACAGAATTGGACTTAAGACCCTGATTATACAAGTGCAGCAGGTACTGAAGCACCACTGGCACAGGACAAGAGAAAGGGTTCTCCTGGCGTTTATCACACCACAAGGAGAACCGCTTCCACTTCAGGGCATAGGTCTTTCTGGTGGATTGCTTCCTAGAGGCCAAGACCACCTCTTCAACGTCCTGAGGCAGGCCCCAGGAAGCCAGCACTACCCTTGCAGCCTCCAGGCCATCAAATTGAGAGTTTTGAGATTGGGGTGCAGAAGGGAACCCTGATCCTGGGAAAGAAGGTCTGGTTGCAACCCCAGAGGGAGTGGGGTGTCCACCGCCAGCTGTAAGAGAAGCGGGAACCAGGGCTGTCTCGGCCATCTGGGGGCTACCAATATGACCGAAGCCCTGTCCCTTAGAATCTTGAACAAGGTTCGGGCCACCAGGGGTGTGGGAAGAAACGCCTACAGGAGGCCCTTGGACCATGATATCAGGAAGGCATCCGCTGCCAATCTTGTGGGATGCGGTTGCCTGGAGCAGAACTGAGGCAGCTGCCGGTTCAGGGGACTGGCAAAGAGGTCTGTGGATGGAAGTCCCCATTTCAGGAAAATGTTCTGAACCACCAAAGGGTGCAGTTGCCATTCGTGAGGTTGTAGAACCCTGCTCAATCTGTCTGCCAGGAAATTTTCGTGGCCAGGAAGATAGACTGCCCTGAGCAGCATATTGTGTCGAAGTGCAAAAAAGCAGAGGGCCTGTGCCTCCTGACACAAAAGTCTGGACCCCATGCCCCCTTGTTTTTCACATAGAACATCGCCACCTGGTTGTCTGTCTGCACCAAGACAGAATGGTGGGCCAGGGTGTGAGAGAAGGCCTTGAGGGCTAAGCGTATCGCCCTGAGTTCCAGGAGATTGATTTGTTGCGTGGCCTCCCATGGAGACCACAGGCGCTGTGTGCACTTGTCCAGACAATGTGCACCACAGCCCTGCAAGGAGGCATCGGTTGTGAGTACCACAGTGGAAACAGGTACCTGAAAAGGAATTCCCTGTAGAAGATTGGGGGGGGGGGGGGTGTAGCCACCACTGCAGGGCGTTCAGGAAGGGTTTGGACACCCTTATTATGTCTCTTAGGCTTCCTGTAGCCTGCCTCCACTGAGTCCTGAGAACCACTGTGCAGGCCTCATATTCAGGCGAGCATTGGGAGTCACATGTACTGTCGATGCCATGTGGCCCAGGAGTCTTAGAGTCTGGCGGAAACCAGAGGGTGGTTGAGGAACTGGCTGGCCAAGTCCATCAGCCTTCCTGCTCTGTCTGCTGGCCAGTAAGCCTTTGCTTGCAGGGAGTCTAACCGTGCTCCTATGAACTCTAGGTTCTGGGAGGGGAGCAAAGTAGACACTGCGAAGTTCATGACAAAGTATAGTTGCTGAAGGAGAGAGACAGTACGGAGGGTGGCATGCCTGGCCTCCTGGAGAGTCTGACCCCTGATGAGCCAGTCGTCCAGGTAGGGGAAGACAAAAAAACCCTGGTTTCTCAAGTAGGCCTCCACCACCGCCAGACACTTTGTGAAGACCCGTGGAGCAGAAGTTAGGCCAAAGGGCAGTACCCTGTACTGAAAGTGGTTTCCTCCCACCACGAACCTTAGGTATTTTCTGTGGTCTGGATGAATGAAGATGTGAGTGTATGCATCCTTCAGATCTAAGGAGCATAGCCAATCTCCCTGCTGGAGGTAGGGCAGCAGTTTTCCAAGAGTAAGCATCTTGAACTTTTCCTTTTCCAAGAACTTGTTGAGCTTTCTCAAGTCCAGAATGGGCCGGAGACCTCCAATTCTCTTTGGCACAAGAAAGTACCTGGAGTAGAAGCCCTGCCCCAGCAGGTGGGGAGGTACAGGCTCCACCGCCCTGTCTTGAAGAAGACCTTGCAGTTCCTGGAGAAGGAGTTCCTGATGCAGAGTAGGCCTTGGAGGCTCCCCTGGGAAGTAGGAGGGGGGTACTTGATTGAAATGGAGCAGATAGCCCTTCTGGACTATGCTCAGTACCCAAGCATCTTTTGTGATGGGCGGCCACTGGTGGGCAAACAGGGCCAACCGACCTCCCGTGCTGAGGTGGGCCAGCAGAGGTGGAGAGGCTATGTAGTGGGAGTCAAAAACCCCCTCCCTGCTGAGTAGGAGCAGAGGTTGGGGGCTTTCTACCTACGGGGCCCATGTCCCTGCCCCTTGGCCTGCTGACCCTGCTGGGGAGGTCTGATAATGAGGGAAAGGTTTGTAGGCAGATGCCTTCCTCGGGTAAAGGGTCTTTTTCCCAGAGCCCTTCTTATGAGAAGGGGCAGAAGTTTTTCTGGACAACCTTGTCCTTGTCAGTCTCGGTCTCGAGCTCAGCGGCCTTTTCAGCCATGGGCTTGCTGAAGATGTTTTCACCCCGACATGGGACATCGACCAACTTGTCCTGTACCCATGGCCCGATGACTGTAGCCATGCCTGGCGTCGAGCATCGATGCCAGCCGCCGCTACGCGGGCCGAAGCCTCGAAGCCATCGTAGGCCGCCCGGGAGATGAATTTGAAGCATTCCCGGATCCCCGAGGACAAGGACTTGAACCTCTGCAAAGGTTCCCCGGAGAGGCCAGCCAAGAACCCGGCTATCTCCTTAGCCAGGTCCCGCAAGTACATGCCCATGTACAGCTGGGTAGGACTGGACACGGCAAGCAAGCATCGAGCCCTGGAAGCACTTTCTGCCGATGGCATCTAGGCTTTGGGCCTCCCTGCCGGGGGCACCGCAGAGTGCATCTTCTGGCTCTTCAGACGATGCATGGCCGATTCCACAACCATAGAATGGTGTGGCAGTTGCACCTTCTGGAACCCAGGGCTCTTTCGGACTCGATACATGGACTCGATCCGCTTGCTCAAAACTGGCGCCGAGGCCGGTGCCTCCCACATTCGGAAGAGGAGCTGTTCTAGCATCAGAGGAACCGGCACAGTAAAGGCCTCCCCCGCAGGGGAGAGTCGTACTGTAGGGCATCGAGCTCTTTGGCTCGAGGCTCCTCCTCGGGATCCGCAGGAACATTCAAAGCCTTGGCCATGTCCCTAACAAACTCCGAGAACCGGGTGTCCTCCAGTGGGGACCTACTCCGGGGCTCGGACTGCAGTGAGTCCGAAGGGACACACCGAGTCCGAAAGGTATTGGGGGAATCCTTGTCCTCTGTCTCCCACGCAGACTCATGCGAGGAAGAGTCGAGGGGCTCCGACCGCGCCCGCCCCGACGTCAATGCCCTCGGTCCCGAACGGGAGGTCGAGGGAGACCGTGACCGAGTCCGAACTCGGGCCTTCATGGCTTCGAGAACCGGCTCGGTCTCCGGGGTCGACAGACGTCGATGTCCCGGTGGTCGGGGCAGATGCACCAGTCAGGCTGGCCATCAGCACCCGCTGCTGATCCATGAAGGTAGTCTGCACTCCAAGGCTGTCAGCCTGTCCAAGCTCAGGAGACTCAGCAGCCACCGACTCGACGTCGGCTCCCTGGAGAGTCCGAGGACAACAGGACTTACGTGCTTGACGGACTAGGGCTCTACACGGGATACCTTAGTTGGCTTCTCCAGCTCCAAAGGCCCGGGGTGGCGGCCAGGAGTCCGAGACCTGGCCCTCGAGGAACCAGGGGCATCCTCCGACGCCACCCTCACGAGCTTTCTTTTCCTCTTATGCTCCCGACTGGGGGACCCACTTTCAGAGGAACCCTGACGAAGCTCGGGGTCCGACTCCCGAGACGTCGAGGTCCGGGCTCGACCGGAGGCAGATTCAGAAAAAATTCTCTCCTTCTGATGCTGCCGGCTTCTGAGTGCCTTAGTGGACATCTTTCCACACGGGACACAGACCTTGGGATCATGGTCCGGCCCAAGGCAACGCAGGCAGCAGTCATGTGTGTCGGTAAGAGACACGAGCTTCTTACAACGATCACACTTTTTAAAACCACTGGAGGCCATCGGGGAAAAAAGGGCCCCCGTGAGGTCAAAAGACAGGCCCTCCAGGGAAAAAGAAAAAGAGCGCGAACGCGTGCCACGAAGGGCAAAAAACCCCGAAAAATAGAGATCAGGTCGATACTGGCGTACCGAACCCAGGGGGGAAGGGGAACCAGCGTCGAACCGGACAAAAAGAGTGAAAATCGCAGAAAAAAAATCAAACTTTTCCGGGTGACATGGACAGATGTCTGTTGGGCTCCACGGAAAAAGAAAGACTGAGCAAGATGGCACCTTTGGGCGGGAAGGGGACCGCGCATGCGTGGGTGTATTCCCAAAGGCTTTCTAAGAAAGCTGGGGAAATGCTCCGCATGGGAGCTCCATCGATGTAGATGTCACCCATATGTGAGGACTGACTTCCTGCTTGGTCCTGGAGAAACGGAAAATGTCCTTTTGGGATTGCAAAATGCAGAAATCGCTGGTGCTCGGACTGAGTGGGGATATATAAATAAGCCTCAGTAGGATCCGGGAGGTCAAAAAATCTCCTAGCTGAATGGCCATTTTCAGAGACCACATGCTCTTCGTGTGAAAGCGAGGGACCCTGAGGGCCCCGTTTACCACTTTTAAATCCAAAATGGGATGCCAGGAACCCTCCTTCTTAGGGACCGTAAAATAGATCGAATAACGACCCTTGATTCACTTGTCTCTGGGCTGACCGCCTCAAGCCAAAGCAGGCGATCGAGCATCAACTGCACAGACTACGTCTTGGTGACAGCGCGGCAAGGGGAAATCATAAACCTATCTGAGACACCTGGCCAATTCTAACATCACCTTCTTGGATCACCTCCAGAACCCAGGCATCTGCCATGATCTGGAACCAGGCAGGGTAAAACCGCTGCAGGTGACCGCCCACTGGTTGCAACCCCACCGGAACCCCCAAACCTTCACCAAGAGGACTTGGTAGCCCCAGGTCCACCAACTCTACTACTTCAATGGTTCCCTCAAAAGGAGTTACCTCTGGAGAGAAATATGGACCTTTGTGGGTTCGTGCCCTAGCCAGACTTAAGTTCCACAAATCGTATCCTCAACAGCGAGAAGAGGTCCTCCGGTCATCCCACTTTAGCTTATCCTCCAGAAGCCGAGGAACTTCATTGTCCTCCAGATTCTTTACCAGCTTCTCCAAATCCTCTCCAAAGAGCAACTGACCTACAAAGGGCAGCTACTCAACTGTGTCTTAGAGGCCACATCCACCGACCAGCTACACATCCACATCAAGTGCTGAGCAACCATGCCAGTGGCCATGGACAGCCGAAGCTCCAGGCAAGCAACCTCTTCCTGGGCAGTGGCATCCACCAATGCCTCCTCCGGGATCCGCTGGGACCACTGTAGATAAGCCTGGGCAACAAATGACCCACATATGGCTCCCTGCAGGGCTAAAGCTAACATCTCAAAAGCCTGTTAAGGAAGGCTGCCATCTGACGGTACTGTTCCATCGGGGGTGAGAGCAGGAGCTCCCCCTTCCTCCTTGAGGCCAGGAATGCTGAGCGGCATAAAACCCGCCGTTTTCAGCACAGCGGGAGTGAGGCTGTTCCATCGGGGGTGAGAGCAGGAGCTCCCCCTTCCTCCTTGAGGCCAGGAATGCTGAGCGGCATAAAACCTGCCGTTTTCAGCACAGGGGGAGTGAGGCTGTTCCATCGGGGGTGAGAGCAGGAGCTCCCCCTTCCTCCTTGAGGCCAGGAATGCTGAGCGGCATAAAAACCGCCGTTTTCAGGGCGGGCCCGCGCCTGAGGGCCCTTTGGCGTGGCCCTTAGGCGTTGGACTGGGGCGATGCATTATGGTTTGGATCATGATGCCTGCATTCGTGGTAACTTGCTGTCTCTATTTATCTCCTCTTCTTATCTGTTTGCCTGTTTCTTCGTCTATTCTGTCCTATCTAATAATGGCGTTCCTTTCCTATTTCCTCAAAAGATAGTATTGTAAACCGCTTTAATGCCTTTTGGCCTAAGCGGTATATCAAATGTCTAATAAATAAACAAAAAAAAAAAATAAATAAATAAAAAAATACTGCAGGTTCTTCAAAGCCTCACCCCACTCGACCAGAACAGTCATCTTATAAGTGACCAGGAGCGGAGGACAAAGACCATGGTCAACACAAGGAATATCCGAAAAAACTTTATTGAAGACCCAACTAAACAAGTTTTGGCCCTAGGCCTTCATCAGGGGTCTGAAAACAGACACAAACACAATTAAAACATGAAAATACTCATATACAAAAATATTAAAAAATGAACAAAATAAAATACAACACATTACCAAACGATACAAAGGACTGAGCATAGAAACCGTCTGAAGGGACAGAACAGTAACACTCTTTCCCAATCTAAAGCAGACAAATAAAATTGGTATATAAGAACCATCCAATGTCAGGAGTAATCATAACAAATGAACAAAACGCAATCGTACCAAAAAGCAATAGTGACAAACTGCATATAAAAATAAGTGATAGTAATGTGGCAAACATCATAAACTGTATAGATGGAGAAACAAAAACACCATTCATAAGAAACTGCAAAATAATACAGATAGGTATTAAAACAATAAATATGATACACATGCTTATAAATCACTAAAAACGGTTGTACCTGGCATATATAAAAAACTAATATGGAGTGTAACCAATCTATATGTGGTGGTTATTATAAGAACAAATAGTAATTTAATACAAATATGTATTAAAACACAATATGATACACATGCATATAAATCACTAAAAACAGTGAAACCCGGCATAAGAAGAATCTGTATGTGGTCATTATTATAAGAATATATAAGGTTAAATTAGACTTACCTGCTAATTGTTGTTCCTGGAGTAGATACAGTCTAGTCCCGGACCTCTGGGTTGTCTACCTTAAACAGCAGCTTGGAGACTGAGGAACCACCTTCTTTTTCTGATGTCAGCAGTATATCATCCTGGGATCCGCCTCCATCTCCCAGTTACCTATTGACAAAGCAGACTCACCGGAGCAACAAGTAAGTATTTACACAAACTACATCATGCCTATCAGATGCCAAAAAAGCACCCCAACTTTGTAGTAAATGAGAATGGGAACAACAAAGAAACAGGGCAGAACAGTAACTGTAGCCCGCAAAAAACTGTGAGGAATCTATACCCAAGGGAAAAGACCACCCCCCTGACGCACTTAAAAATCTTACCTTCATTCACTGTCTTGTTTTCTCTGGCTGCCGATGGCGGTACATAACCACCCCAGGGCGGGATACGGGACTAGACTGTATCTACTCCAGGAACAACAATTAGCAGGTAAATCTAATTTAACCTTCCTGATCGTATCTCCAGTCTAGTCCCGGACCTCTGGGTGTGTGCCAGAGCAGTACTCAATGAGAGGGACCCACCGAGGCAGCCTGCATGACCGCCGCTCCAAAACACACATCCTGTTGCGCCTGAACATCCAGACGGTAGTGCTTAAACGGATTCAGGGAAGACCATGTTGCCGCCTTACAAATTTCCAGCGGTGGGACCAGGTGGGACTCCGCCCATGACGCCGCTTGCGCTCTCGTAGAGTGGGCACGCAACCCCTCTGGCACAGTCTTACCTTTAACCAAACAGTCGAAATTCAAAATAACCTAGTAGTGAAGCTAATGTAATTTTTTGTCGGAGCGGTTACCACAGTGAGGGAACAGGGGATATCCCAAACCGCTGTAGCCAGTCCCTTTTAATTAAACTTATAATAAAACTTTATAAAGGTGCATAAAGAGACCACTTAGCTGCAAAAATCGGCGGTGACCATCACACGCCAGGAAATTATTTAACACAGAATCAGGCTGTGAAGACTAGCGAAGCCGCTTCAGGAACGACGTGGCACGTTTCGGGGTCCATAAACAATCACCCATGCATCAGGTTCCAGCTTTTATTCTAGCCATGTGAAAACGCGACACACGGAGCCGGCGGTTCACCCCCTTGAGGTCCAGAATCGGCCGACACCCTCCGTCCTTCTTTGGAACGACAAAATAAATGGAGTATCGACCGCAGCCGAGTTGGGCAGGCGGCACCGGAACTATAGCCCCAAGCTCGAGGAGCCTTTGTACAGTTCCCTGCACCGCCTCGCGCTTGCTTGGCGATCTGCAGGGAGACATGACGAAAGCATCCAGAACCGGCATGCGGAATTCCAAGGCATAGCCTTCGCGAATGACCTCCAGCACCCACTGATCTGACGTAATGTGGACCCAGGCTGCATAAAACTCCTGCAGTCTCCCCCCTACCGAAACGAGGGGGGCCTGGGTCCCCCTGGCATCATTCCGATTTTTTAAAATTAGACGAGGAAGACCCGGAGGAAGCCCCGAAGCCTCTACCTGCCTCCCGAAACCCCCGGAAACCCTGGTTCCTATTGGGGAATCTACCCCTCTGAGGGAAATTAAATCTCTGAAAGCGGTACCTGCGAAAATCTCTCAACTGGCCCTTGCCCCCAGAAGCTGGCCGACCTTGCTTAGGCTTGTCTTCCGGCAACCTACCGCCCTTCGACTCGCCAAGGTCCTTAACTAACTTCGAGATCCTCTCCGAACAGGAGACGCCTCTTAAAGGGTAGCTTGCTGAGTCGCGACTTAGAGGAATAGTCAGCCGCCCAATTACAGAGCCAGAGATGCCGCCTGGTGGCTACCGCCGAAGCCATGCTCTTAGACAATCCTCTCATGAGATCATAATGCGCATCCACCAGATAGGCCGCCCCGGACTCGAGCCTGGAGGCCTCATCAGCCCCCTCGCCGGGCTGTTCTCCTTGAATCTGCTGCGACCAGCGAAGACAGGCCCTGGCCACCCACGCTCCACAAATAGCCGCCTGGAGCGACAAGGCATTCACCTTAAAAATTTGACGCAGCATGGCATCAAGACGCCTGTCCTGAGCATCCTTGAGGGCCGCACCCCCTTCTACCGGGATAGTAGTCTTCTTAGTGACTGCTGCAACCGCTGCATCCACCTTAGGCGCCTGGAAAACCTCTCTATCCTTATCCAATAAAGGATAGAGCTGGCGCATCACCCTGGCTCCCTTCAATGGAGCCTCCGGCACATTCCATTCTTCCTGAATCATCTCCTGAAAGACCCTGTGCACCGGAAAGGCCTTCTGAGTTTTCCTAAAGACCTGCAGCAAAGGATCCTCCAGGGAGTCAACCTCCGAGGAACCCGGAACCGGCATGTTTAGGGCCCCTAGCGTTTCCGCAACCAGCGCTGGAAGCTCCTCCCTGCGGAAGACCCGCACTACTCTTGCCTGATCCTCCTTTTCTGCAAGCTCACCTTCTTCTAACTCTTCCTCAAAGTCCACACTATGGGACTCCTCTTCTGAAAGTCGCCCCTCCGACGCCACCGAAGGATCTTTAAACTCCTCATCCTCCATGTGCCTAGCCTTTTCCTGGCGAACTTCCGTAGATATGGCGGAAGAGGGCCTCTTCACCCCCCGCTTTTCAGGAGTGCCCACCTGGGGGGTTAACGGGGTTCCACCAACCGCTTGCTGCAGAAAAGCCATAAAATCCTTAGAAAAAATAGAGGCCAGGCCCTTGGACCAGACCGCAGGGGCGGGAGGGAAGTCTGGAGCAGAGGATGGCCCTGCCACTGGTTCCTCTAAGCTAAGATATTTTATATCTAGCAATAAGTTAGAGTGGAGCAATTCTTTATTTATATTAGATATATATAGCTCCGAAAAGACCACACATAATTTTTTGTACCGGTTCCTCTAAGGGCAGGGAAGAAGCCTGAGCCGCCCCTACTTCCGACTCGGCCCGTGCAGCCGCCTCCTTGGACTCTCCGTCCTGCTCCATTAATGTGGCTTCCTTTGCGCACCCCTTGCACACACCCGACTCTGCCACAGAACCCCTCCTAGCCCCGCACACAAAACACTGGGGTCTAGCGGGCATGATAGGAACAAACAGCTGCCCCTCAGACACACGGTCAGCTGATAACCCCCCTAGCACCCAAGGCAACCCGGGCAGCCTGGGGGGAAGAAGGCTGTGCCGCTTAAGTGGCCCCTGAGAAGGACTGCCGCTAAGGCAGAGGCCAGCCTATGTGCCTTTATAAGTACCGTTGTCTTTTTTTTTTTTTGTATTTTAAACGCGCAAAAGAAAACACGAAAGATACAGCCACTGCAATCCACACGAAATTTCAGCCCACTCGCACCAAGAACGCCGCCAAAATAAAGACTTTAATGGCCTGTGCTGAGAAAAAACAGGGAATAGACACGCGGCAACGCGATCCGCCGCTGTCTCTGCCACGTGGTGGGCCGCACACCAAGTTTGCGCCTAAAAACGAGCAGGAGAGAACAGAGCCCCTGGCGGGCCTACTCACCACCGTCGGGGACTCCGGCCACGATCCGCTGCCTTGCAGCCCGGGACTCACCAGTAATCCACGCAGAGACTCCGGGCCTGGAAACAAAAGGAAAAAACGCAGTGGGCAGGAAATTCAAGCGGCGGGATCAGCCACTGCCGCCGGGAGACAGGCGCACTGACAGGCAAAGCATCTGTGAAGCGCCTTCTCCCCAAACTGCCGGGACCGGTCTGAAAACAGCTCCACAGCCCAGATCCGGACCCGATGCAGCCCCCTTCCGGAAAAAAAACCAAAAAAAAAAAAACCTTCTCCTCCACCCCTGCAGAACGCTGGTAAGGCCCACACGCGGGGGGGGGGGGGGGGGGGGGATTCCTGCAGGAGATTTAAAGGCACAGAACACTGTCAGGCTCTGGACAAAAGAACCAGAGCACCTCCAAATTGTTGTTCCCTTTCCTTAGTTTACTTTTTTTTTTTTAAACCCCTAAAATTTAACCCAGGACTATCCTTAATCGTTCCTCCAGGGAGCCCGGACCCCCGGGCTAGCTCCTAACAGCTGCTTGGAGACTGAGGTAACTGGGAGATGGAGGCGGATCCCAGGATGATATACTGCTGACATCAGAAAAAGAAGGTGGTTCCTCAGTCTCCAAGCTGCTGTTTAAGGTAGACAACCCAGAGGTCCGGGACTAGACTGGAGATACGATCAGGAATAGTATTTTAAACAGCTCAACTGCTAAAGAACAAAGACCACCGAAAATGGTTCAAGATGGAAACATGCATATGCAAACAGAACCATAATATTGGTAAATGGAAAAATATTAACATCCAAAAAAGAAAAAAACAAAAACCTGAATTGTGCTGAAAAAAAACAAAAACCCTAAATTGTGCTAAAAAATAAAATATATAGGGAAGAATGTTGTACCAAACATTGAAAAAATAAAACTCCATAAGATTCTCTAATGTGGCTATAGCCTAATTTTGTGTGACAGCTAAAGTAAAAGAAAATCACAGTTGCAGGGTAAAATGTAATGAAACGCTTCAAATATACAAGTAACCGACACATTGTGCATAGTCAGTGTGATAAAACCATGCATTTCTTTTAAAAAAAAAACTTGTGTCAAAGAAAATAAATAACGTAGCAACGATAAATGTTAAAATTCTCAAAATATGAGATAAAATAAGATGTACAAAAACTATGAGGGTCTGGGGGAATCACAAATGGTGAGCCACCGTAAACCGGCACCTCTGCTACTTTTCACCAAATACTTTGCAGAAGGCCCCTTTCTCTTGTTTTTTGATCTCATAAATGACCGCCAACACCAGTGCATCTACACAAAGATGATGCAACTTCTCTTGCTTGTCCGGCAGAATACAGTACAGCCTGGCCATACTTCTGATGTGCAACCCTGCATCAGGCACCTTCTACTCAGCATCAATCATCTCCTTCATTGCCCTGTGCACAGGAGAGTGCCAGCTTACAAATACCTTCGAGCAGCAGGACCTTCCTCCTGCCCAGTAGGTTCCAGATGCAGATCCTCCACAATCTGCAGTGCCACAAGGGTCTAAGAAATGAGGGTGGGGAGAGTTCATCCCTATGGAATATCTGAATTGCGGTCTGATCTTCTCCTTCCAGAAGCTCTCCCTCCTCCAGGGACTCTTCCAGAAGAGCCGACAGACCCTTCAAAGACCCCCATCTTCCACCAGGGAATGATCTTCGAGAGGATGCATAGAGCAGGTTGAAGGGAGTTGAACCCTGCTAATAGAGGTGAAGCCCACCTTGAGGACCCTTCACTGAGGTCCTGTTGCAAACAAAATGCCCGATACAGAAGAATGAATTTGAGGGAAAAAGCAAAAGTTCCCCAACCTCCTGATAGCCCCATCATGGCCCCCAAGGGAATCACATGTGCGAGCTGCAAAACTGGAGGCTCCAAGCACTCCTGGGAGGGAAATAGGTTGGCCTCATTGTGGCAGCTATTCTTGCCAGGCTGCCGACTTCACACACTGCGCGATCATAGACAACTGGCCCTCCAGCGCTTACCTCAGCGGCTCCTGGGCTGCCTGCCAGCTGATCTGCAGTAGCCACGTTCTGACACCCTTGCAGCAGAACCTGGCATCTAAGAGATGAGTCTGGTGGCTGTCGCAGGCTGGCACAGTGCAATCTTCTGCTGGCCATCACCGCGTGTCAGGCCTGCAGTGCTGACACTAAGAATAAAAGGGAACCCCCCCCCCTCTACAGGTGCCAGTCGTTCTGGGGCTCACTGTGCTGCCACTACTTTTCCCTTTCACAATCTCCTTCTGCCAGGTTGTTTTCTTTTTTTTTTTTTCTATAATTAAGTGACCGGGTTAAAGGCTTAACCTCTGGCCCCCTCCCAAGAGTTGGGGAACAGAAGAGAAGGGAGCTGCCACCAACTTGCCCACCCCAAAGGCCCAACAGAGGGGAGCCAGGGGAGAAGGATCCAGATCCATAAGGCTCTGTACCCCTAAACACTGTGGTTCAGCACCCAAAGACCAGTTCAGCACAGGCTATGGCTATGTGCACAGGCTAATTAAGGGGGAATGCTTCAAAACTCAGTTTCTCTCAGTCTCCATCTGCTGGTAGATTGGTATAATCCGTGCATCTGGACTGGAGGGACGATTAGGAATTTGCCTTATCTGTTCCATTATTTTGGCATCAATTTGGACCTTTAATGCAGGGTTTTTTAAAATTGTATCCTGCATAGCTCCATTTTAACAACTGAAAATTCACATGATCGCAGATGATGAAATCAAACTGGTATATCTCTATCATCCTTCCCCTCCCTCCACTCATCTAAAGCAGAAAGGCAACAGCAGTAGTAGTCACCACAAGATTCCTCCTATCAATGCGTGCTTACCGACCCCAGTACTCCTTTCCAGTCTGACTGGAAGATCACCCAGAAGGGGACAAGAGCATATCAGACTACATTGAGCATACCAATTCTTTACACCCCCTAGCAATCAGGGTTCAGCTCAGGGCACAGTACATAAACAGTTGTAGTGTCCCTCCTAAATGAAGTTTATACATCCTTAGATCGTGGAAACATTACTCTCAATGACACTCTGGACTTTACTGCTGCCTTTGACACAGTGAACCACTCAATTCTTCTTTGTCGTTTGATGGAAATAGGAAGGTCTGGCCCTCTGCTTACATGGTTTTCTTAATTTCTCTCTGGTCATTCTTTCCAGGTGCTCAATGATGCCCACTCTAAACTGTGCCCCTTTCCTGTGGTGTCCCACAGGGCTCTATCTTGGCCCCAATGCTTTTCAATGTTTTTCTCAGTCTCCTTGCCACTTTGGTCCAGGATCTCAACGTCAATACTTATTGCTACTTTACCACCTATATTCTTTTGCACCTGACTTTTTCATTAACCGCACACTTACCCTCATTGACTCTTGGTTTAGCACCAGTCGTCAAACTCCAAGAAAATTACAGCCATTTGGTTCACTGGTGGTTCTATGCTCCCGTTCTATTTTCCCTGTATTTATCAGTCACACATCCAAGTTGTCGCCACTTTTAAATATTTGTGTTATCCTTGATTCCAATTTGTCCTTCATGCTGCATTAACGTAGTAGTTAAGAAATCCTTTTTTTGCCCTACACAAATGTTGCTCTGTCCTCCCATTTCTCGATTCTTCTGCTCTGACTTCTGCTGCTCAGTTGCATTATTGCTAGTCTTGGCTACTGCAACCATCTATGCTGGATGATCTCTTGCCTTACTAAAGCATCTCCAAGCAATCCAAAATACTGCCATCCATATTCTATCATATGTGGGAAGATCTGATCATGTTACACATCTGAAGTCCCACACTGGTTGTCAGTCTCTGCCTGGATCCAATACAAACTGTTGACTATAACACACAAGGTCCTTTACACTAGTTCCCCTCCTATTTTACATTCTATACCCTGGCTAGGGCCCTTCGCTTCCTTCAGGATAGTAGATTTCATATCCCACCCCCCACCAAATCACAGCTTGAATCTACTTGTCGTTCAGCCTTCTTTTTCTGTGTTCCCACTCTCTGGAATTCTCTGCCCCGTGAGCTCCGCCTCGAACATATCTATTCATCTTTCAAATCTTAGCTTAAGATATATCTCTTCTCACAGGCCTTTGAAGTCTAGGCTGCCTGGGACATTTGAACAGCCTGCCCCTCACCTCATACCCCCCCCCTCGTGCTATGACTCGTTGACTCAATCCTATGAACTGTTGGCGTTCTTTTCTAATTCTCCATGTTTTTATATGATTGTAAACTGCCTTGCCTTTACACAGAAAGGCAGTATAGAAAGTACAAATTAACAAACATATGAATGTTTACTGGCTCACGGGCTACATGCCGACTGTTATCACTAGGCATAGGAAACGGTGAAAGCCCAGAGAGAAGGGGAAATGGTCATGTTTGTGACCCACCAATTTAATGCTCAGAAAAGACCAAAGAAATCACAGAGTTTGCCACGTATTCACACCTTACCACCAAACAGGTCTCTAGTGCTCCGTCTATGGCTCCAGTTCAGAACATTTCCAAAGCTTCTTAATAAATGTATTATATAATTAGGCCAAACTTTCATAAATTCTGAACACACTGCAATAAAGCATAGTTACTCACCTGTAACAGCAGGAGTTTAGTCTTCACACATGGGTATCGTCGGTACCGACGGAGCCTGCACGGGAACGCTCCCCAGCGTCGAATTAGAAAGCTTTTGGGAGCATCCCACAGCGCCTGCGTGCTGCCTTTCCCAACTGCCTCTCTCCAGTTGAGTTTAAAGCTGAGACAAAGAGAGAGAGAGAGAGGGAAAGAGAAAGAGATAGATACAACTCCTAGGAGAGGTGGGTGGGTTGTGAAGACTAAATTCCTGCTGTTCCCGGAAATCACCTGTTACAGGTGAGTAACTATGCTATCTCCAGGAACAAGCAGGAATGTAGTCTTCACATATGGGGACTCCCTAGCGTTAGATGCCAGGGAAAGACCCCAGAAGTTGTGTGCCCCTGTGAAAGGGCTCCACTTCCCCCCATGGATCTCTGGCATCCAACCAGGGATGGTGGGTAGGAGTTGATTAGGTATGGAACAGGTGTTGGAGAACAGCCTGACCAAACAAGGCATCCCGGCGGGAGTCCTTGTCCAAGCAGTAATGGGCTGTGAAGGTATGAACTGAGGCCCAAGTGGCTGCTCGACAGATGTCGTCGATAGACACAGAGTGCAGATGAGCCATTGAAGTCGCCATGGCTCTCACATTGTGAGCTGTGACATGGCCCTCCAGAGGAAGATTCTTACTCTGATAGGCAAAGGAAATGCACAGAGCAATCCAGTTGGACAGTGTTCCTTTGGAGACTGGAAGTCCCAAATGAGAAGGATCAAAAGCAACAAAGAGTTGAGAGGACTTTCTAAGTTGCTGTGTTCTTTGTAAGTAAAAGGCTAAAGCTTTTTTACAGTCCAAAGTATGAAGATTCCTTTCTGCATTTGATGCATGAGGCCTTGGAAAAAACACAGGCAGGTAAACCGCTTGGTTTAGATGAAAGGGCGAGACCACCTTTGGCATAAAGTGTGGATGAGTCCTAAGGACTACCTTGTCATGATGGAACCTTGTATAAGGTGGATCAGCCACTAGTGCCTGCAATTCACTGATGCGACGTGCTGATGTGATTGCAATGAGAAAGATAACCTTCCAAGAAAGGAATTTCAATGAGGTAGTAGCTAAGGGTTCGAAAGGTGGCTTCATAAGCTGACCAAGAACCAGCTTTAAGTCCCATACCACCAGTCGTGGCCTAATGGGAGGCTTAGTTAGAAGGCCTCTCATAAATCTTGCTATAAGAGGATGGGAGGAAATAGGTTGTCCATTGAGAGGCTTGAAAGAAGCTGCAATAGCACTCAAATGGACTCTTACTGAGTTAGTCTTAAGTCCTGCATTGGATAAATGAAGGAGATACTCCAGTAATGATTCCAGAGGTATCGCAAGGGGGTTAAGACCCTTCTGCGAACACCATATGGTAAACCTTTTCCACTTGAAAGCATAAGAGCGTCTTGTGGAAGGCTTCCTGGAAGCATAAAGGACATCCTTTACTTGCTGAGGGAGGTTAAGATCATTGAGATCTAGGCCTTCAGAAAACAAGCCCTGAGATACAGAGACTGGGGATTGGGATGCCATAACATTCCGTCCTCCTGAGACAGGAGATCTGGAGCAGGGAGCTTGAGAGATATGTAGAAGCAGAGGGTACCACACTTGCTGTGGCCAATGTGGAGCTATGAGAATCATACGGCCTCTGTCTCTCTGAAGCTTGAACAGGGTGTGGGGAATTAGGGGAATAGGTGGAAAGGCATAAAGGAAGTCTTGACCCCAGTGAAGGAGGAAAGCATCCCTGGCCTGAGAGCCCTGAGCCGGAATTCTGGAACAGAACCGGGGAAGTTTGGCATTCAACGGACTTGCAAAGAGGTCTATGTCCGGGGTTCCCCAAATTTGAAAAATCTTGGCAACCTGGTCTGCATGCAGAGACCATTCGTGTGGAAGCAGAACTCGACTGAGTCTGTCTGCCCAAGAGTTTTGTATACCTGGAAGATACAATGCCAGGAGATGAATCTGATGCTCTCTGGCGAGGGCCCATAGTCGTAAAGCTTCGTTGCAAAGCAACAGAGCCTGTTCCTCCCTGCTTGTTCACGTAGAACATGGCTACCAGATTGTCCGTATGAATGAGGACTGTCCTGTAGATGAGCAGAGTGTAGAACACTCGAAGAGCAAGGAAGATTGCTCTGAGCTCTAAGAAATTGATATGTAGATGAGTCTCCTGTGGAGTCCAAGTGCCTTGGGTGGAAAGGTCTTGCAGATGAGCTCCCCAACCCATTGGTGAAGCATCTGTGGTGAGAGTTGCCTGGGGTAAAGGTTGTTGAAAAGGGGACCCCAGCAACAGGTTTTGAGTGGACTGCCACCATTGGAGGGACAAAATAAGGCGATTTGTGTTTGCTATTTTGTCTGACAGGCACCCTGATGCCTGGGTCCACTGAGTGGATAAAGTCCACTGGGCTGCTCTCATATGCACAGTAGATGCCATGTGGCCTAGTAGTTGTAACATTTCTTGAGCAGTGAGATGAGGCTTTAGCCAGAGAAGCTAACTGCACCATGCGAAGGCAACGGGTCTGAGGAAGATAGGCCCTTGCTTTTCTGGTATCCAGCAAAGCTCCTATGAACTCTAGAGACTGAGTGGGAGTTAGACTGGATTTTGGGATGTTTATGACCAGACCCAAATACTGAAGGATACGCATTGTGCAGGACAGAGAAATCCTGGCCTCTGACTGATGGGGCTCGAATGAGCCAGTTGTCTAAGTAAGGGAAGACGAATATTCCTAGAGTGCGAAGAAATGCTGCTACCACAGCCATGCATTTCATAAACACCCTTGGTGCTGAGGCCAGGACAAAAGGAAGCACCCTGTACTGGTAGTGCTTTCCTTGAAAAAGGAACCGAAGGAACTTTCTGTGAGTTGGATGGATGAGAACATGAGTGTACGCATACTTGAGATCTAGAGAACAAAGCCAATCCTGACTCTGTAGGTATGGCAGTAGAGTTCCCAGAGAAATCATCTTGAATTTCTCTTTGAACAGGAATTAGTTCAATTCTCTGAGGTCCAAAATAGGTCTGTGTCCCCCTGTTTTCTTTGGGATAAGGAAATAGGGGGAGTAAAACCCCATACCCTGTTGATGAATGGGTACTTCTTCTATTGCATCTTGGGCAAGAAGCATAGTGACCTCTTGATCTAACAGGTTGATGAGAGAGGTCTGAGAATTGAACTGTCTTAACATTGTGGGAGGGGGCATGCACAGAAAGTGAAGCTTGTACCCCTCTTTTATAATGGAGTGTCCAACGTTCTGCTGTTATCTGCCCCCATCTGGGGACAAAGTGACACAACCTTCCTGGAATGGTGGAAGGCTCTGGTCTATTGAGAACCAGGAAGGCTAAGTTCTCTAGATGGAAGTCAAAGGCCTTGTGGAGGCTGAGACTGCTGAGGCTTAGCAGTCTTTGCTTTCCTTTGTTTAGGTGGTTGCTGAGTCTTTCGGGCAGATTGACCTGCAGAACGTCCTTGCTGGGAAAGCACAGTTACTTACCTGTAACAGGTGATCTCTGGGAACAAGTCTTCACATATGGGTAAGTCGGTACCGACAGAGCCTGCGCGGGAACGCTCCCCAGCATCCAAAAATAAAGCCTTTGGGAGCATCCCACACGCATGCGCGCTGCCGTCCCGCCTAAACACTTCCCTCTCATCAATTGGGTTTGTAGCTGAGACCGAAGGAGGGAAGTAGACAAATCAGAAAGAGAGAGAGAGTAAAAGAGTGCAACTCCTAGGGGAGATGGGTGGGTTGTGAAGACTTATTCCTGCTGTTCCCAGAGATCACCTGTTACAGGTAAGTAACTGTGCTATCTCCAGGAAAAAGCAGGAATGAGTCTTCACATATGGGGACTCCCAAGCTAAGATGCCTGGAGGAGGCCCCAGCATGTTGCAAATCCGATGGATGGGCAATGCTTATCCTTTAGAACCCCAGGCATTTAAGGGATGGAGGGTAGGAGTTGAATTAGAAAAGAAAAAAGGGTGCTGTGGAACAGCTTGACTAAACAAGGTATCCATAGGGGGGCCCTTGTGTAGATCATGACTGTTAGAAAAAATTGAATACCAATTTTCTATAATGTGGATCTTACTCAAAATATTGCAAAAGCATTTGTTGAGGCCAATATGGGTCTGTAATTGAGAGCCAGTATATTATCCTCAAAAAAAAATTCCCTCACTATGAAGTAGAGGAAAAATACATTTTGCAATACAGGAAGAGATAAGAATTCTTGATGGCTAGAACTATCCCCAGAATAAGAAGTGGGGAAGTTTAATGGGGTTGGACTTTAGAGAACTAGGTAAAGCGTCTGTAAAGTCCAAGTTTGAACTCTTTGTCCTTGGAGCAGAATAAGGCCCTAGGCAAGAGTGGAGATAAATCTGACTGGTTTGAATGAAAAGGTAAAAATACCCCTTACAGAAAAAAGGGGTAGGTCTTTAAGACCCCTTTTATCCAAAAGAAAAACAGTTATTTGTATTAGGCGTTGGGCCTCCAACTTCTTGAAGATCAGTAAAAATCTTTCATAAGTGATGTCACTTATAATGACTTTACATGAAGAGCTTCAGATGTGACGTAACCGAAAAGGTTACGGTAAGAAGGTATTTCCCAATTTACCAGAGAAAGTGGTTGTCCATTAAGTTTTATGATATGCTGAGAAAGCATTAATATGTACAGTAAACAAATCTTTCAACGTCAGATATTGTATAGAGATTGACTCAATAACAAGAAGGATTAAGACCTACTTGAGAATATTGATGGAGAATCTCTGCTTGGTTAAAAATGGAAGAACTATAGGGAAAGTTTCGTTGAAACTGGTATTATGTTCTTCACTTACAAGGAGAGGACTAGATTTCTTTAAAAGATCTAGGTCCTGAATAACCAGATCTGGAGACCTGCGTGAAGGAGTGCAGAGATCCTTAGCCTTAAGACAGCAAGTCTGGATCCTTCTATAACTTCAGGTAGTAGCTGGAGAAAAAGACGCAATATAAGGAGATACTCATATTGCCCTCATGGAGGTGCAAACATGGTATCATGCATCTTTTTTATTCATTATAAGCTACAATGATGTATAGGGAATTAGAAGGAAAGTAGTAATTAAGGACCGACTGCAGTGAAAAGAATGCATCCCTGTTGAGTTCCAGTGAAATGTGGAACCCAGGGAATTGTGTAATTTTTTACGCCTTCGCGTGGTCTAAGCCCTGGTTAGTTTTCCTTAAAAGAACATTTTTAAGGAAGATGGTAAGAGTAGGAACAAACCAGTCATGTAGGAGCATGACTGGGCAGAGTCTACAAGCTGAAGCCCTTTTAACCATCTGGAAGCTACCTACTAGGAGTAGCTCTTAGGCTCTCTGGCAAGGCCCATAGTTGCAGAGCTTCCTTATATAATGGCAGAGAGCATGTTGTAGATTGGTTAGATCTTGCTGTTTAATTTGCAGTGTGCCACCTAATCTATTTTGTTGTAGCCAAAAAGAAATGAAGATGGCTAAGAATAGTAGACAGGCCTGATGCCTGCAACAATAAAGTGTAACCTCTCTTGGAGTTATCTGTTAAGGCAGCAGAAAAAGTAGGTCCTATAGGTTGGAGAGGACCGACAGACAATCTGGAATGGTAATACTCAATTTCTGTCTGATAAGCTGCCTTAAAGTAGTATCTGAGATACATAGAGAAGAAGATGAACCACAAAGGGGAAGAAAGCACAGTTACTTACCTGTAACAGGTGATCTCTGGGAAAGCACAGTTACTTACCTGTAACAGGTGATCTCTGGGAACAGCAGGAATTAGTCCTCACATATGGGTATGTCGGTACCGACGGAGCCCGAGCGGGAAAGCTCCCCAGCTTCCCAGAAGGAAAGCTTTTGGGGCCTCCCACTGCGCATGCGCGCTGCTTTCCCGCCTTCCTGACCAACTCTCCTCAGTTCGAGTTTATAGCTGAGACAATAGAGAGAGGAAAGGAAGAGAGAGAGATACAACTCCTAGGGGAGGTGGGTGGGTTGTGAGGACTAATTCCTGCTGTTCCCAGAGATCACCTGTTACAGGTAAGTAACTGTGCTATCTCCAGGAACAAGCAGGAATAAGTCCTCACATATGGGGACTCCCTAGCCAAGATGCCTGGGGTATCCCCTGAAAGGTTCCTCATCTTCCTATGGATCTCAGGCATCCATTCAGGGAAGGTGGGCTGGAGTTGTTCAAGAATGGAACAGGTGTCTGAGGACAGCCTGACCAAACAAGGCATCCCGGCGGGAGTCCTTGTCCAAACAGTAATGGGCTGTAAAGGTATGAACCGAGGCCCAGGTGGCTGCTCGACAGATTTGGTCAATGGACACAGAGTTTAGATGAGCCATAGAGGTGGCCATGGCCCTCACGTTGTGAGCGGTGACATGGCCCTCCAGAGAAAGGTTCTTACTCTGGTAAGCAAAAGAGATACACTGAGCAATCCAATTGGAGAGTGTTCTTTTGGAGACTGGAAGTCCTAAATGAGAAGGATCAAAAGCAACAAAAAGCTGAGAAGACTTTCGATGTTGCTGTGTCCTGTGGAGGTAAAAGGCAAGAGCTCTTTTACAGTCTAGAGTATGAAGGTTCCTCTCTGCATTGGATGCATGAGGAGCTGGAAAAAAGACAGGTAAATAAACCTCTTGATTAAGATGAAAAGGTGAGACCACTTTAGGCATAAAGTGAGGATTTGTCCTAAGGACTACCTTATCATGATGGAACCTTGTGTAAGGTGGATTAGCCAATAAGGCCTGCAGTGCACTGATGCGGCGAGCTGAAGTGACTGCAATGAGGAAAATAACCTTCCAGGAAAGAAATTTCAAGGAGGTAGTGGCTAAGGGTTCAAAAGGTGGCTTCATAAGCTGACCAAGAACCAAGTTTAAGTCCCATGCCACCGGAGGAGGTCAAATGGGAGGTTTAGTTAAAGTTAAGCCTCTCATGAACCTTGCAATAAGAGGATGAGAGGAAACAGGTTGTCCATTGATGGGCTTAAGTGATGCCGCAATATCACTCAAATGGACTCTTACTGAATTCGTTTTGAGTCCTGCATTGGAAAGATGCAGGAGATATTCCAAAAGAGAATTCAATGGGAGTGCCAGAGGGTTAAGACCCTTTTGAGCACACCAAATGGAAAATCTTTTCCATTTAAAAGAGTAAGAACGCCTAGTGGAAGGTTTCCTAGAGGCATGTAGGATATCATTCACTTGCTGCGAAAGATTGAAGTGTTGAAGGTCTAGGCCTTCAGTAACAAAGCTCTGAAGTGAAGGGACTTGGGGTTTGGGTGCCACAAAGTCCCCTCCTCTTGAGACAGAAGGTCTGGAGCCGCTCCCAAGTCCAGGGAGGGGGCTTGGGAGAGATGCAGAAGTAGAGGGTACCACACTTGGCGTGGCCAGCGTGGAGCTATGAGGATCATGGACCCTTGATCCCTTTGAAGTTTGAACAGAGTCTTGGGAATCAAACGAATGGGTGGAAAGGCATACAGGAAACCCTGACCCCAATGCAGGAGGAAGGCATCCTTGGTCTGAACTCCCTGACACGGAATTCTGGAACAGAACCGGGGAAGTTTGGCATTCCACGGACTTGCAAAGAGGTCTATGTCCGGGGTTCCCCATTTCTGGAAGATTCTGAGTACCTGATCCATGTGCAGGGACCATTTGTGTGGAAGCAGAACTCGACTGAGTCTGTCTGCCCAAGAGTTTTGGATTCCTGGAAGATATACTGCCAGGAGATGGATTTGATGCTGTCTGGCGAAGGCCCATAATCTTAGAGCTTCGTTGCAAAGCGACAGAGAGCCAGTCCCTCCTTGTTTATGTAAAACATGGCTACTTGATTGTCCGTGTGAATAAGGACTGTCATGTTGCTGAGGAGGGTATGAAAAACTTTGAGAGCTAGAAAGATTGCTCGAAGTTCCACGTGGTTGATATGAAGGGTGGTCTCCTGTGGAGACCAAGTGCCCTGAGTGGAGAGATCTTGGAGATGAGCCCCCCAACCTGTTTGGGAGGCATCTGTTGTGAGGGTTGCTTGGGGCAACAATGGTTGAAAGGGGGCCCCCAACAACAGATTTTGAGTGGATATCCACCACTGGAGAGACCAAAAGAGACGATTGGAGTTTGCTATTTGGTCTGAGAGAGCTCCTGATTCTTGAGTCCACTGGGTGGATAAAGTCCATTGAGCTGCTCTCATATGTAGGCGAGCATAAAGGCACCACATGCACTGTGGAGGCCATGTGGCCTAATAGTTGTAGCATCTCTCTGGCAGTCAAGTGGCTTCTGGACTGAGTCTGAGAGGCTAAGTGCACTAGACGTTGGGAACGGGCCTGAGGTAGATAGGCCCTTGCGGTGGTGGTATCCAACCAGGCCCCTATGAATAATAGGGATTGAGTAGGGGTGAGTTGGGACTTTGGCAGATTGATCACAAGTCCCAGATACTGTAGAATTCGCCTGGTGCGATCCAGGGAAGTCTGAGCCTCGGACAGACGGAGCTCGGATGAGCCAGTCGTCCAGGTATGGGAAGACAAAAATTCCCAGGGTGCGTAGGAATGCAGCTACTATTGCCATGCATTTGGTAAATACCCTTGGAGCAGAGGCTAGACCAAAGGGAAGTACTCTGTATTGGAAGTGTTTTCCCTGGAACAGAAACCGTAGGAATTTTCTGTGGGATGGATGGATGAGTATATGTGTGTACGCATCCTTGAGATCTAGAGAACAAAGCCAGTCCTGACTGTAGGTATGGAAGGAGAGTGCCTAGAGAAAGCATCTTGAATTTCTCCCTGTATAGAAATTTGTTCAATTCTCTGAGATCCAAAATGGGTCTGTACCCCCCTGTTTTCTTGGGAATGAGAAAATAAGGGGAGTAAAAACCTGACCCTTGTTGACGAAGGGGAACCTCTTCTATTGCCTTTTGGGCGAGAAGAGTGGTCACCTCCTGACCCAACAGGTCTAGGAGAGATGGGGGAGAATTGAAACTTCTCACCATGGTATGGGGAGGAAGGCTGGAGAAATGTAGTTTGTAGCCCTCTCTGATGATAGAGAGGGTCCATTGCTCTGATGTGATTTGCTCCCATCTGGGAGCAAAATGAGTTAACCTTCCTGGAATGGTGAGAGGTTCTGGATGTTTTAGAGCCAGAAAGGTTAAGTTCTCTAGTTTTAAGTCAAAAACCCTGAGGGGGTTGGGACTGTTGGGCTGTAGCAGCCCCTGCAGGTTTTGCCCTGGCCTGTTTAGGCTGCTGACGCTTAGGAGCAAAGCGAGCTGCAGAAGATTGTTGGCCAGTATTTGTGGCAAATCTGGCCTTCTTGTAGAAAGGCTTTTTGAAAGATTTCTTCTTGACAGGGGTAGAGGTAGACTTAGAAAGTCTATCTAAAGCAGCATTTTCTGCATCCATTTGAGTGGCTTTGATTTGCCACTCCTTACCAGATTCTCACCCGTACAGGGCAAATTTCCCAACCCATCCTGGACCCAGGGTTCAAGGTTAGAGGCCTAGAGTCAAGCAATTCTGCGAGCCGCTATGGCAATACCTGAGGCTCTGCTAGCACCTTCAAAGGAGTCAAAGGCTGCTCTGTTGGAGAACTTTGAAATATCTTGGGTATGCTTCAGCAGAAGAAGGAACTCCTCCTTTCTATCCTCTGGGATAAAGGGGAGAAAATGGCGTATTTTTAATGCAATTTCCTTCAGAAACATGCCCATATAGAGGCTGTATGAGTTGATTCTGGCAATAAGCATACTTGCTTGGAAGAATTTTCTTCCAAAAGCATCCAGAGTCCTACATTCTCTTCCTGGGGGAGTAGAAGAGTGTCTTTTAGTACTCTTGATCCTTTTCATAGCTGACTGCACCACAATGGTGCGGGAGAAGAGTTTTTTGAAACCCAGGAGAAGGGGGGACAAGATACATGGTGTCCAGACGACGAGAATGTGGAGATAGGGTGAGAGGAGTCTCCCATAAGTCCATCATGTGATCTTGAAGAATTTCATGGATGGGCAGGGTGACTGCCTCTTTGGGAACCTTAGAGTATCCTAAAATGTCTAACTTTTTTGCTCTAGGTTCTTTTTCAGAGGATACAGAAAATGAAAGACCTTTAGCTACTTCAATGATGAAGTCTTGAAAGGATAAATCCTCTGGAGGAGACATTCTCCTCTTTGGAGAAGAGGGCTCCTCAGGTAGAGTAAGGGATACTTCAGCAGAGTCATCTGATGAATCAGGATCATCAGAAGACTCAAAGTATCCTCTGTTTGCTTCCAGGGATCGATAAGCGTATCGAGCGGTATCGACATCGAGGGTACCCGGAACCGGATCGGTATCGGGAAAACCCCGGAACCAGAATCGGTATCCTGGTCGATGTGGAAGGCATGGGTACCGGTATCGGTTGTGGTACCGAAACCGGAGTCGGTACCGAGGGCGTCGCAGCCTTAATAAAAGCCAAAATGGCCTGCTGCATGGATTGAACTGTATGATCCATGGACGCCACGACTGTCTGGATGTCGGTACCGGATGATTGAGCCGGTACCCCAGAACAGTCTAACAGGTGATCGGTCGAGGCCGTGCCATCGATGTCAACCTGTAACCCCATAGGAGGAGCTTTGGAAGCCGGAGCTTCCCGCCGGGGTTGTTTGGCTGGGGCAGGGTCCTCAGGGTCAAGCCCAGGGGTATCTCGATACTTAGAGGGAGATTTGCCCTTTGAGGACCTGCCAGAGGAATGTTTGGTTACCTGAGATCCATCGGGAGAGGAAGACCTGGAAGATGTCGATGCTGGAGTATCTGTAGAAAACAGCATGTGAAACTTGGCTGCCCGGTTCTGTAAGCCACGTTTAGACATCAAAGAACAGGATGGGCAATCCGGAATGGAATGGTCAGGCCCCAAACATTTAAGACACCATTCATGGGTGTCTGTGACTGAAATAGTACCGCTGCACTTGGTGCATTTTTTAAACCCAGAGGCTTGTTTCTCCATGAGGGAGAATTAGTGAAGGCCTAAAGGCCTCACAGAACTAACACACCAAGTGACGAAAAAAAAAGACGATTTTTGGTCTGGAATCGGGGAAGGCAGACACGCGGCCAAAGAAATAAATTAAAATAACAACTTCTTCAGCGGTGACAGAACCACGACCTGCTGGCTCCGCAGAAAAAGAAGAACCGAGGAGAGTTGGTCAGGAAGGCGGGAAGGCAGCGCGCATGCGCAGTGGGAGGCCCCAAAAGTTTTCCTTCTGGGAAGCTGGGGAGCTTTCCCGCTCGGGCTCTGTCGGTACCGACGTACCCATATGTGAGGACTTATTCCTGCTAGTTCCTGGAGATCAGCAGGAATAAGTCTTCACATATGAGTACGTCGGTACCGACGGAGCCTGCACGGGAATACTCCCCAGCATCCAATCAGAAAGCTTTTGGGAGCATCCCTCGCGCCTGCGCGCTGACTTCCCGCCTTTTCCACTTCTCCTCAGTTGAGTTTCATAGCTGAGACAAAAGGAGAGAAAGAGGAAAGGAAGATAGCGTAGTTACTCACCTGTAACAGGTGTTCTCCAGGAGCAGCAGGAATCAGTCCTCACATATGGGTGACGTCGGCGCCGACGGAGCCCTCGCGGAGCAATTTTCCCCAGCTTTCAAAGAAAGCCTTTGGGAATTGCAGCGCGCATGCGCAGTCCCCTTCCCACCCAAGGGTGCCATCTTAGCCAGTCAGATGACATAGCTAAAAGACAGCATAAAAATTTGCAAAAAAACTAAAGCAGATAATTGCAACTCCAAGGGGAGGAGGGAGGGTTGTGAGGATTGATTCCTGCTGCTCCTGGAGAACACCTGTTACAGGTGAGTAACTACGCTTTCTCCAGGACCAAGCAGGAAGTCAGTCCTCACATATGGGACTCCCAAGCTTAAGGCTACCGGAGACCCTAAGCACAAAACAGAAATTAGACCTTACCTGCTAATTGTCTTTCCTAGAGTTCTCTCCGGGCCCGTCCAGGAACAAGTGGGTTGTCAATCCCCTTCAGCAACTGAGGACTGATATCTCAAACTTTGAAGAGCTGGCATCTGGCTCCCTCTGCTGGCCATACTCAGTCTAACCTTAACAAAGCAGATGAAGAGTAGTGCCCCATGATCAAAAGACACGAAACAAAAATAGTTAAGATAACAAAACACAGTAGCTTGTAGTGAGGCTGAGAGGAAGAACGAACTCAGAGCAGCGCCGCTGCTATCTGACTTAACAGGCAAAAATGTCCAGTTCGCTCTGCCTTTTTTTTTTTTTTTTTCTAGCACAGAACAACCAACAAGGTAAAAAGGCAACTCTTGAACAAGAACCGAAACCACACTCTAGAACTCCTGGCGCGGACTTCGTCACTATCCGCAGAGTATCCAGAGACTTCCGCGCCACACTGAAATATGACCAAAAACCTGGGTGGGTCCTGGACGGGCCCGGAGAGAACTCTAGGAAAGACAATTAGCAGGTAAGGTCTAATTTCTGTTTCCTTATCGTCTCTCCGGGCCCGTCCAGGAACAAGTGGGACGTACCAGAGCAGTACCCAACCACGGGAGGGACCGAATAGGCCCGCTAGGGCGGAAAACGCCTTCGGGCAGGCACGACCGTCTGTCAAGATCTCCTGCCTGCAATGTTCCACAAACGGGAGATGCGTCGATCACGTAGCCGCCCAAGAAAAAATCACCGGTCTGAACAGAAGAGACGCCACCCAAACGCCTCTGGACCGCGCGTAGAACAAGCACAAAGACTCCCCCGGAGGAAGCTACTCTATGTTCCGAAAGGACACCCCAATCACGAGTTTCACCGAACTAGCCAGGAAGGACGGAGATGCGGCCGCAGCTGACGTAGATCCGGCAAAGAAATTAATGTTCCGACCCCCAGAAGACGTAGCCGGTAGGAGGTATTTCTGCAGCCAGCGTAGACCGTCGACACTGGAAGAATCGGCCACGATCCAAACAGAGGGGAGAGAGCGATTCAGCGACATAGAAAGCCGAGAAGAGTTTTGGAAGCAAGGAGGGAACCATCCATAACAGTCCCCTGTCGCCCGAGAAGGCAGACAGGTAGACCTAACCCTTAGGACGAGGAACAGAAAGTCTCCCCGAAGGGCAATTCCCAAGAGTCCTTTGAGGGAGAAATGGCTACGCGGACGAAAAGAAGGTCTAGTAACGCCTCCAACCGCAATTCAAAGAATTGAACTGCTGGAAAAATGCTACTGCAGATGTGAAATGGCGTAAGTTGGGCCAAGTGGAAGACATTCTGCACCAAACCTCTAAAACAGGTAAGCGCTGTTAAATGCACCTTAAGAGTATTAAGTGCCAAACCGTTCGCTAATTCCTCTTGGAGAAATAAAAGTAATTGTGGTAAATAGTTAGAGCCGGAAGAAAATTACGTTGGTTATACCAATGCTCAAAAAACACTTCCACACCCGCACATATGCGAGAGAAGTTCCCGGCCTTCTAGACCGAAGTAAGGAGCTACTTATGAAGCCGCATAACCCTCATGCATTAACCGAGCCCTCTCAAGAGCCAAGCCGGAAGCAAGACACGATCCACTTGTGGCAGGAGAACTGAGCCCTGATTTAAGAGCTTGATCCGATCCAGTAGGCGCCCAGGAGGAGCTACCAAAAGTCGCATAAGATCGGCCTACCAAGGACGCCGCGGCCAATCCGGCGCAATCAGAATCAGCAATCTGCAATGACCCGCTATGCGTTGAATAAGCCGACTCAACCGCAGCCAAGGAGGGAACCCATACAACAGAGTGTCCAATGGCCAAGGTTGTACTAGAGCAGTGATGGCTAACCTTTTTGAGCCCGAGTGCCCAAACTGCCGCACAAAACCAAAGAATTTCCTCAAAGTGCCAGCATGTCAATTAAAGCCTCATTTGCATAAATATTTGCATAATGTTACCATACACTAACTTTTAGTAAACATGCCTCTTAATGAGTATATGGATAAAGAAAGACTAAAAGGTTTCTACATTACTATAATCCAGTACCAACCGCCAGGCACATTAGGAACTACTACAAACGCTGCCCATTTAGAACCCATAGCAAACCCGCCGTATCCTAACAGCACTACCAGGACTCACAAAGCACCATACCCTAACTATCAAAAGGCAACACTGCAAATATTAAACCAATACATTTCAGAGAACAACAATACATGACCTACTGGGGAAAGAACAAGTGGCAATGTCAAATAGGAATTATATAAACAGAATACCTCAGCTCAGTTACACATGCAGAACAGACCATCACCAAACAAGGAATCACAATTTAGAAACAGGAAGACAATAATTAAACTGGGAACCCCAAAAGCCAAACTTGGAATATACAACAACACTGTAGAAATAAAACTATAAATTAATTTCCTCTTGTACTAAACAAAGCGCAAAAATTAATGATGCACATTTCCCAGAGCTGACATATTCCAGTTAATAAATTCAAAATAAAGAGATATTTTTCTACCTTTTGTGCATTTTTTTTCAGTTGCAATTGTTCCAGCCACTTTCTTCTGGTTTCTTCGTGTCTTCTGCTAACTCTCCATCTGCTGTCCATTTGTCCTTTCTTCTGTCTTCTTGTTTTTTTTTTCCATTCTCTCTCTACATCTGCTTTAACATACTAATCTTTCTCCTTTTGCTCTTTCCTCATTCCTATTTCATCTACTCAAAATTTACCCCTCCATCCTCAATCCCCACTTATTCTCCCAATACCCGGCCAATTGTAGATTTTTTATCCCTCCCACACAAAATATTTTTCCCCTCTCCATTTTACTCTCCCAGTCCCATCCCGTTCTAATCCTCCCCCAACATCAGCTCCCTTCTAGTTCCAGCCTCACCCAGCATCCATTCCCTTCTAGTCCCTGCATCAGCCCATTTCCAGTCCTAGCAGCCCCCCAACCCATTTCCAGTCCTAGAAACCCCCCAACCCAATACCAGTCCTAGCCCCCCCTCATCAACCCACTTCCAGTCCTAACCCCCCATCACCCCATTTTCAGTTTAAGCCCCCCCTATAACCCATTACCAGTCCTAACCCCCATCAGCCCACTTCCAGTCCTAACCCCCCCATCAGCCCACTTCCAGTCCTAACCCCCATCAACCCATTTCCAGTCAGCCCCCCATAGCCCATTGCCAGTCCTAACCCCCCCATCAGCCCACAGTCCATTACCAGTCCTAACCCCATCAGCCCACCTCAAGTCCTAACCCCTCCCCATCAGCCCATTTCCTGTCCTAGCCCCCCATAGTCCATTATCAGTCCTAACCCCCCATAGCCCATTACCAGACAGCCCCCATCAGCCAACAGCCCATTACCAGTCTTAACCCCCCCATAGCCCATTGCCAGTCCTAACCCCCCCATCAGCCCACAGCCCATTACCAGTCCTAACCCCATCAGCCCACCTCAAGTCCTAACCCCTCCCCATCAGCCCATTTCTTGTCCCAGCCCCCCCATAGCCCATTATCAGTCCTAAACCCCCCCATAGCCCATTACCAGTCCTAACCCCATCAGACTACCTCCAGTGTTAACCCCCCATCAGCCCATTTCCAGTCCTAACCCCACCCAAAAGCCCACCTCAAGTCCTAACCCCTCCCCATCAGCCCATTTCCTGTCCTAGCCCCCCATAGCCCATTACCAGTCCTAACCCCACCCAACAGCCCACCTCAAGTCCTAACCCCTCCCCATCAGCCCATTTCCTGTCCTAGCCCCCCATAGCCCATTACCAGTCCTAACCCCACCCAACAGCCCACCTCAAGTCCTAACCCCTCCCCATCAGCCCATTTCCTGTCCTAGCCCCCCATAGCCCATTACCAGTCCTAAGCCCCCATCAACCCACTTCCAGTCCTAATCCCATCAGCCCATATAGACTTAGCTCCCCCATAGCCCATAGCCCCCCATAGCCCATCACCACTCCTAACCTCCCCCAGCCCATCACCTCTCCTAACCCCCCCATCCGCCCCTTTCCTGTCCTAGTCCCCCATAGCCCAGTACCAGGCCTAGACCCCCCCCCCAACAGCCCACAGCCATTACCACTCCTAACCCCCCCAGCCCATCACCAGTCCTAACCCCCCAACAGCCCACAGCCATTACCACTCCTAACCCCGCCCAGCCATTTACCACTCGTATCCCCCCCATCCCATGTGCTCTCCTAACCCATCAGCCCATTTCCTGTCCTAGCCCCCCCCAGCCCATCACCAGTCCTAACCCCCCAACAGCCCACCGCCATTACCACTCCGAACCCCCCCCCCGCCCATCACCAGTCCTAACCCCCCCCCCCGCCATTACCACTCCTACCCCCCCCCCAGCGAAATTTTTTTTACAAAGAAAGCTGTCGCTGCCGGGGCCGGGGCCGCCGCGGCAGAATCGAGTGTGCCGCGGGGCCCCCCCCGCCCAGCAGAGCCTGCCCTCCGTCCCCGGTATCACCTCTCTCAGCTGCCTCCAGTCACACGCGCCGGCTTTCAGAGCGCGAGGGAAGTTTCTCCCTCGCTGCTCTGTTAAGCCCGCGGGGGCTGATGGGAACTTCCCATCAGCCCCCGCGGGCATAACAGAGCAGCGAGGAAGAAACTCCACTCGCGCTCTGAAAGCAGGCGCGTTTGACTAGAGGCAGCTGAGAGAAGGTGATACCGGGGACGGAGGGCAGGCTCTGCTGGGCGGGGGGGCCCCGCGGCACACTCGATTCTGCCGCGGCGGCCCCGGCCCTGGCAGCGGCAGCTTTTTATTTTTTATTTTTTTAATGCCGCATATTTTGATTGCGGACCTTCCCGCGTGCCAGCTGCAAGGCCTTCGCGTGCCACAGCTGGCACGCGTGCCATAGGTTCGCCATCGCTGTACTAGAGCATTCAATCCTGCTGACATGTGCTCTTTGTGTCTGCTGAAAAAAAACGGTTTGCCTTCGCAATGCCGAACGTCACCATAAGATGCATCACTGGCTGACCCCAACGTACTACCAGTTCGTGAAACACTGCCAGGTTCAACTGCCATTCTCCGGGATCGAGGATATTGCGACAGAGAAAAGCTGCCTGCACATTTTGCTCGCCTGCCACATGCTCAGCTGACAACGCTAAGAGAATGAACTCGGCCCAAGCCATCAACTCCTGAGATTCGGCGAGAAGAAAAAAACTCTTGGTTCCGCCCTGACCATTGATATATGCAACTGTCACTGCATTGTTGGAGAATAATCGGAGCGCAGTTCCTTCTAGTAAGGTCTGGAAGAGCTGAAGAGATCTTCTGCGCTTGTCCCATGCTTTCTACTCATGCCGTTCCAGTCTCTATTACCTTCACTGGGAAACGAATCCATGCATCTTCCACTCTTTCCTGATGCCGGCTATGAGAGAAGTAGATAAATAACAAAAATATATGGCCTCTATCTCTTGGTCCCAAACAGGGACTTCCACTGTATAATATACAACATATATTATTAAAGGTCAAATCATAGAATAAAAATTAACAATAACCTCAGTTTTCTTAAGATGTACATTTTGCAATGAGTTGTCTACCTGAAGCCAGGGGAATGCGAGAGACAGTGATTCTTCGTTCACAAAACTCAGACGAAGAACGCCGCCAGGGAACCAAGGAGCCGCAGATAGTGCCACGCTGTCGCCGCTCGAAGAAGCAAAAAGAGCGGCAGCGAGGACTAGATGTCCCCCCGTAGCTTAAACGATCGTAACAGAATCCCGACACGGAACTCGAACACCGTCGTTATGGACGTCGCGAACAAACACACTAGAGTGCCGAATGGATTGGCCACCTACGCCGTCTCTGAGCCCAGAGTAGCCCTAACCACTGAAGAGAACCTCTGGAAACAGAAGCCGTCCAGACAGCTGGCTCAACTACTGCACGCAAGACTCCTGGGTTAAGCGCAAGGAAGTCCAAACCCCCCTGCGGCAGAGGAAGCCTCTGCCCCTATGATTCCGACCCGACCAACTGTCGCTTTAGCCCGCTCACCGGGAGCACTGTTGGCCCTATCTGAAGCCTTGCAGAAGCAAACACTCGAAATCCCCGAAACCATGCCAGCATCATTTGCTAAAACATTGCCAATGACTTGCCCAAGGCCACAAGGAGTGCTACTGGGAATTGAACCCTGGTCTCTTGATTTCCAAGCCAATGCTCTAACCATTAGGCTACTCCTCCACTCCGTAAGTAAAAGAGGGGACCAGCTGAATTTCTGGCAGGTATGAAAGCTCACTGCTGCAGCAGCAATAAGGATTTTGTCTCCCCTTACTATAGCTTTCACTGACGGCCGCGTCAGTGCCGGGATCAGTGGACCACCCACGACAAATTATGGAGAAGGTGGACCTGTGCAGCAAGTTCAGCTGTAGGTATCGAATTATATGGCAGTTGAGCTCGGAGACCCCGCAGGCCCCTAGGACCCGTAATCGATGCATGTACCTTGTACGGACCATGAATTGTCAACCCCATTAGGGAACGACAAAAAGGCCCCCACCTATAGCGAACCGAGCCATAGAGAGGTCAATATGATGATTACTCAAATCGTGGAAAGATGCCCAGAAAGAGAAGACAGACCAGAAACCACCTAGACCAAGGAAGAAGGTAACGAACGAAGGCCAAAAAGTGCCTTTGGACAGACCAATCAAAGTTACAGAAAAAGAAAATTAGCCACCCAACCAGAGAAGATCACACCCAGATAGAAATGGGCATGTGGAAATATTAAAGTGAGGTGGCCTGTAGGAAGTGCCAGGCCTTTTCCGCTGAGGGAATGGAGGGCAAAGTAACTTGATTAAGAGCACAAGAAGTGCCCGTGGGAAGCAAACCTAATCATCTGGATGGTAGGCTGGTGCTCGAACCACTAGGCTACCCCCCGTGCCCGAAGAACACCAAAGAAAAAATTTAAACAGAAGAAATGTCTAACCTGTGCACAGAAGCACAGTAATTTGCCAGGCCTTTTCCCCTAGGGTAACGTGACTGGCCCACGGTCACCAGGAAACCCAGTTAGAATTGAATCCAGATGTCTGGGGTGTTAGGCTGGTGCTGTTAGCACTAGGCTATTCCGCCATTCAGCTAGCTGAGGGGAAAGACTCCGGGTTTACCCAGGAAAAGTGGTAAAGCTTAACAGAGACAGCAAACTTGGCAAAGGGAATGGCCACTTAATGCAACACTACCCCAATGGAAGTGCCAAATGGCATATAAACAAAAACTATGAAATGAAAACGTGTCAATTGAGAAAACGTTATGCCAAAGGCCAGAGCCCTGTAGTGAGTCATGGAAAGAAGCAGGCCACAGCAAAATGGAAGGACCCTAGAAATACCAGTGGAAAAACAAAACCTTAGGCACAAAAGAAAGACCTTAAGGCAGATACAGCAGCCGAACCATAAAAATACTGATAAGATAGCCAGGGAATATGAGAGCCAGAAAGGTGTATGTGACAGCTAAGCTAGTGTTACACCCGAGAGGAATGGAAAATACCCCTGGGATTCCCAGGGATGAGTCCTGTGTTCCGGAGATCCAGTCTCTTGCTCAGCCTTTAGACGCCAAAAAGCGAAAAAAAAAAAAAAATGGCTAAGGCCCCGGAGAGGCACAGCACTAACGCCGCCCTTAATCGGTACCGGGAGCATGATAACAATGCTAAAGAGAGCCCTGTTGCCAATCATATATGCATTTATGTAGTGCCCCAACTGCCCTGCTCGGACACAGACACGGGCCCCGGAGGACAAGATTTTTCCTTTACTGAGGAAAAAGAGAGAGAGCGCCTTCGCCCCTTCCTCATAACCTTAGTTACCTAACTTGAAGAAACCCGGCTATGGGCGCAAAAGCAGCCCGGGAGCCGTTCCCGCCAAAATGAACCGCTGAGAAGGCCTGCCGCAACGGTCGGCTCCATGCCCAAGAGGCCCAAAAAAGCCAGCCGAGTCACCCAAGCAACTTAAAAAACTCAGCCAAAGCCATCGCGAAACCGGCCCTCAGAAGTGCCGCGGGAAAAAGAAGGCCCCCTGAGAAGAAATAAAATGGCCGCCAAACTCACACAACTACTAAGAAGTTGAAAACCGACTAACCTTAAGAAGAAAAACAGCTCTTCCTTCAGCTCTTAACACCCGCTGCTAGCGGTAAGGAAGCTGAGTAGCGGGGGTAGCAGGCAGGTATCTGGGGCTCCCAGCACCGCTCTGCTCTCTTCGGTATCATCCGGAGCTGAAAATTGAGACAGGCCCTGCCTCTTCAGCTCCGTGCCTCTGAGCGCCGACAAAAAGCTGTCGGCAGCAAGTGCTACTGAAAGGAACCCTGCTAGGATCCCTGGTTCTGAAAACACCAAAAAGAAATCAAAGAAATAAAAATTATCAAAGCCTTAAGCATCTGAAGGGGGGAGCCAGCCAGGAACACGTCCTTCAGCTGCTGAGGACTGATAAGACTGAGTATGGCCAGCAGAGGGAGCCAGATGCAAGCGCTTCAAAGTTTGAGATATCAGTCCTCAGTTGCTGAAGGGGATTGACAACCCACTTGTTCCTGGACGGGCCCGGAGAGACGATAAGGAAAATGAGCTCCCTCTAGCTCAGCAGTACAGAAGGAAGGAATCTTCGCTGAATCATTACCCACCGGTAGCCCCCAACCGGGATGGAGGGTAGGAGTTGCTCAAACCTCGAAGAGATTTCGGAGGACTGCCTGTCCGAAAGCACTGTCCCTGCGGGACTCCCTCTCGAGGCAGTAATGGACCGCAAAAGTCTGGCTCGAAGACCAAGTAGTGGACCGGCAGATGTCTGCCAATGGAACAGAGCGGAGGTAAGCCACAGACGTAGCCTTCGCCCGAACACAATGAGCCGTGACTCGACTTTCTAAGGAGAGTCCGGCAGCCCCATAAGCCCAAGCGATACAGTCAGCAACCCAGATGGACAGAGTACGCTTGGAGACCGGGAGCCCCAATTTACTGGGGTCAAAAGACACAAAAAGCTGAGCAGCTTTACGGTGCTCCCGCGTACGGTCAAGGTAGAAGTTCAGTGCCCTTCTACAGTCCAGAGTATGCAGGACCATTTCAGCTCGGCTGGAGTGTGGCCTGGGAAAGAAGGTCGGAAGTACCACCTCCTGATTGATGTGAAAAGGGGAGACCACTTTTGGAAGGAATTTTGGGTGAGTCCGTAGGACTACCCTATTTTTGTAGAACCGAGTGTAAGGGGGATCAGACACGAGGGCCTGCAATTCACTTACGCGTCTAGCAGAAGTGAGGGCTATCAGGAATAAGGTTTTCCAAGAAAGAAAACGTAGAGAACAGGTAGCCATAGGTTCAAAAGGCGGACAGGTGATCCGCTGTAAAACCACATTCAGATTCCAGTCAGGTGCTGGCGGGCGCAGAGGTGGTTTAAGTAGAAGGAGACCTCGGAGAAACCTCGTCACGAGAGGGTCGCTGGAAAGAGGTCTGCCTTCCACAGGCACATGATGTGCTGAGAGAGCACTGAGGTGAACTTTGACGGAGTTGGACTTAAGTCCCAGATTAGAGAGGTAGAGCAAGTACTGCAAGATCACCGACACCGAGCAGGAGAAGGGATCATGAGACTGCTGGGCACACCAAGCGGAAAAGCGACGCCATTTAAGGGCGTAGCATTTACGGGTAGGTGGTCGCCGGGAAGCTAGGACGACCTCCTCCACCTCTGCCGGCAAGAGAAGGGGAGCAAGGACTACCCTCTCAGCAGCCAGGCCATCAGATGTAGAGATCTGAGGTTGGGGTGTAGCAGGGACCCCTGATCTTGTGTTAGGAGATCTGGTTGAAACCCCAGAGGAAACGGATCCTCCACCGCTAACTGCAGCAGAAGTGGAAATCACGGCTGTCTGGGCCAGCGAGGAGCTATCAGGATCATGGAAGCTTTGTCTCGGCGAACCTTGAAAAGAGTTCGGGAGACTAGCGGTATGGGAGGAAAGGCATACAGAAGGCTTTTCGACCAGGAGAGCAGAAAAGCATCCGCCGCTACTCGAAGGGGATGCGGCTGCCGAGAGCAGAAGCGAGGAAGTTGCCGGTTGAGAGGACTGGCAAATAGATCCATTGTGGGGAGGCCCCACTTCAGAAAAAGCTTCTGAACTACCAAGGGATCCAGGCGCCACTCGTGCGGCTGGAGGATCCTGCTGAGTTTGTCCGCCAGGCAATTTTCTTGGCCTGGGAGATAAACTGCCTTGAGAAGAATGTCGTGGCTGACTGCCCAAGAGCAGAGCCTCTGTGCTTCTCGACAGAGAAGGAAGGAGCCCGTGTCTCCCTGTTTGTTCACGTAAAACATGGCAACTTGATTGGCCGTCTGGACAAGGACGGACTGGTGAGAAGTCAGGTGGGAGAAAGCCTTGAGAGCCAGACGGATTGCTCTGAGCTCCAGGAAGTTGATCTGCTGCGCAGACTCCCACGCGGTCCAGAGACCTTGAGTACATGCCCCTTGGCAATGCGCTCCCCATCCCAGGAGAGATGCATCGGTCGTCAGCACTTGAGCCGGCGGAGGAGACTGAAAAGGCATTCCGAGCACCAGGTTCGGCCGATGAAGCCACCACTGTAGAGAGGAGGCCAGCGGGCCGGAGATGCGCACTAAGTCGGCTAGGCCGCCCGTGGCCTGTTGCCACTGCTTGCGAAGGCACCACTGAGCAGGCCGCATATTCAGGCGGGCATTGGGGGTCACGTGGACGGTGGAAGCCATATGGCCGAGTATTCTCAGGAAGCGCCTGGCGGAGAACAGGGACTGGCTGCGAAAGCGGCCGGCTAGGTCCATGAGCCATTGAGCCCTGTCGAGAGGCAGGAAAGCTCGTGCCTGAAGAGTGTGCAATCTTGCGCCGATGAACTCGAGATCCTGCGAGGGGAGCAAAGTGGACTTTGCGAAGTTTATGACAAAGCCCAAGTACTGCAGAAGAGTCACAGTGCGGTGTGCGGCTGTGGTGACTTCTTGGGAGGACGATGCTCTGATGAGCCAGTCGTCCAGGTACGGAAAGACAGAGGCCGTGAAGCCGGAGATAAGCCGCCACCACCGCGAGACATTTTGTGAAGACTCGTGGTGCGGAGGATAGGCCAAAGGGCAGTACTCTGTACTGGTAATGATTTCCTGCCACCACAAACCTTAGGTATTGGCGGTGGCTGGGGTGGATGAGGATGTGTGTGTAGGCATCCTTTAGATCCAAGGAGCATAGCCAATCTCCCTGCTGGAGGTAGGGCAGAAGGATTCCAAGGGTAAGCATCTTGAACTTCTCCCTGACGAGGAACTTGTTGAGGTTGCGCAAGTCCAGGATGGGTCTGAGGCCTCCTGTTCTTTTTGGTATTAGGGAATACCTGGAATAGAAGCCTTGACCCCTCAGGTGGTGGGGCACCGGTTCCACAGCCTGTTCCTGAAGAAGACTTGCTAACTCCTGAAGGAGTAAGTCCCTGTGCAGAGGGAGTCGTGGAGGTTCTCCCGGGAAATAGGAGGGAGGGACCTGGTGGAAGTGGAGAAGATAGCCTTCTCTCACCACCTGAAGCACCCAGGCATCTGAGGTGATGTTGGACCACCTGTGGGCAAAGTGAACCAGCCGGCCTCCTGTGCTGGGAGGAACCAGCTGAGGGGGAGAGGCTATGCTGATGAAGTCAAAAACCCCCACCCTGCTGAGCAGGGGCCGGTGGTGCAGACTTGGGGGCTTGCTGCCTACGGGACCCGTTACCCCGTCCCTTGGCCTGCTGACCCTGTTGGGGAGCTGCGGAGGCCGGATATTGAGGGTAGTGTTTATAGGCAGCTGCCTTTCTCGGGTAAAAGGACTTCTTTCCCGAGCCCTTCTTCTTCTGGGAAGGGGCGGAGGTCTTCCTAGAAAGCCTAGTTCTGGTGAGAGTCTCCGTCTCGATTTGTGCAGCCTTTTCAGCCATGGGCTTGCCAAAGAGGTTCTCACCTCGGCAGGGGACATCGACCAACTTGTCCTGCACCCAGGGTTCAAGGTCAGACGCCTGAAGCCAAGCCTGTCGGCGGGCACCGATGCCGGCTGCGGCCACTCGTGCCGATGCTTCAAAGCCATCATAGGCTGCTCGAGACATGAATTTGGAGCATTCTCGAATACCAGTTGTCAAGACTAGGAACCTCCGCAAAGGTTCCTCGGACAGCCCAGCGGAGAATCCGGCTATCTCTTTAGCCAGGTCTCTGAGATACATGCCCATGTAGAGCTGGTAGGTCTGGACACGACAAGCAAGCATAGAGCCCTGGAAACACTTTTTACCTAGGCCATCCAGGTTGCAGGCCTCCCTGCCAGGAGGCACCGAGGAGTGCATCTTCTGGCTCTTAAGCCTATGCATGGCCGATTCCACCACCATGGAATGGTGCGGTAGCTGTGCTTTTTGGAAGCCAGGGCTCTTGCGGACTCGATAAATGGAATCGACCCGCTTGCTTAATACCGGCGACGATGCCGGACTCTCCCACATGCGGAAGAGTAGTCGTTCCAGCATGGGAGGAACCGGTACAGTAAAGTGCTCCCTGGCGGGAGAGTCGTACTGAAGGGCGTCGAGCTCTTCGGCTCGGGGCTCCTCCTCGGGATCCGCAGGGAAGGCCAAAGCCTTGGCCATATCCCTGACGAAGTCCGAGAACCGGGCGTCCTCCGGAGGGGACTGTTTCCGAGGTTCGGACTCAGACGAGTCCGAGGGGACACACCGAGTCCGAAAAGAATCAGGTGACTCTTCCTCTTCAGACTCCCAGGCCGACTCCGAGGAGGAATCGGTGGGGTCGGTCCGGGCGGGCGGAGGCGTCGGCCGCCCCGACGCCGACGACCTCGGTCCCGAACGGGAGGCCGAGGGTGACCTCGACCGAGGATCGGCTCGGTCTCCGGGGTCGACTTAGACGTCGTCGTCCCGGCGGTCGGGGCAGCGGCGCCAGCGAGGCTAGCGATCAGTGCCCGCTGCTGGTCCATGAAGGCAGAGAGTCTGCTCTCCAAGGCCGTCAACCTGAGTCCGACCTCAGGTGACCCAGCAGCCCCCGACTCGGGCCCCGACGGCGTCGGACCCCTCGGAGGCGAGTCCAGGAGGACTACAGGACTTACCCGAGCAGGCAACTCCGACTCCAGACGAGGTCGCTTCGGCAGATGCTCCTTCTCCAAAGACCCGGGACGGCTATCGGGGCTATGCGACCTGGCCCTCGCTGAACCAGGTGCGTCCACCGACGCCGCCCTCGCGGGTTTCACCTTCCGATGATGGTCCCTGGAGGGAGAACCCCTGTCGGAGGAACTCCGGCGACGGTCAGAGCTGGAACCTCTGGACGCCGAGGCCTCCGACGAGGTCCGGGTACGGGCGGGATCAGCGAAGATTCGTTCCCGCTGATGCCGCCGACTCCTTAACGCTTTGGAGGACATCTTGCTGCAGGCCCCACAGATCAGTTCCTCGTGATCCGGGCCAAGGCAGCGGAGGCAATTATCATGTGTGTCAGTGAGTGACATATTTCTGTCACACTGAACACACCGCTTGAAACCACTGGCAGCCATCGGGGGAAAAAGGGCCCCTGCAAGGTCAAAGGACCGGGCTGACAGCGAAAAACCGAAAACGAAACTGACAGAAAATCAGAAAAACCGAAAAATAACAGAAGGACTCGCAACGGCGTCGCGAGTCCGGGCAGGAAAAGGACCGGCGTCAAACCGATAGAGAAAAATGAGATAAATCACGAGAAAATCAACTTCTTCAGTGGGGACAAGACGGGCACGTCTGTAGGGCTCCGCGGAAAAAAGAAGACTGGCTAAGATGGCACCCTTGGGCGGGAAGGGGACCGCGCATGCGCGCTGCAATTCCCAAAGGCTTTCTTTGAAAGCTGGGGAAAATTGCTCCGCGAGGGCTCCGTCAGCGCCGACATCACCCATATGTGAGGACTGACTTCCTGCTTGGTCCTGGAGAAACATAGATACAACTCCTAGGGGAGGTGGGTGGGTTGTGAAGACTTATTCCTGCTGGTCCCAGAGATCACCTGTTACAGGTAAGTAACTGTGCTATCTCCAGGAACAAGCAGGAATGAGTCTTCACATATGGGGACTCCCTAGCTATAGATGGCAGGGGGAGATCCCATAAAATGCGTGTCCCTGGATCAGGAGTACATTTTTCACCCAGGAATCTCCGGCATCCCATGAGGGATGGAGGGTAGGAGTTGAGAAGAGAGGAGCTGTAAGGAAAAACAGCGAACCTAAGGACTACAGAAGAGGAGTCCTTGGTAAGTATGATAAGTATCATTAAAATTATTTAATGAACAATTATAACATGGAGCTTACCTACTGGAATGTAGGAAGTAGAGAGCGGGATGGAGTCTACTGGATATGCAGTAGTGGAATCCTGAAGGTGACCTCACAGCAGTGAGGATGAAGGTCCAAACTTGGAATTAGCAGGAGACCCAGGTGTCAACTGGGGCAGGATAAGAATGGCAGGTCTTCAACGGAAAGCTTTATGGGGAAAGCTGAAAATTCTTTTAGGTACAGAGTCATTAACATTGAGGACTAAAAGAAGACTGACCGATTTGGACAACTAGCCCAGTCCTAGGGGAAAGGAGGGGTATGGAAAGAAGCCCGTATTCCCAAGGAGAATAGAGGTGTACTCAGAACTAATGAAGATGTACACTGTCTCTCCTAGCTGGTGAGAGATAGGAAAGATATTGAAGCCTGACGCTTCAAGGATAGGGAGACTTAGGGCAAAGTAGAAGCTGTTATGCACACAACCATTGCTGTGGTGCTAAGAGCCCCCACATACTGAGGAACAGTATGAAAATATGGAAGCCCACTGTCTGGAACTTCTAAGAAGGTAAAAATTTTTATAGCATAGACAGTTAGGGAGATAGTATGTAATACATATCGACCTATAAAAAGCCTCCCAACAGATGCATATATCTATCTATATATATAGGGGGATATGTATATATATATATAGGGGGATATATATATATTATATATATATATATATATATATATATGAGGGCATAAAGTATGCACACACAGCTTACAGACATATGTATGTAGATGCATATATAGAGATATATACATACATGAATATGAGTCTGAAGATACATGTCTACCACTAAGCCCCATAAAAACATTCACATGGGGAATGTGAAGGGGAAAGATTCATTCAATAACCAGAGGGTGAAACCCACTTGACAGATATATAGAGAATCTATTTCCATGGGCTAAGAGGATGCAGGAATGCAATCCAGTAAAATAACCAGGATGGTTGCGTGAAAAACAGAGGATAATATCAGTCTGTAAAGAGCAAGTCGGGAGTCCTTTAGAACTCTGACATGGTAGATGGGTAGAAACGCATAGAGAAGATACCAAGAGGACCCACTGGAGGGACATGCGCGCTGCAATTCCCAAAGGCTTTCTTTGAAAGCTGGGGAAAATTGCTCCGCGAGGGCTCCGTCGGCACCCATATGTGAGGACTGACTTCCTGCTTGGTCCTGGAGAATAGAAATATCAGAACCCCTGCGACTGCTGGGCTTGCTGAGGCTGTTGAGGTCTTGATTTTCTTAGCCTGGTTTGAAGTTGCCTGTCTTTGGATAAAGGGGGATAAAGCTTTTTAGGAGAGTTTTTATTGGCTGGGATAGAGGAACGTTTTGACAATCCTCTGACAGTAAGAGCATCAGTGTTTAACTGAGTAGCTTGAAATAAAGCATCCTTGTTAAAGAGATTTTCACCAGTACAAGGAGTATTTCCCAGCCTTTCTTGTACCCATCTGTCCAAGTCTGAAGCTTGGAGCCAGGCCAGGCGTCGTGCTCCTATGGCTATAGCAGAAGTTCTGCTAAGACTCAAAACAGTCTAGGGAAGCACGATTAAGGAACCTAGAGATATTTTGAGCATGATTGACTAGCGAGAAATAGTCTGCTCTTATGCTCTTGAAGGAAAGGGTTCAAAAGCTTTAAGCTCTTTATGACCTCTTCAAGAGACAATCCCATATAGAAAATATATGAGAGAATTCTTGCTGAAAGCATGGATGCCTGGAAGCATCGACGTCCAAAGGCATCTAAAGTCCTAGACTCACGACCTGGCGGATAAGAGTGCTTCTTTGCACTCTTAATACGCCTCATTGCAACAATAGAATGATGAGGAAGTTGAGTCTTTTGAAAACCTGGAGAAGGTGGCACTTTGTACCTAGTTTCAAGTGTCTCAGAATGTGGTGATACCGTTAAAGGAGTTTCCCACATCTTTAAAAGTAGATCTTGTAAGATCTGATGCAAAGGAAGCATGATTAGCTCCTTTGACAACCAGGGGGATTGCAGGGTCTCTGAATCCCCCTGGGCTCTGAATCCCCGGGGCTTTATTGCCAAAATGTCCTCGAGGGCAAAGCCGGAGCAATCTCGATACTGGAAAGGAGATCTACCACTCGAGGACTGGCTAGTCTTTACAGACTTTTGTTTGGTTACCTGATTCTGTGGAGATATTCTAGCTGGTGACATCGAGTGCGATGTGAACCGGGTATCGAGCTGTGCTCGATTCTGAAGATTTCTTCTGTTTGAACTCCAGCAGGAAAGACACTCCAGTGAGCAATGGTCAGGACCCAAACATTTTAGACACCAAGTATGGGTGTCAAAGAATATTAGTACTGCCACACTTAGAGCATTTCTTAAGGGTAGTGGCTGGCTTTTCCATAGCGGAAAAATGGAGGCCTAGTGGCCTAGAAACTGTCAGACACTAACAGGAAAAAATTTCTGTCGAAAAGAAGAAATTATTTAGAAAAAACAAAAGAAAAGCACCAGCGGTACCGGTGGCATCAAGGGAAGGCAGACGCGACCACAAAAAAGAATAAAAAGAAGAATTTTCTGCGGTGACAGGAATACGTCCTGCCGGCTCCACGGAAAACTGATGAGAGGGAAGTGTTTAGGCGGGAAGGCAGCGCGCATGCGTGTGGGATGTTCCGAAAGACTTTTTTTGGATGCTGGGGAGCATTCCCGCGCAGGCTCCGTCGGTACCGATGTACCCATATGTGAAGACTCATTCCTGCTTGTTCCTGGAGATTAAGAGGGATAAAACCTTTTTTGAGAAGAATGGTCTCTTGAAAGATTTCTTTCTTGCAAGATCTGCTGTGGCTTTGGATAACCTATCCAAATTGGAGTTGTCAGCATCCAACTCATTGGCTTTCTCTTGCCACTTTTTGCCAAATAGATTCTCACCAGTACAAGGGATATTGCCCAGTTTGTCCTGCACCCAGAGCTGCAAATCGGATGCCTGGAGCCAGGCAATTCTACGTGCACCTATGGCAATGGCAGAGGTTCTGCTTATGCACTCAAAACAGTCAAAAGCTGCACGACTGACAAACTTAGAAATATCCTGGGCATGTTTAACCAGTGTGAGAAAATCCTGCCTCGTCTTCAGGAAGGAGAGGGCTTAAAATGTCCAAGTCTCCTGTGACTTCTTTAAGGAACATTCCCATATATATAAAATATAGGAAATGATCCTGGCAGAAAGCATGGAAGCCTGGAAAGTACGACGTCCAAAGGCATCCAAGGTTCTACACTCACGTCCTGGATGATTAGAGGCATGCCTCTCTGCACTCCTGATCCTTCTCATAGCTGATTCCACTACAATAGAGTGGTGAGGAAGCTGAGTTTTCTGGAAACCAGGACAAGGAGGGGCTCGATACATGGTATCCAGTCTGTGAGAGTGGGGAGAGGTGATAAGAGGTGTCTCCCACATTCTCAACATGAGATCATGTAAGATCTCATGGATAGGCAGAGTAGCTGCCTCCTTAGGAGCTATGGGATATTGCAAAATCTCCAACTCCTTAGCTCTGGGCTCTGTTTCAGGAGCCACAGTAATGGACAGACCTCGATCCGCCTCCCTGATAAAATCCTGAAAGGAGATATCTTCTGGAGGAGACATCCTACGTTTAGGGCTCTTTAACCTGGAAAAGAGACAGCTGAGGGGAGATATGATAGAAGTCTATAAATTAATGAACGGAGTGGAACGGGTAAACGTAGATCGATTGATTACGTTATCAGAATACAGAAAGACTAGGGGACATGCAATGAAGCTACAGGGTAAACTATTTAAAACTAATAAAAGAAAATATTTTTTCACTCAACGTGTAATCAAACTCTGGAATTTGTTACCAGAGGATGTAGTAAAGGCTGTTAGTGTAGCTGGGTTTAAAAAAGGTTTGGACAAGTTCCTGGAGGAAAGGTCCATAAACCATTATTAAGAAGGGACCCAGTACAAGCATTGCGGAACCTGTCTCTTTTGGGGAAACTGCTAGGTACGTATGACCTAGATTGGCCACTGTTGGAAACAGGATACTAGGCTTGAAGGACCTTGGTCTGACCCAGTATGGCATATCTTATGTTCTTATATTATCCCGGTACCGGCAGAGCTGTCAGAATCCTCGGAGTCCTCTGAGGATTCGAAGTACCTCCTGTCCGTATGCTCTTGAACAGCCCGATACCCGTACCAACCGAAGTCTGTACCGGGGAGAATTGGTACCGGTGGTATCAGCACCAGAAGGCATCGCATGACTGGGTGCCGGCAAAGCAGACACCCATGTCGATGCTATCAGTACCGGTACAGATACCTGCATCGGTACCGGTTGAACTGTCTGATGCGGTTCCGAGGGTGTCGATGCCGCAAGGAGAGCCGCCAAGACTGCGTTCAATAGCTAGGAACCTCTGGTCTATCGACACTGCCGATGCCTGGGTATCTGTACCGGATGCAGCTGGTACCCTAGAGCATGGCACCAGTAGTTCTGCCAAGGTTGAGGCCTCGAGAACATCCTGGAGCCCCGATAATGCTTTGGAAGCCGAAGCCTCCCGCTGGGGCAATTTTGCCGGTACAGAACTCTCAAGGGCAACGCCAGAGGCATCACGATGCTTGGAAGGAGATCTACCCTTTGAGGACCGGCTGGACTAATGTTTGGTTACCTGAGATCCATGGGAGGAAGATGAAGCCCTGGAAGACGTTGATGCCACAGAAGCTGCATCGGAGGAAAAAAGGGCGCTGAGCTTAGCAGCTCGGTTTTGTCGACCCCTCTTGGACATCATGGCACAAGCCATACACTCGAAAATGGAGTAGTCAGGACCTAAACATTTAAGACACCACTCATGGGTGTCGGTGACCGAGATGGTACCGCCACACTTGGTGCTCCTTTTGAAACCCGAAGCGGGTTTTTCCATACTGGAGGAAAGTTTGGGCCTAAGGCCCAAAATGGTGCATGCACCTGGGAAGAAAAGTTTGGAAAAAAATAGAATATATATATATATATATATATATATTTTTTTTTTTTTAACAAGAGAAGAAAAGAAGAGAACCGGCGGTACTGGTATAGCATCGAGGAAGGCAGACGCGACCACAAAAAAGAAGGAATAAGGAAAAACGTTTCTGCGGTGACAGGAATGACGACCTGCTGGCTCCGCGGAAAATGAGGAACTGGAGAGAGGCAGTTGGGAAAGGCGGGAAGGCAGCACGCAGGCGCTGTGGGAATGCTCCCAAAAGCTTTCTGATTGGATGCTGGGGAGTGTTCCCGCGCAGGCTCCGTCGGTACCGACGATACCCATATGTGAAGACTACATTCCTGCTTGTTCCTGGAGATAGCAAACAACTACCATTTGAACGCATAGGCTTTATATGTTAACTCCTTGTGAGGTGTTTGCAGAATCTCTGTGACACCTTTGGGGAGGGCAAGCTTCGCAAGGGCTACCCACTTAGCATCCATGCTCTGTGCGCTAGGGAGCGGATATTGGGATGCAACAGGGAGTCTCCCTCTTGTGAGATGAGGATTGGGTCGGAGCCCAGGTGAAGAGGTTCCTTCTGCAAGAGCTGTAGCAGTAATGGGAACCAGGCGATTACTGGCTGGTCTCTGGGAGCAACACTGAGCTATCTGGGCATTCTATGCCGTAGCAAAGAGGTCCATGTTGGGGGTGCCCCACTCCCAAAAGATCCGGTCCACCCTCTTGAGGGACCACGTGTGTGACTGAAGAACCCGGCTGAGTCGATCCACTAAGCCATTGCTCTCACTGGGAAAATATGTCGCCCTGAGATCTATGCCATGGAGCAGGACAAACTTCCAGAGGTGAACCACCTCCCAACACAGGAGGTTCAAGCCTATTTCCCCCTGCTTGTGCACATAGAACATGGCGATTTGGTTGTCTGTCTAGATCAGGAACACTCATTTGGACCACAGGCCCTGAGTTGGAGACCGTCCAGGTGTGTGCCCCAGCTGAGCTTGGAGGCATCCATCGTGAGCAGCCTGCAGGGCACTGCTGGTTGGGACAGAAGGCCCTGATGCAAATTTGCAAGCACGTGCCACCACATCATAGACTGAGCGAAGGGCGCAATGAACATTAATCTCTCTCGCCCCTTGCCTCCACTGGGTTTACAAGGTCCATTGAGCATGCCGCATGCAGAGGTGGGCCTGAGCAATGACATGTACCATGGCCGCCATCGACGGCTCTCAACAGCCCACAGGCTATGGGGTGGTGCTGGTGCTGCAACGCACCCATGATCTCAATGATATGCTGACGACGGTCCACCAGCAGGAAAGCTCTTGCCTGAGTGGTAGTGAGGAGGATCCTGATGAACTCCAGTTCTACTGTTGGAGGTGAGACTGGGCAATTGACCACAAAGCCAAGGCCTTCGAGCATCTGAATGGTGAAGCTTGGTGGAGGACCCTTTATGAACCAGTTGTCCAAGTATGGGAAGACAAAGACCCCCCAAGGTCTGGAGGAAAGCGCAGTTACTCACCTGTAACAGGTGTTCTCCAGGGACAGCAAGAATCGGTCCTCACTTCTGGGTGACAGCACCGACAGAGCCCGCGCGGAGTAATTCCCCAGCTTTCAAAGAAAGCCTTTGGGATTACTACCACGCATGTGTGGTCCCCTTCCCGCCCAAGGGTGCCATCTTGCTCAGTCAGGTCCCTTAGCTCGAGCCCTACCAGCAGATGGCAAGGGAAGGACAAATTCAGCAACTCATCAGAGGAGGCAGGAGGGTAGTGAGAACTGATTCTTGCTGTCCCTGGAGAACTGTTACAGGTGAGCAACTACGCTTTCTCCAGGAACAAGCAGGAAGTCAGTCCTCACTTATGGGACTCCCTAGCTACAGGCTACCGAACCTGTAACCAAAAGAAAAAATATGTCTCCGCGAGGCTGTAAGCAGAAGCCCAAGCCCGAAGGAGCAAAGCCCTCGGTAGAAGTGAAGTATGCCCAACATCCATGTAATGATGATAAACCTACAACTAATAATCGCTCACCCAAAAAGCAGAAAGCTCCATGGTTCTCATCCAATTTACGATCTTCCTTGCTTCATCTGAGAAAACTAGAGAGAAGATGGAGATGGACCCGCAGTACATCGGACCAAGTGATATACCTAGAGCACCTAAAAAAACAGAGACTCAACGTGGAAAGAAAAAAATTTCATGCCAAGCTCAACAGATCGCTAAACAAGCCACGTGATCTTTTTGAATTAGTAAAATCGCTGACTACTCAACCACCCCAGCCACAACAAGAGGTTATACAACCTCAGGCATACGCCACCTACATCCAGTCCAAAGCAATAAAAGTAAATACTGCTACACCTCAAGAATCTTTACAGAACCCCCAAATACATTCTCCTCTCACTTATCTCTTTCCCCCGTCAATAAAAACTATAGAGGAAACAATTGCCACCATCAACACCACAACGGCTCCAAATGACCCATGCCCAGCACACTGGATCAAATCAATGCGTTCGGAGTTAAGCCCATTCATAGCTGACATCGCAAAGCAATCATTTACAACTGGAACCTTCCCGGATGCCCTAAAGAAAACATCCATCCGTCCTCTGCTAAAAAATAACCAGCTTGATCCGAAAAAAGAAGAATCCTACCGACCAATTTCAAGTATTCCATACCTAGCCAAAATATTAGAGAAGACAACTCAAAGACAAATTCAACAGCATATAGATAAGACTTCCCTGTTAGACCCGTGCCAACACGGTTTCAGAGAGGCGCATGGCTTGGAATCCCTACTAACTTCATTAATGAACACACTAATGGGATTGATGACATCAAAAAAGGCTTTGCAATGATCTTCCTTGACATCGCTGCAGCGTTTGATTCAGTAGATCACGAACTACTCCTGATGAGACTCCAAGCAAAGGGAATCCATGATCGTGCATGGGACTGGTGCAAATCCTACCTCCAAGGCAGATGGCAACAAGTACGGACTGGCAACAAGATATCAGAACCCTTCCAACAAAGACAGGGAGTGCCACAAGGCTCATTATCGGCACTACTTTTTAACATTTATATGCAACCAATATGTGACATAACTCGCTCATTCGGCATATCCTGTCTCATGTATGCTGATGACGTACTGTTATTCACGCCTGTAACAGTTACATGCCCAGACTTCACAATCTTAATCAAATGCTTCGATGCAATAACGGATTGGCTCCTCACTATGAATCTACATATAAATTTCAAAAAAACAGAAGTGCTAATCACTCGGAACAAAGATTTCTCCCCACCATCAACACAAAGTCAGGGATGCAGAACTTCCGGTAAAATCCAATATACGCTACCTAGGCGTAATATTGGACCAACACTTGGATTTCAAAGATCACATCAAACGCACAGTAAAGCACAGTTACTTACCTGTAACAGGTGATCTCTGGGAACAGCAGGAATAAGTCTTCACATATGGGTACGTCGGTACCGACGGAGCCTGCGCGGGAACGCTCCCCAGCGTCCAATCAGAAAGCTTTTGGGAGCATCCCTCAGCGCCTGCGTGCTGCCTTCCCGCCTTTCCAACTGTCTCTCCTCAGTTGAGTTTTATAGCTGAGACAAAAGAGAGAAAGAGGAAAGGAAGAGAGATAGAGAGAAACTCCTCCTAGGGGAGGTGGGTGGGTTGTGAAGACTTATTCCTGCTGTTCCCAGAGATCACCTGTTACAGGTAAGTAACTGTGCTATCTCCAGGAACAAGCAGGAATGAGTCTTCACATATGGGTACTCCCTAGCATGTTGGTGATTGAAACATGCTCCACCTCATATGCCCAGGCATCCCGAGGATGGAGGGTAGGAGTTGAAGAAGAGAGAAGCTGTAGGAGACAGCTGACCTAAGATAGGACTACAGACAAGGAGTCCCTGTATATATGATAAGCATCATGAAATATATTGAAATGAATAATCACCATATGGACCTCACCTACTGGATTGCAGGAAGTAGAGAGGCTGATGGAATCTACTGGGGATCCAGTAGAGGAATCTTCAAGATGACCTCACTGAAGTGAGTTGAAGGTCAAAATCTGGAACTGACAGGTGACCCCAGGATTCAACTGGGGAAGTACAAAAACGGTAGGTCTTCAGTAGAAAGCTTTATGGAAAAAGCTGAAAACTCTTTTGGCTACAGAGTTAATTATAGTTAGGAGCAAAAGAGGAAGACTGACCGGTTGGACAAAACTGGCTTAGTCCTTGAGGGAAGAAGGGGTATGGAGAAAACCCCGTAATCCCAAGGAAGGACAGATGTCTGAGGAGTTGGAAACCTCAGATCTACTGAAGATCCCCCATGTCTCTCCTAACTGACGAGAGGAAGGAAGATAAAGGAATAGGGAGCTTCAGGGATACCTGAACCTAAGGTTATGATAAGAGCTGTCAGTACCACAGCAGTGCTTGTGTGCATAAGAGCCAAAACATACTGTGAAATAGTATGAACATGTGAAAACCCACTGTCTGGAACAGATAGGAAGGAAAAAACACCTTTATGAGCACAGACAGAGAGATAAGTATGTGAATACATATCTACCTAAAGGAAGTATCTCGACAGATACACACATATATATATAGATAGATATATAGATAGATATGTGTAGATATATATAGATATATATATAGATATGTTTATGGCGAGATCCAGGGGGTATAGCATATGCACACATGGCTGACAGACATATGCATCTAAAGAAAGCCTATAGACAAATGTACATATATGAATATATATATAAATAGGTCTAAAGAGAAATGTCTGCAATTATGCAGATAGAGATATGTCTACAGGAATTTTCACATGGAAGATGTGAAGAGGAATGATTCATCTCATAACAAGAAGGTGGAACCTACTTGGAGATATAGAGAATCTATTCCCTCTGGTTAAGATGGAGTAGAATGCTACCCAGTAAAATAACCAGGATGGTTGCGAGAAAACAGAGGATAATATTAGTCTGTAAACAGCAAGTCCTGAGTCCAGTAGAACACTAACATGGTGAAGGGACAGAATACGCATAGGAAGACACACCAGGTAGACCCACTTGAAGGACAAGGGGTGGGGTATCATGCGTTATTTAGTTAAATATGTGCTGTCCATGAAGGATTAGGATACCATGAGAACAAGCTGCAAGGAAAAAGAGCACATTTCCTGTAGGAATTTGGTAACCCTTTAGACTGTCACATAGGAAAGGCTTATGTCCTTTATTAAAAGGAAATAGAAGGGTGTAAAGAACCCTCACAGTCATGGGAGGTGACTGAGGAAGCCTTTTTCAACCATATAGGATAGTCATTAGAGAAAAAACCCTCATGCTCTTTAGCAAGGGCCCATAGTGGAAAGCTTCTCTGTAGGATTGCAGAGAGCATTATGCAGGAGAGTTGGGAAATAAAACTGGCTGTTGGAGACAACCAGCTGCCAGCTCAACTATGCTGCCAACTCCAAAGATTTGGAGATGGCAGAAAAGAAGTTATAAGGATTATCCAAGATAGATGAGCACTATCTTGGAAGCACTACTAAGGCTAGACAAAAAGTAGTGGAAGACAATACTGGAACTTATAGAAAAGTACCAGTAGTGCAAGCACTGAAGCTCCTGCATGGGCAGCTGCTGAATGGCACAGCAGAGAGATCTTTCTGTTTTTAACAGAGAGAACAGACAGAAACAGAGGAGAATATCCTGTCCCTGTCTGACGAGCTGCCCAGATGAGGAAAAGAGAAAAAAACTCTACACTGGAATGGAAGACTGGAAAGGTTAAGAAAGCCTTCCATTGGTATGGTACCACTCTTACAGGGGAACCCTGGAAAAGAAGGTAAAGAAAAAATAGGAGCTGAGGTGAGACTTGCCATATGGTAAGTCTGTAGAAGGAAAAATTCATGGTGGTACAGAAAAACTATCATGAGATAGTTGGCAAACCTCTCTTCATTGTAGGAAGAGGAGGAAAACCCTGTGACCCATAGACATGAATATCCTGACAGCTCAGCATACCTAAGAGTAAGTGGATGTCCTGGAAACAGGAATCCAAGTGTAGAGGTTTAAATGAAAAAACTGTGAAAAAACTTCTAATGAGAAGTAGTGAACTGTAGGTTATAACATATTAATTGAAACCCTATTGAGGGTTAATTTTCCTGGCTTGAGTTTGGATTCTTCAGACCAGGACGAGGTTTCCCTTGTTTGGGAACATTGGTATGATGGGCAGGAGAAGAATAAAACCTTCTTCTTTTAGGAAAAGGAAGTTTGGTAGGGCATTTCTTACCTGCTGGGGAAGGAGGTGGTTTACAATGGCCCTCAGAAACAGGGAAGTCAGTGGAGCAATGAGCAACCTGACGCAAGGACTCCTTATTGAAGGGATTTTCTCCAGTACAAGGAGTGTTACCCAGTCTTTGTTGTGCCCATCTGCTCAAGTCTGGAGCCTGGCTCTACGTCGTGCTCCTATGGCTATAGCAGAGGTTCTGCTAACAGACTCAAAGGAGTCTAGGAAAGCACGAGAAAGAAACCTAGAGATATTCTGGCTATGACTAAGAAGCAAGGAATAGTCTGCAGCCTTGGGCTGTGAAAGAAAAGGAGTCAAAAGAGATAATTTCTCTGTGACCTCCTGAAGGGATAGACTCTCATAAAAAATATATGAGAGAATCCTTGTTGCCAGCATAGATGTTTGGAAGGTTTGACGTCCAAAGGCATCTAGTGGTCTAGATGCACGACCTGGCGGGAAAGAAGAATGCTTCTTCTTGCTTTTTACCTTCCTCAATGCTGATTCCACTACAATGGAATGATGGGGAAGTTGAGTCTTTTGAAACCCTGGAGAGGGGGGCACCTGATACAGAAGAGCAGTTGCTGTAGAAGGTGAGGAAGTCCTTAAAGGTGTTTCCCATATTTTCAGAAGAAGATCCTGTAAAGAATGATGTAAAGGAAGCATTATATTTTCCTTTTCCCCAGAAAAGCCTTGTGTAGGATCATAGCCAGGGATAGAAATAGCCAGGAATGTTGCCATGTCAAGGAGAAATTTCTGAAAAGAAGGATCTCCAATGGGAACAATCCCTGGACAGGCTAAACTTGAAGAACTAGGCTGGGCACCAGTACTTGTCCGGTGCAAAGCAGCATCTCTAATGAATGGATACTGGGACTGGCGGGTATGACCTGAAACCGTCAGTACTGTATCGTCCATGCTAGGTATCGACTCCAAACTAGGTATAGAAAGGAGAGATCCTGGTGAAAAAAGCATGGATGGAGCTGATCCCGATGTTCCTGCAGGTACCAGCATCGACACCGATACCGGTAGCTGAGCCGGAATCGAAGGTGATACCGACATCGAAACAGTCATCGGAGGCTGCTCAAACTTTACCGAGGAAACTCGAAAGTCTCGGTGAATATCCTCGGTACCGCGCATCCGGACTCGGTGCGTGTCGGTTCTGAGACGCGTCGGTACCCAGTCTTCCAGACTAGATATCGATTCTAGACTCGGCATCGAAGGAAGCGAATTTATCGATGCATGTCTAGATGGTACCGACGTCAGGGGTCGTATCGATGGAGCTGCCGATACTGGAAAGTCAATCTGGGTATCGATCGGTCCCGAAGGCACAGAGTACACCAGATGACGATCCCGAGTACACCAGTGCCGATGCCGGGTTATCGGTACCGCTCGAAGCGGATGCCACCCCCGAGCATGGCTCAGGTATGTTTTGTGAGGGATGAGCCCCAGGAACAACCTGAAACCCCTGAAAGGCTTTGGAGACCGAAGACTCCCGCCGGGGTTTTGAAGCCAATGAGGACTTGAGGGCAAGGCCGGAGCCATCATCATGCTTGGCATGAGACCTACCACCCAAGAATTGGCTAGTCTTAACAGACTGTGGGTTACCTGATCCTGTAGAGAAGAAAAGGTCGGTGCCCTTACAATGGAAGGGAAAACTGCATCGAGGGAAAATCGAAATGGAGAATTTCTTCTCATAAAATTGTAGCCTGATGGCTCTGGAGGAAAGGGGTAAGGACCCAAAAAGGTTAGACACCAGTTATTGGAGTCTAAAAAGAAAACTGTATTTCCACAGTTAAGGCACTTCTTAGGAGAAGGCTCCATAATGGAGAGGCCTTACAGGCCCAAAAATTCAAGACAAACAGAGGGAAAAAACTCCGAGTTTTAGAAAAAAGAAAAGAAAAATCCACCGGCGGTACCGGTGGAGTCGGGGAAGCAGCCGCGACCACAAGAAAACAAAATGTAAAAGATTTAAAGAAAAACTTTTCTGCGGTGACAGGAAGAGGTCCTGCCGGCTCCGCGGAAAAACAAAAACTGAGGAGAGACAGTTGGAAAGGCAGGAAGGCAGCACGCAGGCGCTGAGGGATGCTCCCAAAAGCTTTCTGATTGGACGCTGGGGAGAGTTCCCGCGCAGGCTCCGTCGGTACCGACGTACCCATATATGAAGACTCATTCCTGCTTGTTCCTGGAGATAAAGCGTAGTTACTCACCTGTAACAGGTGTTCTCCAGGAGCAGCAGGAATCAGTCCTCACATATGGGTGACGTCGGCGCCGACGGAGCCCTCGCGGAGCAATTTTCCCCAGCTTTCAAAGAAAGCCTTTGGGAATTGCAGCGCGCATGCGCGGTCTCCTTCCCGCCCAAGGGTGCCATCTTAGCCAGTCTGATGACATAGCTAAAAGACAGCATAAAAATTTGCAAAAAAACTTAAGCAGATGATTGCAACTCCAAGGGGAGGAGGGAGGGTTGTGAGGACTGATTCCTGCTGCTCCTGGAGAACACCTGTTACAGGTGAGTAACTACGCTTTCTCCAGGACCAAGCAGGAAGTCAGTCCTCACATATGGGACTCCCAAGCTTAAGGCTACCGGAGACCCTAAGCACAAAAATGAGCTCCCTCTAGCTCAGCGGCACAGAAGGAAGGAATCTTCACTGAATTATTACACACCGGTAGCCCCCATCCGGGATGGAGGGTAGGAGTTGCTCAAACCTCGAAGAGATTTCGGAGGACTGCCTGTCCGAAAGCACTGTCCCTGCGGGACTCCCTCTCGAGGCAGTAATGGACCGCAAAAGTCTGGCTCGAAGACCAAGTAGCGGCCCGGCAGATGTCTGCCAGCGGAACAGAGCGGAGGTAAGCCACTGACGTAGCCTTCGCCCGAACACAATGAGCCGTGACTCGACTTTCTAACGAGAGTCCGGCTGCCCCATAAGCCCAAGCGATACAGTCAGCAACCCAGATGGACAGAGTACGCTTGGAGACCGGGAGCCCCAATTTATTGGGGTCAAAAGACACAAAAAGCTGAGCAGCTTTACGGTGCTCCCGCGTACGGTCAAGGTAGAAGTTCAATGCCCTTCTACAGTCCAGGGTATGCAGGACCATTTCAGCTCGGCTGGAGTGTGGCCTGGGAAAGAAGGTCGGAAGTACCACCTCCTGATTGATGTGAAAAGGGGAGACCACTTTTGGAAGAAACTTTGGGTGAGTCCGTAGGACTACCCTATTTTTGTAGAACCGAGTGTAAGGGGGATCAGACACGAGGGCCTGCAATTCACTTACGCGTCTAGCGGAAGTGAGGGCTATCAGGAATAAAGTTTTCCAAGAAAGAAAACGGAGAGAACAGGTAGCCATGGGTTCAAAAGGCGGACAGGTGATCCGCTGTAAAACCACATTCAGATCCCAGTCAGGTGCTGGCGGGCGCAGAGGTGATTTAAGTAGGAGACCTCGGAGAAACCTCGCTACGAGAGGGTCGCTGGAAAGAGGTCTGCCGTCCACCGGCACATGATGTGCTGAAAGAGCACTGAGGTGAACTTTGACGGAGTTGGACTTAAGTCCCAGATTAGAGAGGTAGAGCAAGTACTGTAAGATCACCGACACCGAGCAGGAGAAGGGATCCTGAGACTGCTGGGTGCACCAAGCGGAAAAGCGACGCCATTTAAGGGCGTAGCATTTGCGGGTAGAAGGTCGCCGAGAAGCTAGGACGACCTCCTCCACCTCTGCCGGCAGTAGAAGGGGAGCAAGGACTACCCTTTCAGCAGCCAGGCCATCAGATGTAGAGATCTGAGGTTGGGGTGTAGCAGGGACCCCTGATCCTGAGTTAGGAGATCCGGTTGAAACCCCAGAGGGAACGGATCCTCTACCGCTAATTGCAGCAGGAGTGGAAACCACGGCTGTCTGGGCCAGCGAGGAGCCACCAGGATCATGGAAGCTTTGTCTCGGAGAACCTTGAAAAGAGTTCGAGAGACTAGCGGTATGGGAGGAAAGGCATACAGAAGGCTCTCCGACCATGAGAGCAGAAAAGCATCTGCCGCTACTCGAAGGGGATGCGGCTGACGAGAGCAGAAGCGAGGAAGTTGCCGGTTGAGAGGACTGGCAAAGAGATCCATCGTGGGGAGTCCCCACTTCAGAAAACGTTTCTGAACTACCAAGGGATCCAGGCGCCACTCGTGCGGCTGGAGGATCCGGCTGAGTTTGTCCGCCAGGCAATTTTCTTGGCCTGGGAGATAAACTGCCTTGAGAAGAATGCCGTGGCTGACGGCCCAAGAGCAGAGCTTCTGTGCTTCTCGACAGAGAAGGAAGGAGCCCGTGCCTCCCTGTTTGTTCACGTAGAACATGGCAACTTGATTGTCCGTCTGGACAAGGACGGACTGGTGAGAAGTCAGGTGGGAGAAAGCCTTGAGAGCCAGACGGATTGCTCTGAGCTCCAGGAAGTTGATCTGCTGCGCAGACTCCCACGTGGTCCAGAGACCTTGAGTACATGCCCCTTGGCAATGCGCTCCCCAACCTAGGAGAGAAGCATCGGTCGTCAGCACTTGAGCCGGCTGAGGTGACTGAAAAGGCATTCCGAGCACCAGGTTCGGCCGACGAAGCCACCACTGTAGAGAAGAGGCCAGCGGCCCGGAGACGCGCACTAAGTCGGCTAGGCCGCCCGTGGCTTGTTGCCACTGCTTGCGAAGGCACCATTGAGCAGGCCGCATATTCAGGCGGGCATTGGGGGTCACGTGGACGGTGGAAGCCATATGGCCGAGCAGTCTCAGGAAGCGCCTGGCTGAGACCAGGGACTGACTGCGAAAACGGCCGGCTAGGTCCATGAGCCGTTGAGCCCTGTCGAGAGGCAGGAAAGCTCGTGCCTGAGGATTGTGCAGTCTTGCGCCGATGAACTCGAGATCCTGTGAGGGGAGCAAAGTGGACTTTGCGAAGTTTATGACAAAGCCCAAGTACTGCAGAAGAGTCACAGTGCGGTGTGTGGCATTGGTGACTTCCGGAGAGGACGATGCTCTGATGAGCCAGTCGTCGAGGTACGGAAAGACATAGAGGCCGTGAAGCCGGAGATAAGCCGCCACCACCGCGAGACATTTTGTGAAGACTCGCGGTGCGGAGGATAGGCCAAAGGGCAGTACTCTGTACTGGTAATGATTTCCTGCCACCACAAACCTTAGGTATTGGCGGTGGCTTGGGTGGATGAGGATGTGCGTGTAGGCATCCTTTAGATCCAAGGAGCATAGCCAATCTCCCTGCTGGAGGTAGGGCAGAAGGATTCCAAGGGTAAGCATCTTGAACTTTTCCCTCACGAGGAACTTGTTGAGGTTGCGCAAGTCCAGGATGGGTCTGAGGCCTCCTGTCCTTTTGGTATTAGGAAATACCTGGAATAAAAGCCTTGACCTCTCAGGTGGTGGGGCACCGGTTCCACAGCCTGTTCCTGAAGAAGACTTGCTAACTCCTGAAGGAGTAAGTCTCTGTGCAGAGGGAGTCGTGGAGGTTCTCCCGGGAAATAGGAGGGAGGGACCTGGTGGAAGTGGAGAAGATAGCCTTCTCTTACGACTTGAAGCACCCAGGCATCTGAAGTGATGTTGGACCACCTGTGGGTGAAGTGAACCAGTGGGCCTCCGGTGCTGGGAGGAACCAGCTGAGGGGGAGAGGCTATGCTGATGAAGTCAAAAACCCCCACCCTGCTGAGCAGGGGCCGGTGGTGCAGGCTTGGGGGCTTGCTGCCTACGGGACCCGTTACCCCGTCCCTTGGCCTGCTGGCCCTGTTGGGGAGCTGCGGAGGCCTGATATTGAGGGTAGTGTTTATAGGCAGCCGCCTTTCTCGGGTAAAAGGACTTCTTTCCCGAGCCCTTCTTTTTCTGGGAAGGGGCGGAGGTCTTCCTAGAAAGCCTAGTTCTGGTGAGAGTCTCCGTCTCGATTTGTGCAGCCTTTTCAGCCATGGGCTTGCCAAAGAGGTTCTCACCTCGGCAGGGGACATCGACCAACTTGTCCTGTACCCAGGGTTCAAGGTCAGACGACTGAAGCCAAGCCTGTCGGCGGGCACCGATGCCGGCTGCGGCCACTCGAGCCGATGCTTCAAAGCCATCATAGGCCAAGGCCAGGAACCTCCGCAAAGGTTCCTCGGACAGCCCAGCGGAGAATCCGGCTATCTCTTTAGCCAGGTCTCTGAGATACATGCCCATGTAGAGCTGGTAGGTCTGGACCCGACAAGCAAGCATAGAGCCCTGGAAACACTTCTTACCAAGGCCATCCAGGTTACGGGCCTCCCTGCCAGGAGGCACCGAGGAGTGCATCTTCTGGCTCTTAAGCCTATGCATGGCCGATTCCACTACCATGGAATGGTGCGGTAGCTGTGCTTTTTGGAAGCCAGGACTCTTGCGGACTCGATAGATGGAATCGACCCGCTTGCTTAATACCGGCGACGATGCCGGACTCTCCCACATACGGAAGAGTAGTCGTTCCAGCATGGGAGGAACCGGTACAGTAAAGTGTTCCCTGGCGGGAGAGTCATACTGAAGGGCGTCGAGCTCTTCGGCTCGAGGCTCCTCCTCGGGATCCGCAGGGAAGGCCAAAGCCTTGGCCATATCCCTGACGAAGTCCGAGAACCGGGCATCCTCCGGAGGGGACTGCTTCCGAGGTTCGGACTCACGTGAGTCCGAGGGGGACACACCGAGTTCGAAACGAATCAGGTGACTCTTCCTCTTCCGACTCCCAGGCCGACTCCGAGGAGGAATCGGTGGGGTGGGGTCGGCTCGGGCAGGCGGGGGCGTCGGCTGCCCCGACACCGAGGGAGTCGGCGTCGATGACCTCGGTCCCGAACGGGAGGCCGAGGGTGACCTCGACCGAGGATCGGCTCGGTCTCCGGGGTCGACTTAGACGTCGACGTCCCGGCGGTCGGGGCAGCGGCGCCAGCGAGGCTAGCGATCAGTGCCCGCTGCTGGTCCATGAAGGCAGAGAGTCTGCTCTCCAAGGCCGTCAACCTGAGTCCGACCTCAGGTGACCCAGCAGCCCCCGACTCGGGCCCCGACAGCGTCGGGCCCGACGTCGGACCCCTCTGAGGCGAGTCCAGGAGGACTACAGGACTTACCCGAGCAGGCAACTCCGACTCCAGACGAGGTCGCTTCGGGAGTTGCTCCTTCTCCAAAGACCCGGGACGGCTATCGGGGCTATGCGACCTGGCCCTCGCGGAGCCAGGAGCGTCCACCGACGCCGCCCTCGTGGGTTTTACCTTCCGTCGATGGTCCCCGGAGGGAGAACCCCTGTCGGAGGAACTTCGGCGATGGTCAGAGCTGGAACCTCTGGACGCCGAGGCCTCCGACGAGGTCCGGGTACGGCCGGGGTCAGCGAAGATTCGTTCCCGCTGGTGCCGCCGACTCCTTAACGCTTTGGAGGACATTTTGCCGCAGGCCCCACAGATCAGTTCTTCGTGATCCGGGCCGAGGCAGCGGAGGCAATTATCATGTGTGTCAGTGAGTGACATATTTCTGTCACACTGAACACACCGCTTGAAACCACTGGCAGCCATCGGGGGAAAAAGGGCCCCTGCAAGGTCAAAGGACCGGGCTGCCAGCGAAAAACGAAACTGACTAAAAATCAGAAAAACCGAAAAATAACAGAAGGACTCGCAACGGCGTCGCGAGTCCGGGCAGGAAAAAGACCGGCGTCGAACCGAAGAAAGAAAGAGAAATAAATCACTAAAATCAACTTTTTCAGCGGGGACACGACGGGTACGTCTGTAGGGCTCCGCGGAAAAAAAGAAGACTGGCTAAGATGGCACCCTTGGGCGGGAAGGAGACCGCGCATGCGCGCTGCAATTCCCAAAGGCTTTCTTTGAAAGCTGGGGAAAATTGCTCCGCGAGGGCTTCGTCGGCGCCGACGTCACCCATATGTGAGGACTGACTTCCTGCTTGGTCCTGGAGAATCCATATACTTCAAAATCAAAACCCTCCGTCATCTGAAACCTATGATGGAAGCTCCCCACTTCCGAACTGTCTTCCAAACCTTAGTAACGCCACATTTCGACTTTGCTAATATAATACTACATGGCCTCCCAAAAAACACCCTAAACCCTCTACAGATGGCCATGAATGCAGCTGCTCGTGTCCTGTATGGAGCATCAAGAAATGACCACATTACACCCATATTAAAGGAGCTTCATTGGCTACCGATAAGATGCAGAATCCTATATAAGACCTTCATCATTACATTCAAAGCATTCAATAAGACAGCACCCTCATCTATTGTTGATCTACTCACTCACACCCCCAAAAACAGGGCCAGAAGAACATTTACAGAAAATACTCTAGTGATACCTAAGGAATCCATAAAACTTAAACAATCAACCATTAATAGAGCATTTATGAGCTACGCACCAAGGTGTTGGAACAATCTCCCTTCTAACATAAGAGCAATCAGGGAGCTCAAGCAGTTTAGAAAAGCCATTAAACACTACTTGTTCCTCTTGTACTTTACACAGCATGAGGATTCACCTCATTACCCACACACTCACCCAGTTATGTCACTTGATAACACATGTTTTACTTAGCTGCAACCCGACTGCTGATCAGTATTATAATACAATTCATTAATGCACCATCACCTTGTTGAATACAAACATGCTGTAAACTAACTCTGACAGTAAAACATGTTATATGTATGTATATAGTTTCCCCAGTTAACCCAAGTTTAAAACTGTTTTATGTAACGTAGGACGAATGTTGTCCAAATATTCTGTTCATTGTAAACCGCACTGATGAGAAATAGCGCGGTAAGGTTTAAGGTTTAAGGTTTATAAGAAATGTTTAAGGTTAAGGTATATAAGAAATGTTAAATAAATAAGAAGGGTCAGAGGGCAGGAGTTGTTTATACCCTGAACAGATTGGAGTACAGCCTGGCCGAAGGCGCTGTCCTGGCGGGACTCCCTCTCCAGGCAGTAGTGGGCAGCGAAGGTATTTGTAGAAGACTAGGTTGCCGCCAGGCAGATATCCATCATGGGCACGGAGCGCAGCGAGGCTGAGGCCACTTTGGCTCAGACCCCATGTGCAGTGACTTGACGATCCAGAAGGACGCCTGTCTTCACATGGTCGAACGCGATGCAGTCCGCCACCCAAACCAAGAGGGTGCGCTTGGTGACTGCTTGCCCCTGCCTATTGGGATCATAGGTCACAAAGAGTTGGTCCAACTTATGAGTCTGAGTATGCTGCAAGTAGAAGGCGAGGGCCCGCTTGCAGTCGAGGGTGTGGAGAGCCACAGACACTTGATCGGCATGGGACCTCAGGAAGAAGGTCAGGAGCACTATCTCTTGGTTGAGATGAAAGGCTGACACGACCTTGGGTAAAAACTGAGGATGTGTCCGGAGGACCACCCTGTTCCAATAAAACCTGGTGTAAGGGGCGCCAGCCATGAGCGCCTGAAGCTTACTGACTCGGCGAGCCGAGGTCAGTGCCACCAGGAAGGCCACCTTCCAGGACAAATGATGTAGCAAGCACATCGCCATCGGCTCGAAGGGTGAGCAAGTGAGCTGCATAAGCACCATGTTCAAGTCCCTCTCTGCAGGAGGGGGACGGATGGGCAGTTTGGATAACAGAAGGCCCCACATAAAGCAGGAGATTAGTGGGGTTGCCCTGAGAGAGGCTTTCCTTCGACAGAGATGATCAGCCGATATGGCACTCAAATGAACCCTAACAGAGTTCGACTTCAGCCCTTCCCTCGAGAGGTGAAGAAGGTACTAGAGAACCCACCGAACCGGGTATGAGAAGGGGTCGATCTGGAGCTCTGAGCACCAGACGGAGAAGTGTTTCCACTTAAAGGCGTAAGCCCGCCTAGTGGAGTCCTTCCTCGAGGCAAGGAGAATTTCCTCGACCTCCTCTGGAAGGGCCAGAGAGGCTAAAGAGACCTGTTCAGCCGCCAGGCCGGGAGGGCAGGATCTCCAATCCTCCTCCTGCGTCAGCAAGTCCCTGGCAGAGCCCAAGGGAATCGGAGGCTCTGATGACAACCGGAGCAGGAGTGGGAACCAAGGCTGCCGAGGCCACGAGAATCAGCGATACCCCGTCCCGTTGAGCCTTGAATAGAGTCCTCACAATGAGGGGGAAAGGAAGGAATGCATATAGGAGACTGCAGGACCAGTCCAGGAGAAATGCATCAGAGCACTCCCTGCCCTGTTGTGGCATTGGGCCGCAGAAGCGAGGGAGTTGTGTGTTCTGGGGGCTGGCAAAGAGGTCTATCGCTGGAGTGCCCCAGCATAGGAAAAGCCAGCCTGCCACTCTGGGATCCAGGTGCCACTTGTGGGGGTGAAAGATTCTGCTGAGCCTGTCTGCCAGGCCATTCTCCAGACCCGGGAGGTACGTCGCCTTGAGGGACATCCTCTGCCGAGCGGCAAAAGAGCAGATGAGGACTGCTTCCCTGCAGAGGGAGCGTAACCCCGTGCCCCCCTCTTTGTTGATATAGATCATCACTAACCGGTTGTTGGTCTGCACCAGAACCGACTTCCCGCTGAGGACATTCTCAAAGGCCCTCAGGGCCCACCAGATGGCCTGGAGCTCGAGCAGTGAGCCTCCACAGGTGACCACTGCCCTTGCATGCAGAGAGGCCCGCAATGGGCTCCCCACCCTAACAGAGAGCATCCGTGGTCAGTACCACCACATCGTGCTGTGGGGCCTGGAAGGGCGATCCCTGCAGAAGGTTGCAGGGGTTTTGCCACCAGTTCAGAGACAAACGAAGGTCGGGAAGAACCCTGACAGGGTCCCTGAGATGTCTAAGGGATTGACTCCATTGGGAGCTGACACACCACTGGGTCGTCCGCATGTGCAGACGGGAGTGAGGAACCACATGCACGGTCGAGGCCATGTGGCCCAAGAGATGTAGCATGGACCAAGCAGTGACCTGGTGGGCGCTTTGGACGCGAGCCGCCAGAGCTCGAAGGTGGATGGAGCGATCCACCAGCAAGAAAACAATGGCTTGCCGAGTATCGAGGCGTGCCCCGATGAACTCGAGAGCCTGTGTGGCTCGAGGTGAGACTTGGTAGTTGACCAAGAACCCCAAGCTCTCCAAGAGGAAGACAGTGCGTGACATCGCTCGCTGGGCCTCCTTGATGGAGGAGCCCGTAACGAGCCAGTCGTCAAAGTAGGGAAACACCAGCACGCCCTGGCGCCGAAGGTGAGCAGCGGCCACGACGAGGCACTTTGTGAAGACCCGAGGAGCAGATGCAAGGCCGAAGGGGAGCACTCTGTACTGGAAGTGCTCTCCTTGAAGCCTGAAACGCAGGTACTGCCTGTGTTGGACGTGGATCAAGATATGGGCGTAGGCATCCTTTAGATTCAAGGAGCATAGCCAGTCGCCCTGCCGGAGGAAGGGCAGCAGCGCCCAAGAAATATCTTGAATTTTTCCCGCACCAGGAACTTAAGCCTGTGGAGGTTGAGGATGGGCCACAGACCCTCCGTCTTTTTCGGGACAAGGAAGTACCGGGAATAAAAGCCCCGACCTCGAAGGTGGGGAGGGATCTTCTTGACTGCCCGTTGGGAAAGGAGGAAGTAAATTCCCGCTGCAGCAAAAGCTGGTGTGCGGGAAGTCGAGGAGGCTCCGCCAGGGAGAAAGGGGGTGGAAGCCTGAGAAAGCGAAGGCGATAGCCCTCCCCAGATGACCTGGAGGACCCAGGTGTCCGAGGTGATAAGCGCCCATGACGGGGCAAAACAGGATAGGTGTCCCCCCCCCACTGGCTGCTATGTCGCTGGAGGGTGAAGGGCTATGCCACTGGCGTCAAAACCCATGAGGGGGTTGTGGGGGAGCCGGCGTCTGGGCCTTCGGGCCCTTTGGTTTACGATGACTTTGGCCGAGCTTCCCTTGCGCACATGTGGTCGGCACGGGAGTAGCCGGGTACGGCGGGTAGCCGTGGTACTGGAGGGCTTTCCTGGGGAAGGGCTTCATGGCAGGTTGCGTAGAGGTCTTGCGGGAGAGACGGGTCCTAGTAACATACTCTGACTCAATCTCTGCAGCCTTTTCCTCCATCGGCTTACCAAAAAGTTGTTCAACAAGGCAGGGCACGTCCAGGAGCTTCTCCTGCACACACTGCTCCAAATACAAAGATTGGAGCCAAGCCTGGTGGTGGGCTCCGATGCCTGTGGCCGCCAACCGAGCCGATGTCTCCAAGCCATCGTAGGAGGCTCGGGAGATATACTTGGAGCAATCAGCCACAGATTTCAACAGGGTGCGGAACCTATCGAGGGGCTCGCCCTCGAGGCCCGCGGAGAAACCTCCAAGTTCTTTTGCCAAGTCGCAGAGGAACATACCGATATATAACTGGTATGCCTGGATGCAACAAGAGAGCATTGAACCTTGATAGGCCTTGTGGACCAGGGCATCAAGGGCTCTCGATTCTCTGCCTGGCGGGACCGTTGAGTGGGACTTTGGGCTTTTCTGCTTCCTCATGGCCAATTCCACCACCATCGAGGTGTGTGGAAGTTGGGTCTTCCGGAAGCCTGGCCCTCGCTGTACCTTGCACATTGTGTCAAGGCGTTTGCTCACAATGGGAACTGAGGCCGGGGCCTCCCACATGCGAAGCATTAGCCGGGAGAGGATCAGTGGCACCGGCACGGTGAGGGATTTCCTGGGCGGGGCCTCGTACGGAAGAATATCGAGTTCCTCAGCATGAGGGTCTCCCTCGGCCTGGGCAACCAGGTTGAGGGTCCGAGCCATGTCCAGAATAAACACCAAAAAGGTGTCCTCGTGCGGTGAACACTGCTGGAGACTAGGTGGCAAGGGGTCTGATGGAAGATCCCGGTGGGTGCGGGTCTCCGGGAATGTGTCCCCATCAGATTCCCAGTCCAAGAGGTTGGTAGAGGGATCCGAGCCGGGCGGTTCGCCCTGTCCGATGGCCTGGAGCCGGAGGCCCTGGACCATCTCGCCCCCGAAGAATGGGAGAGTGAGCGAGACTGACGTCAAGGACCCTCACAAGGCCTGTGGCTCTCGGGGGTTTCCTGGACGGATTTGGGTGTCCCATGCGAGGGACCTGCGGTCTCCGGGCGCAAGTTAGCGAAGATGGCCGTGAGCACCTGCTGGGAAGCAATGAACGCAGAAATGCTGCTTTCAAGCACCAGCATACGGGATTCCTACGCAAGCGTGGGGCCCTGGGACGCCAATACCGGGGTCACCGGATTGGACGTCAAGGAGGAGAGGAGGTCCTCACCAGGACGGCCTTCAGGAGACTGGGCACCTTCGCTGGAAGTCTCCATTTCTCTGTGAGGTACCTTGCGGGGCCACTCCTTGTCCAACTCTCGGGAACGCCAAAGGGGGCTAAGTGACCGGACGCGGGAGCACTCGTGCTTGTTGGGGGCGACTTCGAGGCCTTCTTTTTTGCACCGTTCCACCTCGGGGGACCCCTGGTCAGAATGCCGCCTGGAACGCAGTGCCATAGGGGGAGAACCCACTGGAGGGGAGACAACAGAGGGTGCCACCAGGGATTCCGAGACAGCCTTTCGAAAAATGTCTTTGGACTTCTGCTTACGGCTAAGCAGGGCCTTAGAGGACATTTTCTTACAGAGCGAACAGAGTTCTGAGTCATGGTCGACTCCCAGACACTGTAGTCAACAGTCATGAGTGTCCGCAAGAGACATGTTCCTAGAGCATCTATCGCATTTTTTAAACCCAGTGGCCATGGCGGCAAAAACGGCCCCTGCAAGGTCGAAGACCCACACGGCCAACGGTTGAGGAGGAAAAAAAAAAAAAAAAAAAAAGAGTGTGAAGTCCAGGAAGAAAAATGTATAAAAGGTATAGCTCCAAAAGAGAGCAAGGGGAGGACGGGTAGAGGACCGGTGCAACCAGGAAAAAAAAAAAAAAAAAAAAGAGCCTGTTAAGGCGAGGAAATAAAAGCTTTTTCCGAGGGACGAGGATGTGCATCTGAAGGGCTCTGTGGAAAAAGGGAGACTGAGCAAGATGGCACCCTTGGGCGGGTCGAGGACCACGCATGCGTGATAGCAATCCTAAAGGCTTTCTTTGAAAGCTGGGGAATTGCTCCGCGTGGGCTCAGTCGGTGCCGTCACCCATAAGTAAGGGCTGACTTCCTGCTTATTCCTGGAGAAAGTTGCTATGGCCGCCAGGCACTTTTTCAAGACCCTGAGGGTTGCAGCCAGCCTGATGGGTAGTACCAGCCAGCCAGCATGAGCCAAAGGTACTGCCTGTGATGCAGGTGGATCAGAATATGCATGTACGCATCCTTCAGATCAAAGGAGCAAAGTCAGTCTTGTAGGAGGAATGGAAGCAGCATCCTCAATGAGACCATTTTGAACTTTTCACTCACCAAGAACCAGTTGAGGTTTCGCAGATCCAAAATGGAAAAGAACCCTCCTGTCCTTTTGGGGACGATGAAGTACCTGGAGTAAAAGCCCTGCCCAATATGGGCAGGAGGCACAGACTTGATGGTGAGGTCAGTCAGCAGGGCCATGACCTCGGTCTGCAGGAGGCTCAGGTGCACTGTGTCCATGGGGTATTCCCAGGGATTGTAAGGATGCGGCAGATGGGTGAAATGCAACAGATAGTTGCTCAGGGCAATCTGTAGCACCCAAGCATCCAAGGTGACCACAAACCACCAGTGGGCAAAGTGGATGAGCCATGCCCTCCCCCCTGCATGCAGGGGAGGGGGGAGGGTGTCTCAGACAGCGGTTAACTGGCTATGCTCCTGATGAAGACCTCTAAAAAAAAAAAAAAAAAATCTGGGTTGGGCGGGGGGGGGGGGGGGGGGGGCAGGCTGCACCTTTGGAGTCTTCTCCCTCCGCTAAGAGTGGGAAGCCTGGGCCTCAGGCTGCACTTGCAGCTGAGATGTAAAGAACCTGCGCGGGTGGAAAGCCTTCTTGATTGGTGCTTTCTTCTATGTGGGATCCAGTGTCTTTCTGGAGGACATGGTGATGGTCACCTGGCTCCTTTTTCAGCTCTTCTGCCTTTTCCTCTACAGGCTTACAGAAGAGGTTTTCATCCCAAAAGAGGATGTTGGCGATCTTGACCTGGACCCACTGCTCTACATCAGAGGACTACAAAACCAGGCCATCTGCTGTGTGGCAATCCCTACAGCCGCTATCTTACCGGTGCATTCAAAGGCATCATAAGCTCCCCAGACTGTTGAACTTCAAGTAATCTTTGCTATGAGCAACGAGAGCTCAAAAGGACTTACGGCGATCCTCAGTGACGAGGGAAGCGAAGTCCTCAATGTCCAGCATGACAGTTTTGAGGAACATGGCCATGTACGTTTGGTAGGCTAAGATCCGTACTATTAACATGGAACCCTAGAAGCACTTCCTGCCAAAAGAGCCCAGGGTCCACGCCTCCCGTGCTGGCAGCACAGAGTAGTGCATCTTGGCACTCTTGCTGCTTCAAGGCTGACTCGACTACAAAAGAATTGTGGAGTAACTACAACAGCCCACTTTTTACCTTTAGAGATCCTCTGTGTTGGTCCCATGCTTTTTTGAATTCAGTTACTGTCCTCATCTCTACCACCTCCACTGGGAGAATATTCCATGGATCCACTACTCTTTCTGTAAAGAAATATTTCCGCATATCACTCCTGAATCTATCTCCCTTCACCCTCATCCCATGTCCCCTCGTAGCAGAACTTGCTTTCAACTGAAAGAGGCTCTCTCCCTGAACATTTATGCCATGGAGGTATTTAAACATCTCAATCATATCACCTCTATCCCGCCTTTCCTCTAAGGTGTACATATTAAGATCCTTAAGTCTGTCCTCATATGCTTTATAATGAAGCCCATTAATCATTTTAGTAGCAACCCTCTGCACCGACTCCATCCTGTTCACATCCTTTTGAAGGTGCGGTCTCCAGAATTGCACACCATACTCCAAATGAGGTCGCACCAAAGACTTATACAGAGGCATTATCACCTCCTTTTTTCTGCTAGCCATTCCTCTCCGTATGCACCCAAGCATCCTTCTAGCTTTTGCCGTCGCCTTTTCTACCTGAGGCTTCTTGAACCCTGGAGTCTTTTGGACCCGATACAGGGAAATCGAGCCGGCGGCTGATGGCTAGGAGGGTGAGCGGCATCTCCCACAGCTGCAGAAGCAGCCTCTGCAGGACATGGGGGACTGGAACAGTCACTGCCTCGCCAGAGGGGGTGACGGGTTGGACTGGAGATCTTGGGCTCTGAGGTCAGACAGTCTATTCTGCCTCGGTCTCCCATTCCGATTCAGAAAGGAAGTTTAAATAGGGCAGAGTCTCCTTCAAGCGCCAATTGTGTGGCTCAGGAGAGGGTGACTGCTCCAGTTACCAGTGTCAATATCAGTCTCCCACTCGATATCTCAGCTGCAGTGGGCGGGACAAGGGTTTCCAAGATTGCCTGGGAGGAGTGCAGTGATGATGCACTCCGTGCACGAAGCTTGAGTTCGGCAGGGCTTCTACCACTGCCAGGTGAACTTCTATGGTTGGTAGGCATTTCTCTAGGACCACCACCGACAAGGATGTCGGTGCTGCAGAAATTGCCAGTGAACCCTTGGGTGGGGACTTCATGATGATAGGAGCAGAGACACATCCGGCATTCTCTTGGGCACTGGGAATGGACTCCACTGTTTGGGTCGGGTCCTCCCGCCGGACAAGCTTGGTCGGCCGTTTTCAGCCCTCGATGTCTATCTTGCATCTAGAGGGGCTGTGATGACGCTGCACGCTGATTTTCTCCTCTCCTTGTACTCCCCTTTCGATATGTACAGGGTCTCTGTAGAGGGACATCCATCTCCGCTTGAACACTTCTGCTCCGACTGAGCCCTCTGCTCTTTTCCCTTGGCCAATCCCAGGCATGGATGAGGGGGTTGGGGCCGAAGTTACTGAATCAGGTGAGCCAAAGAGGGACGACTCCTGCTTTTCCTGGCCCTTTAGCCCTTGATGCATTCGCAGGACGCCAGCTGGTGGTCCAGCCCAAGGCATTGAGAGCACCAACTATGGCGGTCAATGGCAGAAATGGTACACCCATCAAGGGCAGATTAATTTAAATGGTTGGTGTTGGCGGCATACAAAACTCTTTGATAAAGCCATTTTGCATGGTGAAACAGCAGCCAGGGTCAGAGAAACCACCAAGTAAAGCCACATGAATATCTCTGAGAAGACAAGGTTTAGAGAAACTATTAAAGAAAGCCATATTATCTCAGAGAAGAGATGTGCTCAATGTTGATACATTTGAACAGATGTGAATGTAACAGTGAGCACTGCCATTGATGTGTTTCTGAAGAGATATGACTATCTTCCAGTGAAGAAAAGTTATGTTTTGAAACGAAGAGTAAGCAATTGAGGAGTGGTGTCCATGTTAACATGGTGTAAGTTACAGAAGTTAGTGGCACTTTCAATGGAGTTTTGTAACAGAAAGTAATGTTTTTTTAAAGTGCTTTTTTCAGCAGTTTAAAATACAGATTTTGTAATAAGGACTGTATTTATATTGCAGTGGATCCCAATCGTTTTGTGTTTGATATTTTTGCTTTTGGCACCTTTGGAAGTGGTGTATATTTTTTGGCTTGCCTCATTTGGTGAATTTTTTAAAGCCGCTAACAGGCTTAGACAAGCTGAAAAATACTGCCTTGGCAAAATTAAACTGAAAAACAGGCGTGGCCGGGAAAAAGCCCCCAAAGGGGAAAACGATACCAAAAAGGCACAAAAACTACAGAAAAAAGCACCCAGGTGGTGAGAAAAAAAATGTTAACCGATGACAAAGTGAGCAAAAGCTCAGCTACAAGGGCAAGAAATTCCAACTTTTTTCTGGATTGCAGGAACACATCTTAGAGGCTTCCATGGAAAAAAAAAAAAGACTGGAAAATATGGTGCCGCAGCAGGCGGGGAAGGCAGGCGTATATGCGCGGCATACCTCCCAAAAGCTTCCTTTGGAAGCTGGGAGCATTCCGTGCAGGGCTCTGTCGGTGACATCACCCATATGTGAGAGCTTACAGTGGTGTGCAAAAGTCTGGAATCACTTGTGAGTTTTGCGTTTTTTATACTTTCTAACAGGTTTTTTTTAAATTTTGCATTAGCCCAGCATATTCATCTTTCTACCATGTTAAAAGGATACATTTGGCTAACAGAGTTGACTTTTTTGCATTCCTTGCTTCCAATTTAAATACTTTACAGACACTGGGAGATAGCTACTGCGATTTTTGTGGATCCTGCGTCAAAACAGGATTGACATTATCCAACAGGCACACACGTTTCTGACCAATCAGGAGGCTGGTTTCATTAACCAATCACAATGCAGATATCTAGCCAACAGTACAGCTATAAAAAATTGCGGAATTTTTGAATTTCATATGTTTTCTGGATCGACCATGAAGATGACTCGGACCCTGATGTTGGAGGAGCGTGTTTGTGAGTCTTCTATGAGCGAGGAAAGATTTTCAAGCCGTCAGATAGCCAGGAAAATTGGCTGCAGTCAGAGCGCTGTTATGATTGTACAGAAGAAAGAAACGGGTTGAGTGGTGGAAAGCCTCGTTCAGGTCGTCCACGTGCATCAACATCACGCCAGGACCGCACACTACAACGCATTTCACCGGCTAATCGCAAGTTGACCTCTCCTCAGCTACTTCGAGAGTGGTCAGACAAGAGTGAGGTCAGTGTCAGCTCTTCAACAGTTCATCGCCGGTGCCTGCAGTTTGGTCTACGGGGCTGGAAAGCACGGAATAAGCCACTGATGACTGACATACAAAGGTGCAACCGGATCGTGTGGGCGAGAAAGCACTCGACCTGGTCGATTGAAATGTGGGAAAAGAATAGGTACTCACCTGTAACAGGTGTTCTCCAGGAGCAGCAGGAATCAGTCCTCACATATGGGTGTCATCGACGCCGATGAAGCCCCAGTGGAGTATTTCCCCAGCTTTCTATGAGAGCCTTTGGGAATGCAGGCACGCATGCGTGGTTCCCTTCCCGCCTAAAGGTGCCATCTTACCTCAATCAAATGACATAGCTAAGAACAGCACACAAAAATGAAAAATAAACTATGTACAACTGCAACTCCAAGGGGAGGAGGGAGGGTTGTGAGGACTGATTCCTGCTGCTCCTGGAGAATACCTGTTACAGGTGAGTAACTACTCTTTCTCCAGGACCAAGCAGGAAGCAGTCCTCACATATGGGTGACTCCCTAGCTCAGGGGTACCAAGGAACCCAGGCTGAACAAGAGGACTCCCTCTAGTCCCAGCCGCAAAGAAAGGCTTTTAAGGGACACAACCTCCACTGATAGCCCAACAGAGGGCAGGGAGTTGCCTAAACCTCAAAGAGATTCCGGAGTACTGCTTGGCCAAAAGCACTGTCCCTACGGGACTCCCTCTCTAGGCAGTAATGGGCCGCAATCGTCTGGCTTGAAGACCAAGTTGCAGCCCTGCAGATGTCTACCAAGGGCACAGAGCGGAGATGAGCCACTCAGGCAGCCATTGCCCTGACTCGGTGGGCCGTAACCCTACCCTGCAAAGGAAGATCAGCTGCCTTGTAACCCCAGGTGATACAGTCAGCCACCCAGATGGACAAGGTACGCTTGGACACAGCCAACCCCAACTTATTGGGGTCAAAGGAGACGAAGAGCTGGGTAGCCCTTCTATGCCCCTGCGTACGGCCAAGGTAGAAGGATAAGGCCTTCCTACAGTCCAGGATATGCAGGACTGCTTCAGCCTGGCTTGCATGAGGCCTAGGGAAGAATGTTGGAAGAACCACCTCCTGGTTGAGGTTGAAAGAGGAGACAACCTTAGGGAGGAACTTTGGATGAGTCCTAAGGACTACCCTGTTCCTATAAATCCTAGTGTAAGGCCTATCACAGACCAGGGCCTGAAGCTCACTTACTCGCCTAGCCGAGGTAAGGGCTATTAGGAAGAGTGTCTTCCAGGAGAGGAAGCGCAGTGGACAAGTAGCCATCGGCTCAAAAGGTGGGCGAGTCAGTTGCTGCAAGACCACATTCAGCTCCCACTCAGGGGCAGGAGGACGGATAGGAGGTTTGAGCAAAAGCAAGCCACCAAGGGGTGACCAGACAAAGAATGTCCCTCCACCAGAGAGTGGTGAGCTGCTAGAGCTGAGAGGTGGACCCGAACAGAATGGGATTTAAGACCTTGATTTGACAAGTGCAGCAAATACTGAAGGACTACTGGCACAGTACAGGAGAAAGGATCTTCTGTACGTAGCTGACACCACACAGAAAACCTCTTCCATTTGAGCGCATAGGTTTTCCTAGTGGACTGTTTCCTAGAGGCTAGGACAACCTCCTGAGGCAGGCCCCAGGGAGCCAAAACTACCCTTGCAGCCTCCAGGCCATAAAATTGAGAGCCTTGAGATTGGGGTGCAGAAGGGAACCCTGCTCCTGAGAGAGAAGGTCGGGTTGCAACCCCAGAGGTAGTGGAGGATCCACCGCCAGTTGAAGGAGAAGAGGAAATCAAGGCTGTCTCGGCCACCTGGGAGCCACCAGCAGGACCGAGGCCTTGTCCTGAAGAATCTTGGAGAGTTCTGGCCACCAAGGGCGTGGGAGGAAACGCATAGAGGAGGCCCTGAGACCAAGATATCAGAAAAGCATCCGTTGCTATCCGCAGAGGATGCGGTTGCCTGGAGCAGAACTTTGGCAGTTGCTTGTTCGTTGGGCTGGCAAAGAGGTCTATCAAAGGGAGACCCATTTCAGGAAGATCTTCTGAACTACTGAAGGATGCAGCTGCCACTCGTGGGGCTGCAGTATTTTGCTTAATCTGTCTGCCAGGTAGTTGTCCTGGCCTGGAAGGTACACAGCCTTGAGGAGCATGTTGTGCTTGAGGGCAAAAGAACAAAGGTCCTGAGCCTCCCGACAAAGGATCCTGGACCCAGTTCTGCACTGTTTGTTCACATAAAACATGGCAAATTGATTGTCTGTCTGAACCAGGACAGACTGGAGAGCCAGGGTAGGAGTGAAAGCTTTGAGTGCTAATCGAATAGCTCTGAGTTCGAGGAGATTGATCTGCTGTGCAGCTTCCCAGGGAGAACAGAGGCCCTGGGTGCACTTGCCCAGACAATGAGCTCCCCAGCCTTGCAGGGAGGCATCTGTAGACATCACTACTGTGTACCCCGGAATCTGAAAAGGCATCCCTTTCAGTAGATTGGGTGGGTGCAGAAACGGTCTGGACATCCTTATCCTGTCCCTGAGGCTGCCTGTGGCCTGTGACCACTGAGCCCGAAGGCACCACTGTGCAGGCCTCATATGGAGCCTGGCATTGGGGGGTCACATGTACTGTCGAAGCCATGTGGCCTAGAAGCCTCAGGCAGAGTCTGGCGGAGACCAGGAACTTGCTGAGAAACTGATTTGCTAAGGCCATCAACCTCTGGGCCCTGTCTGCTGGCAAGAAAGCCTTTGCCAGCAGAGAGTCCAGCCTTGCTCCTATGAACTCTAAGTTTTGGGAGGGGAGCTAAGTGGACTTTGTGAAGTTTATGACAAACCCCAGGCATTGTAGAAGAGCAATAGCCCTGAGAGTGGCTTGATTGGCCTCTTGGCACATCTGACCCCTGATGAGCCGTCGTCTAGAAAGGGGAAGACAAAGATTCCCTGATGTCTCAGGTAGGCCGCCACCACTGCTAGGCACTTTGTAAAGACTCTGGGGGCGGAGGTGAGGCCGAAAGGCAGTACTCTGTACTGATAATGGTTTCCTCCCACAATGAACCTGAGGTACTTTCTGTGGTCTGGATGAATGAGGATATGAGTGTACGCATCCTTTAGATCTAAGGAGCATAGCCAATCTCCCTGCTGGAGGTAGGGCAGAAGAGTCCCAAGAGTAAGCATCTTGAACTTTTCCTTCACAAGGAACTTGTTGAGGTTCCTGAGGTCCAGAATGGGTCGAAGGCCACCGGTTCTCTTGGGCACCAGGAAATACCTGGAGTAGAACCCTTGACCTTGTAAGTGGGGAGGCACAGGCTCCACCGCCCTGTCCACCAACAGACCATGAAGCTCTTGTAGAAGGTCTGTGTGCAGGGGAGGCCTTGGAGGCTCCCCTGGAAAATATGGTGGAGGCAGTTGGTGAAAATGGACGGCATAGCCCTTGTGCACCATCTCCAGCACCCAACTGTCCCCGGTGATAAGGGGCCACTGGTGGGCAAAGAGGGCGAGACGACTTCCTGTGCAGGGTTGGGAAAGCAGTGGAGGAGAGGCTACGCTCAAGGAGTCAAAAACCTCCACCCTGCTGAGTGGTAGCAGGGGCCTGAAGCTTGGGGGTCCTCTGCCTACGGGGCCCATTACCCTGGCCCTTGGCTTGCTAACCCTGGGGGGCAGCTTGGGCAGCCTGATATTGCGGGTACTGTTTGTAGGCAGTGCCCTTCCTCGGTTAAAAGGGCTTTTTACCCGAGCCCTTCTTTTTATGAGAAGGGGCAGAGGTCTTCCTCGACAGCCTTGTCTGTGTGAGGTGCTCAGTTTCGAGCTGAGCGGCCTTCTCGGTCATGGGCTTGCCAAAAAGGTTCTCACCTCGGCAAGGGACATCGACCAACTTGTCCTGAACCCATGGCTCGAGGCGGCGCGGGACATGAACTTCAAGCAGTCCCGAATCCCCGAGGACAAGGACTTTTTACCGACGCCATCGAGGTTCCAGGCCTCCTGCCAGGGGGCACCGCGGAGTGCATCTTCTGGCTTTTCAGACGATGCATGGTCGATTCCACCACCATGGAATGGTGTGGTAGCTGCGCCTTTTGAAAGCCAGGACTCTTCTGGAGTCGATAGATCGAATCGACCCGCTTGCTTAGAACCGGCACCTAGGCCGGTGCCTCCCACATCCGGAAAAGGAGCCATTCCAGCATCGGAGGAACCGGAACAGTAAAGGCCTCCTTCGGAGGAGAGTCGTACTGTAGGGCCTCGAGCTCCTCGGCTCAAGGCTCCTCCTCTGTGTCCGAAGAGATAGCCAACGTGGTGGCCATATCCCAGACGAACTCCGAGAACCGGGTATCCTCCGGAGGGGATCTACTCCGGGGTTCAGACTGCGGTGAGACCGATGGGACGCACCGAGTCCTGAAGGTGTTGGGAGCTCCTCGTCCTCCATCTCCCAGGCAGACTCGTCCGATGAGGAATCGGGGTCCGACCTCGCGGGGCCTGTGAGCACCCGCCCCGATGCCGAAGGCACTAGCGTCGATGCCCTCGGTCCCGAACGGGAGGTCGAGGGAGACTGCGACTGAGGTCGACCTCGAGCCTTTATGGTCTCGAGTATCGGCTCGGTCTCCGGGGTCGACTTCGATGTCGATATCCCGGTGGTCGGGGCAGATGCGCCAGACAGGCTGGCCATCAGTGCCCGCTGCTGTTCCATGAAGGCAGACAGTCTGCTCTCCAAGGCTGTCAGCCTGTGACCCAGCTCAGGAGACTCAGCGGGGCCCGACGTCGGCTCTCTGGGAGAAGAGTCCACGAGGACTACAGGACTTACGTGTCCAGCAGACTCTGGCCCCACTTGAGGTACTTTGGAAGGCTTCTCCTGTTCCACGGGCTCGGGGCGACGGTCGTGGGTCTGAGACCTAGCCCTCAAGGAGCCAGGGACCTCTTCTGACGACGCCCTCGCGAGCCGCTTCTTCCTCTTCCGTTCCCGGTCGGGGGACCCCCTGTCCGAGGAGCCCCAACGGTGCTCGGGATCCAATTCCTGAGATGTCGAGGCCTCAGATGAGGTCCGGGCCCAGCCGGAGGCCAAGTCAGAAAAAAGCCTTTCCTTTTGATGCTGACGACTTCGAAGTGCCTTGGAAGATATTTTTCCACATGGTCCACAAGTCTTAGGATCGTGGTCAGGACCGAGGCACTGAAGGCAGCAGTCGTGTGTGTCCGTGAGAGACATCAGCTTCTTGCACAGATCACACTTTTTAAAGCCACTGGAAGCCATCGGGGGAAAAAAAGAGTCCACGCGGGGTCAAAGGACCAGCCTTCCAGGGAAAAAGAAAAAAAGGGCACGAACGCCAGCCACAAAGGGCAAAAACCGAAAAAAGAAGATCGGGCTCGATACCGGTGTACCGAACCCGGCGGGAGGGGAACAAGCGTCGAACCGGAGTAAAAAATAGCGAAGGATCGCCAAAAAATCTAACTATTTTCAGGGAGGACTAGGACACACGTCCGGTGGGCTTCACAGAAAAAGAGAGACTGAGCAAGATGGCACCTTTAGGCGGGAAGGGAACCGCGCATGCGTGCCTGCATTCCCAAAGGCTTTCTTGGAAAGCTGGGGAAATGCTCCGCAAGGGCTTTATCGACGTCACCCATATGTGAGGGATGACTTCCTGCTTGGTCCTGGAGAATCCTGTTTCCAACAGTGGCCAATATATGTCATACGTACCTAGCAGTATCCCCAAAAGACACAGCTCCACAATACTTGTATTGGATCAAACATTGATATCCTGGGTCCCTTTTTAATAATGGTTTATGGACCTTTCCTCCAGGAACTTGTCCAAACCTTTTTTAAACCCAGCCACACTAACAGCTCTTACTACATCCTCCGGTAACAAATTCCAGAGTTTGATTACACGTTGAGTGAAAAAATATTTTGTCTTATTTGTCTTAAATAGTTTACCCTGTAGCTTCATTACATGTCCCCTAGTCTTTCTATATTCTGATAGCGTAAACAATCGATCTACATTTACCTGTTCCACTCCATTCATTAATTTATAGACCTCTATCATATCTCCCCTCAGCCGTCTCTTTTCCAGGGTGAAGAGCCCTAACCTTTGTAGCCTCTCTTCATAGGAGTAGCCTTCCATCCCCTTTAACATTTTGGTGGCTCTTCTCTGTACCTTTTCTAATAATGCTATATCCTTTTAAAGATACTGCGACCAGAATTGCACACAATATTCAAGGTGCGGTCGTACCATGGAACGATACAGAGGCATTATAATATCCTTTGTTTTATTTTCCATTCCTTTCCTTATGATATCTAGCATTCTATTTGCTTTCTTGGCCGCCGCTGCGCACTGGGCAGAGGGTTTTAACATGTTATCCACGATGACTCCTAAATCTTTTTCCTGGGTGGTGGTTCCCAATGTGGAACCTTGCATCGTGTAACCATAGTGTGGGTTGTTCTTTCCTAGGTGCATAACTTTGCACTTGTCCACATTAAATTTCATTTGCCATTTCGATGCCCAGTCTTCCAATTTATCCAGATCCTCCTGCGGTTTTCCCACAGTCGTCTTGGGTTTCAACAACTTTAAACAGTTTCGTGTCATCTGCAAATTTGATAACCTCACTAGTTATTCCCTTTTCCACGTCATTTATGAATGTCAAAAAGTAGCGGACCCAGTACAGATCCCTGGGGTATACCACTATTCACCTTTTTCCATTGGGAAAATTAGCATTTAGCCCTACCCTCTGCTTTCTATCTTTTAACCAGTTCCCGATCCACAATAGTACACCTGCCTCCTATCCCATGACTTTTTAGTTTTGCCAAAAGTCTCTGAGGGACCTTGTCAAAGGCTTTCTGAAAGTCCAGATACACTATATCAACCGACTCACCTTTGTCTACCTGTTTATTCACACCTTCAAAAAAACATATCAGATTAGTAAGACAAGATCTTCCTTGCCTAAAGCCATGTTGACTGTCTCCCATTAGGCCATGACTATCTACATGCTGTGTAATTTTGTTCTTTATGATGGCTTCTACCATTTTCCCCGGTACTGACGTCAGGCTCACCGGTCTGTAATTTTCCGAATCACCCCTGGAACCCTTTTTAAAAATTGGTGTTACATTGGCGATCCTCCAATCTTCAGGTATTACAGATGATTTTAATGAAAGTTCACAGATTACTAATAGCAGGTCTGCAATCTCATATTTCAGTTCTTTCAACACTCTTGGATGTTTACCATCTGGTCCAGGTGATTTGCTACTATTCAGTTTATCAAATAGTTGTAATACATCTTCCCGGTGTAGCGATATTTCTCTCAATTCCTCTGTAGTCAAAGACCTTGTGGAGGCTGGGTATGTTGAGCTGGTTGAGCTCTGGGGGCCTGAGCCTTCCTTTATTGCTTTGGATGTTATTGTCCCTTCTGGGAAGCATGGACTGGACAGTGGACAGCATGGGTGTAAGGAGGATAAAGCGTAGTTACTCACCTGTAACAGGTGTTCACCAGGGACAGCAAGAATCAATCCTCACATATGGGCGACGTCGGCGCCGATGGAGCCCTCATTGAAGCAATTCCCTAGCTTTCAAAGAAAGCCTTTGGGATTGCATCGCGCATGCGCGGTCCCCTTCCCGCCCAAGGGTGCCATCTTGCTCAGTCAGATGACATAGCTAAAAAGACGGCAAAATGAGAAAAAAATCAATCAAGGACTGCAACTCCAGGGGAGGAGGGAGGGTCGTTAGGACCGATTCCTGCTGTCCTTGGAGAATACCTGTTACAGGTGAGTAACTACGCTTTCTCCAGGAACAAGCAGGAAGTAAGTCCTCACATATGGGACTCCCTAGCTATAGGCTACTTAGAACTCATAGCTGAAAAATGGCTCCCTCTAGAAGAGCCACAGCAGCGATAGGATTTTTCTCTGAGAACACAAACCCCACAGTAGCCTGACACCAAAGAGTCGGAGTTGCCTAAACCTTGAATAGGTTACGGAGTACCGCCTGTCCGAAAACACTGTCCCGCCGGGACTCTCTCTCCAGTCAGTAGTGGGCTGCAAAAGTCTGGCTTGAAGACCAAGTTGCAGCCTAGCAGATGTCTGCCAATGGAACAGAGCAGTGGTTAGCCACTTATGCAGCCTTAGCCCTGACATAGTGAGCCGTGATTCGGCCCTGCAGCTGGAGGTCAGCTGCCCTGTACGCCCAGGCGATGCAGTCTGCCACCCAGGTGGATAACGTGCGCTTGGAAACAGCTAGACCCAGTTTACTAGGGTCATAAGAGACGAAGAGCAGGGAAGCTCTCCAATGTCCCTGCGTACGCTCCAGGTAGAAGGCGAGCGCCCTCTTACAGTCCACGGTATGCATAACAGCTTCAGCCCTGCTGGTATGTGGCCTGGGGAAGAAGGTTGAAAGAAGCGCCTCTTGGTTGTGGTGAAACGAGAAAACCACTTTTGGAAGGAAATTGGGGTGAGTATGTAGGACCACACTGTATTTATAATAACGTGTATATGTTTTATCTGATACTAACGCTTGAAGCTCGCTGACACGTCAGACGTGAGTGCCACCAGAAAGAGAACTTTCCAGGAAAGGAAGCGGAGATGACAGGTGGCCATTGGTTCAAAAGGTGGGCAAGTCAGCCGCTGCAAGACCACATTTAAGTCCCACCCTGTAGCCGGTGGGCGAATTGGAGACTTCAAGAGTAGGAAGCCGCTGAGGAATCGAGATACCAAAGAGTGAGCTGAAAGAGGTTGCCCGTCCACTGGAGAGTGTTGAGCTGATAGAATTAGACTTTAGGCCTAACTCCGAGAGGTGGAGCAAGAACTGCAATATCTGAGGTACTTGACAAGGGAACGGGTCCTCCTTATTCTGGGCACACCACCCTTCAAACCTACGCTTAGGACTTTCGAGTGGATTGCCTCCTAGAGGCTGGCAACACCTCCTCAACCTCCTTGGGAAGGAGTAGAAGAGCAAGTACTACCCTCTCAGCAGCCAGGCCATTAAGTGGAGAGATCTGAGATTGGGGTGTAGCAAGGAACCTTGTTCCTGGGTCAAGAGGTCAGGCTGCACCCCCAGTGGGAGTGGCGTTTCAACCGCCAGTTGAAGGACAAGAGGGAACCAAGGTTGTCTGGGCCACCTGGGTGCTACCAGGATGACAGAGGCCTTGTCCTGAAGAATCTTGAACAGAGTGCGTGCCACCAGGGGCGTGGGTGGGAACGCATAGAGAAGGCCCTGAGCCCATGAAATCAGGAAAGCATACGCCGCCACACGCAGCAGATGCGGCTGCCTTGAGCAGAACTGGGGCAACTGATGGTTTTGCGGGCTGGCAAAGAGATCCATAGCTGGGAGACCCCAACGGTTGAAGATACACTGGGTTACATCCTGGTTCAGTGCCATTCGTGAGGCTGAAGGATCCCTGCTCAACTTGTCGGTCAGGAGGTTCTCCTCACCCAGCAGATAAACCGCCTTTAGGGACATGTGATGTGCCACTGCAAAAGAGCAGAGGTCCAGAGTTTCCTGGCATAGGATGCGAGATCCTGTGCCTCCATGTTTGTTGATGTAGAACATCGCTACCTGATTGTCTATCTGTATCAGCACCGACTAATGTGCCAGAAGATGACAGAAGGCTTGAAGTGCTAGGTGGATGGCTTGAAGCTCTAGAAGGTTGATCTGAAGCGTGGCCTCTCGTGAGGACCACAGACCCTGAGTGCATGAACCCTGGCAATGGGCTCCCCAGACCAGCAAGGAGGTGTCTGTCAGCACTTTGGTGTGAGAGGGAGGTTGGAATGGTACTCCCTGAAGCAAGTTGGGGGGGGTGAAGCCACCATTGCAAGGCCGTCACGAGCAGTTTGGAAAAACTGCTACTCTGTCTCTGAGGCGACCAGTGGCCTGCGTCCACTGGTGTCTGAGGCTTCACTGAGCTGTGCGCATGTGGAATTGAGCATATGGAGTCACATGCACCATGGAGGCCATGTGGCCCAGGAGGCGTAGGAAGACCCTTGAGGAGACTTGAGGCGTGAGCTGGACCTGCTGTACCAAGTCCAGCAACCACCTTGCCCTGTCCAGCGGTAGGTAAGCCTTTGCCTGAAGTGTGTCAAGTCTTGCCCCTATGAACGTCAAGTGTTGAATGGGGTGTAAAGTGGACTTTTCGTGATTTATCACAAACACTAGGTGTGCTGGAGCAGGGTGACTGTACGAGCAGTGGCCTGCTGTGACTCCTGTGCCGATTGGCCCCTGATGAGCCAGTCATCCAGGTATGGGAAGACGAAGACACCCTGGCTTCTGAGGAAGGCCACCACCACTGCTAGGCATTTGGTAAATACTCTGGGAGCGTTAGCTAGACCAAAGGGAAGCACCTTGTACTGGAAGTGGTTTCCTCCGACCACAAACCTGAGGTATTGTCTGTGGTCTGGGTGTATGAGGATGTGAGTATAAGCATCCTTTAAATCTAAGGAGCATAGCCAGTCTCCCTGATGGAAGTAAGGCAGTAGGATCCCAAGGGAAAGCATTCTTGAACTTTTCCCTCACCAGGAGCTTGTTCAGATTTCGCAGGTCCAGGATGGGGCGTAGGCCTCCTTTTCTTTTTGGTATTAGAAATACCTGGAGTAGAAGCCTTGCCCCTGCAGGTGGTGGGGCACCGGTTCCACCGCTTTATCCTTTAGCAGACCTGCCAACTCCTCCTCCTGTGAGGCTCTCCTGGGAAAAAGGAGGGGGGCACCTGGTGGAAGTGAGGTAAGTAGCCCTGCTGGACTACTTGCAAAACCCAGGCGTCAGTAGTAATGGCTGGCCACCCGTGAGTGTACAGAGCCAGCCGTCCTCCTGTGCAGGGCCAAACCACTGGTGGGAGAGGAGCTATGCACTGGGAGTCAAAACCCCCCTCCCGGCTGGGTAGGAGCCGGAGACTTGGGGGTCTTCGGCTTACGTGGGCCATGCCCCTGTCCCCTGGTGTGCTGCCCCTGTTGGGGAGCTGGGGCAGCCTGGTAAGTGGGGTAGTTTCTGTAAGCCATACCCTTGCTCAGGAAAAAGGGCTTTTTCCCCCCGAGGCCTTGTGAGAAGGTGCAGATGTCTTCAACCTTGTCTGGGTCAAGTACTCGGACTCTATTTCTGCAGCTTTCTCAGTCATGGGTTTGCCGAAGAGGTTGTCTCCCCGGCACAGGACATTGACCAACTTGTCCTGAACCCATTGCTCTAGGTCCAACGACTTGAGCCAGGCCTGATGGCGTGCACCAATGCCGGCCTTGGCTACTTGGGCCGAAGCCTCTAAGCAGTCGTAAGCTGCTCGAGACATGAACTTAAAGCACACTCTGATCCCCGTGGACAAGGCCTTAAAGCGCAGCAAGGGTTCCCCGGAAAGGACAGCCGGGAACTCAATCTCCTTTGCTAGGTCCCGCAAGTACATGTCCATGTACAACTGGTAAGTTTGGACACCGCATGACAGCATCGAGCCCTGGTAGCACTTTCTGCTGAGGGCATCCAGGTTCTGGGTCTCCCGTCCGGGAGGCACCAAGGAGTGCGTCTTTTGGCTTTTTATCCGTTGCATGGCCGATTCCACAACCATGGAGTTGTGCGGTAGCTGTGCTTTCTGGAACCCAGGACTCTTGCGGACTTGATAAATGGCATTGACCCGCTTGCTGAGCACCGGCATAGAGGCCGGGGACTCCCACATGCAGAGAATCAGCTGTTCCAACATCGGAGGCACTGGTACAGTAAGGGCCTCCTTTGGGGGAGAGTCATACTGGAGGGCATCAAGCTCTTCGGCTCGAGGCTCCTCCTCGGCATCCGCAGGGAATGCCAAAACCTTGGCCATGTCCCTGACAAAGTCTGAGAACCGAGAGTCCTCTGGAGGGGACCTATTCCGAGGCTCTGAACCCGGAGAGTCCGATGGGATACACCGGGTCCGGAAGGTGTCTGGGGAGTCTTCCTCCTCCGTCTCCCACACCAAGTCCTCTGAGGAGGACTCGATGGGCTCCGGCCTCGAGCCTGACTGCCCCGATGCCGAGGGCACCGGCGTCGACAACCTCAGTCCTGAACGGGAGGTCGAGGGGGACCTTGGCCAAGAATCGACTTGAGAATTGGCTCGGCCTTGACTTCGACGTCCCGGTGGTCGGGCAGATGGACCAGCGAGACCGACCATCAGTGCCTGCTGCTGCTCCATGAAGGCAGTCATGCTGCTCTCAAGGGCTGCCAACCTGAGACTGAGCTCAGAAGGCTCCGCAGCTCCCGGCTCGGGTCCCGATGCCGGCTCTCCCGGAGGAGAGTCCACGAGGACAACAGAAGTTACCTTGTGCAACGCCTCCGGCTCCCTGCGAGGTTGTTTAGCCGGCTGCTCCGACTCCGAGGACCCGAGGCAGCAGTCCGGGCTCCGCGGCTTGGAACCCGAGGGCCCAAGCCGAGCAGAGGCGTCCAGCGATGCCGCCCTCACAAGACCCCTGCTCAGAAGACCCACGATGGTGCTCGGGCTCCGATTCCCAAGATGTTGAGGCTTCTGATGAGGTCTGGGCCCGGCCGGAGGCAGACTCAGAAAAAATCCTGTCACGCTGCTGCTGCCTGCTCCTCAAAGACTTTGAAGACATCTTACCACACGGCCCACAGGCCACGGGGTCATGGTTGGGGCCGAGGCATCGGAGGCAGCAGTTGTGTGTGTCTGTGGGAGACATCAACTTCTTACACCGATCACATTTTTTAAACCCGCTGGCAGCCATCGGGGGAAAAAGGCCCCTGCAAGGTCAAACAACCGGACTGCCAGTGAAAACTAAAAAGAGTGCGAACGCTAGTCACGAAGGACAAAAACGAAAAATAGGACCAGACTCGATACCGGTGTACCAAGCCAAGGGCGGGAAGGGGAACCGGTGTCGAACCGGGAAACTGACAAAAAAAAAACAAACAACTTTCCCACTTTTTCCACAGTGAAAAACAGGACCACGTCCGTTGGGCTCCACGGAAAAAAGATGACTGAGCAAGATGGCACCCTTGGGCGGGAAGGGGACAGCGCATGCGCGATGCAATCCCAAAGGCTTTCTTTGAAAGCTGGGGAATTGCTCCACACGAGGGTTCAGTCGGTGCCGTCGCCCATATGTGAGGGCTGACTTCCTGCTTGTTTCTGGAGAAAACATTTTCTTGTTGAAAAAGGACTTCTTAACAGTCTTTTTCTTAGCTGGGTTGGCAGTGGCCCTAGTGAGCCTGTTTAAGATAGTATTCTCTGACTCAAGCTGAGAGACCTTGTCCTGCCAATCCTTGCCAAAGAGGTTTTCCCCTGTGCAAGGAATATTTCCCAGCTTATATTGCACCCACTGCTCTAGATCAGATGCTTGTAACCAAGCAATCAGACGTGCACTGATGGAAATAGCAGACGCCCTGCTAATACACTCAAAACAATCAAAGGTTGCCCTGTTCATGAACTTGGAAACATTCTGGGCATATTTTACAAGTGTCAAGTAATCAGCCCTCTTGTCGTCTGGGAGAAGAGAAGCCATTAGTTCTAAATCTTTAGTCACCTCCCGAAGAAACATACCCATATAGAGTATGTATGAACTTATTCTGGCTGATAACATGGAGGCCTGAAAACATTGACGGCTGAAGGCATCAAGAGTTCTAGCGTCACAGCCCGGAGGATTAGATGAATGTGTCTTAGCACTTCTGATTTGACGCATCGCCGATTCCACAATCATGGAATGATGTGGTAACAGTCTTCTGGAAACAGGGACACTGTGGTACCCGGTACATGGTATCAAGTCTTCAAGAATGTGGAGACACCGTTAAAGGTGTTTCCCCACATCCTAAGCATAAGGCCGTGCAGTATCCGATGAATGGGTAAGGTAGCGGCCTCCTTAGGGCTGCCAGATACTGAAGAATTTCAAGTTCTTCAGCTCTCGGTTCCTTCTCGGAGGTCACCATAATGGAGAGGTCCCAAGCCACATCTCTTATAAAGTCTTGAAAAGACATGTCCTCCGGAGGAGACATACGGTGCTGTGGGGAAGGAGAAGGATCTTCCAGAAGAGCCTCTCCGGTACCGATCGATTCATCGGAAGACGCGAAGTATCGACTGGCCAGGGGCTCCCGCCCAGCCCATCGATGGTACCGATCAGAATCGGCATGCCTCGGTAACACACCTTCGATGCCGGACACTGACTCCAGGCCGGCATGGGTGGTAGCGTGGAGAGCAGTGCAAAAGTCGATGCAGATACATTCGGCACCGGCGACTGCGGAACAGACTGCAGAGGCTTTAACGGTACCAAAGCTGCCAGCAAGGCCGCAAGATTCCGCTCAATGACTAGGATATGCTGATCCATGGAACCAGCCGATGCTTGGGTATTGGTACCCTAACAGCGGGCCATGACCCCAGAACATGGCACCTAGAGCTCTCCAGAAGTGAATGCCTCGGGAACATCTTGGGACCTCATTAATGCTTTGGAGGCAAGGATCTCCTGCCGGGGCTGTTTGGCCGGTGCATTCTCCTCTAGGGCAACGCTTAAAGCATCTTGATGCTTAGGAGATCTACCCTTTGAGGACCGACTAGTCTTTGAAGATTTTGGTTTCGCTACCCGAGATCCATGGGAGGAAGATGAAGCCCTGGACGAGGGCGATGTGATGGACATTGCATCTGTGGCAAAGAGGGTGCAGAGTTTCGCAGCTCTATTTTGCAGGCCCCTCTATCATCTTTCTACAGAGGAGACATTCCGATGGTGAATGGTCTGGTCCCAAACATTTAAGACATCAGTCATGGGTGTCGGTAGCAGAAATAGTACTGCTACATTTGGAACACTTTTTGAAACCACTAATTGGTTTCTCCATTTTAAGGAACAAAGGGGCATAAGGCCCAAAATGGCACTTAAGAACCTAGAGGGCAGAGACCCTCAAAGAAAACTTTTTTTTGAAAAGAAAATAGAAGAAAGCAGAGACACACCAAAGATACCAATGCTAGCGTCGACGGGGAGACAGATGTGACCACAAAAGAAGAAAAATTTCTGCTGTGACAGGAATCGCTCAGTCGGCTCTGCGGAAAACAAAAAACTGAGGAAGGAAGAGTGGGAAAGGCGGGAAGGCAGCAGCGCAGGCGCAGTGGGATGCTCCCAAAAGCTTTCCTATAGGACGCTGGGGAGCGTTCCCGTGCGGGCTCCATTGGTGCCAACGCCACCCATATGTGAAGACTCAATTCTTGCTTGTTCCTGGAGATCATAGGTTTTGCTTCACAGCCAAGCCTTAAAGGAACATTGCCTTCTATTAATTTCTTGTTTGCTTTTTTTTTTTTTTTTTTAATAATTTTAAACAAAGAAAACTTTTTTTTCAATTATTCCTACTAACAAGATAGAACCAGGGCCCCTCCCTCATATTTCTGCTGTTCCTGCCATACTGGTTCCCTCAGACCAGGAGAAACCCCCCCCCCTCACCTTAGGATGGGCAGGAAACTCAAGAGGGGTATTCTAAAACACGCCCTGGAGACATCTGCCAAAATGTGCTGCATTGGAACCAGGAGCCCACGAGCCTCATTGCACCAGAATCTGCTGGAGACAAAAAAAAACTGGAGTGCGCCTCTAGCTGCACTAAGGCTTAGTTCCAATGATGATGTAACTGAGGTTTGTTTTTGTCCTCTGTCTTCATCATCTGCTGGCAGGGGGTCATAACTCATATCTGGAATGGTCTGGCAGGATGCTCTGGAATGCCACTGCAAGAATTCTTTTGAAAACAGACAAGGTGTTCTCCAGGAGCAGCAGGAATCAGTCCTCACATATGGGTGACGTCGGTGCCGACGGAGCCCCCATGCAGAGCATTTCCCCAGCTTTCAAAGAAAGCCTTTGGGAATGCAACGAGCATGCGCGGTCCCCTTCCCGCCCAAGGGTGCCATCTTGCTCAGTCTGATGATATAGCTAAAAGACAGCAAAAAAACAAAATAAATTATATGACTGCAACTCCAAGGGGAGGAGGGAGGGTTGTGAGGACTGATTCCTACTGCTCCTGGAGAACACCTGTTACAGGTGAGTAACTACGCTTTCTCCAGGACCAAGCAGGAAGTCAGTCCTCCCCAGCTTAAGGCTATCGGGGACCCAAAGCTGAAAAAATGACCTCCCTCTAGAGCCTCAGCATGTGTGAAAGGAATCTTCTCTGAGAACGCCCCCGAACGGTAGCCCAACAGCAGGGCCAGAGGGTAGGAGTTGCCTATACCTCAAAGAGATTACAGAGTACCGCCTGTCCGAAAGCACTGTCCCTGCCTCTCGAGGCAGTAGTGAGCCACAAACGTCTGGCTTGAAGACCAAGTAGCGGCCCGGCAGATGTCTGCCAACTGAACAGAGCAGAGATGAGCCACTGACGCAGCCTTTGCCCTGACACGGTGAGCCTTGACTCGACCCTGCAAGGAGAGGCCGGCTGCCCTGTACGCCCAGGCAATACAGTCTGCTACCCAAATGGACAGGGTACACTTGGAGACAGGTAACCCCAACTTATTAGGGTCAAAAGAGATGAAGAGCTGAACAGCCCTTCGGTGTCCCTGCCTACGGTCAAGGTAGAAGGATAACGCCCCCCTACAGTCCAGGGTATGCAAGACCATCTCAGCCTGGCCAGCATGCGGCCTGGGAAAGAAAGTTGGAAGAACCACCTCCTGACTGAGGTGGAAAGAGGAGACAACCGTTGGAAGGAACTTAGGGTGAGTCCGTAAGACTACTCTGCTCCTATAGAACCTAGTGGATGGTGCCTCTGACACCAGGGCTTGAAGCTCTCTTACTCGCCTTGCTGAGGTAAGAGCTACCAAAAACAATGCTTTCCAGGAAAGAAAGCGCAAAGGATAAGTAGCCATAGGCTCAAATGGTGGGCAAATAAGTTGTTGCAAGGCCACATTCAAATCCCACTCAGGGGCAGGTGGACGAACTGGAGGCTTAAGCAAAAGCTGGCCTCTGAGGAAGCGAGCTACCAAAGGGTGGCTTGAGAGAGACTGACCCTCCACTGGTGAGTGGTGCACTGAGAGCGCACTTAGGTGGACCCTAACAGAGTTGGATTTAAGGCCTAGATTGGACAGGTGCAGCAAATACTACAGCACCACTGGTACCAGGCATGAGAAAGGATCCTCCTTGTGCTGGGCACAACAGGTGGAGAACCTATGCCACTTGAGGGCATATGATTTCCGAGTGGACTGCCTCCTAGAGGCCAAGACCATGTCCTCCATTTCCCTAGGCAGCAGTAGGGGAGCTAGGGCTACCCTTTCAGCAGCCAGGCCATCAGATTGAGGGACTGGAGATTGGGGTGTAAGAGAGCCCTGCTCCTGAAACAGGAGATCGGGTTGCATCCCCAGAGGAAGAGGAGCGTCCACCGCTAGCTGTAAAAGAAGTGGGAACCACGGTTGCCTTGGCCATCTGGGGGCCACCAGGATCACCGAGGCCTTGTCCCAGATCACTTTGAACAGTGTTTTGGGCACTAGAGGCGTGGGAGGAAACGCACATAGAAGGCCTGTAGACCATGGTATGAGAAAAGTATCCGCTGCTACTCTGAGAGGATGCGGTTGTCTGGAGCAGAACCTGGGCAGTTGACGGTTCAGTGAACTGGCAAACAGATCCATGGTGGGAAGACCCCATTTTAGGAAGATCTGTTGAACTACCAGAGGATTCAACTGCCATTCGTGTGGCTGTAGGATCTGCTCAACTTGTCTGCCAGGTAATTCTCCTGTCCAGGGAGATAGACCGCCTTGAGAAGTATGCCATGCTTGACTGCCCAGGAGCACAGGTCCTGTGCTTCCTGACAAAGAGGTCAGGACCCTGTGCCTCCTTGCTTGTTCACATAGAACATAGCAACTTGATTGTCCGTCTGAACTAAGACAGACTGGTGAGAGAGGACATGAGAGAAAGTCCGCAGGGCTAAGCGGATTGCTCTAAAACATGAGAGCGCCGCTAACTGTACTCTCAGGGAAGATGCCGCTAGCCCCTTCTCGAAGCCATCCTGAAGAAAGACCAATATTTGCGGGATCGAGGCGCCTAACGCTTTAATCTGCTTACTCTTGCACCACGCCTCAAACAATCGCCAGACCCTGATGTACGCCACTGATGTAGATCTACGCCTGAACTTCAGCAAGGTAGCAATTACCGCTGCCGAATACCCCTTGGCTCTCAACCTTGCCCTCAAGAGCCAAGCCGTAAGCGAGAAACGATCCACCTGAGGCATACTTAACGGCCCCTGCACCAACAGATCTCTCCTAACCGGAAGCCGCCACGGCATCTCTGCCAACAGCCATATCATATCCACATACCACGGCCTCCTTGGCCAATCTGGCGCAACCAGGATCACCTGACCCCTGTGCCTCTCTATTCTCTGCAACACTCGACCTATTAACGCCCACGGAGGGAAGACATACAGCAGCCCTTCCTCTGGCCATCTTTGCATGAGCGCATCCAGTCCTAACGACATCCTTTCTCTTCTTCTGCTGTAAAACCTTCCCACCTTCGCCGACGTAAATGAAGCCATGAGGTCCATCAATGGCAGGCCCCAGCGAAGCACCAACAAGTTGAAAACTTCCTGATTGAGGACCCACTCTCCTGGACCCACTCTGACCCGACTCAAAAAAAAAAATCGGCTGTCACATTGTCCACCCCTGCTACATGTGCTGCCGATAACGCTTCCAGATTTACCTCGGCCCATTCCAGAAGTTGTCCGCTTCCTCCTCGAGAGCCGTGCTGCTGGTGTTGCCTTGACGATTGATGTCCGCCACTGCCGTGGCATTGTCTGACAGCACTTGTACTGCTTTGCTGTGCAGAAGCCTCTGAAAAGCCTTCAACGCCAGCATGACTGTCAGTAACTCCAACCTGTTGATCGACCAGGACCTCTCCTGGTCCGACCACTGACCTTGGGCAAACTGTCTCTCGAAGTGAGCCCCCCAACCGAACAGACTGGCATCAGTCGTCAACGCCCTCCATTGTGGTGCTTCGAGAGGCATCACCTTCTCTAGACACCCCTGCCTTAGCCACCATTTCAATGACTGCCGCATCTCCGGAAGGCATACCAGCCTTTGCGACAACCGATCTGACTGATGAGACCATCTTCTGAGGAGTGCTCTCTGAAGTGGCCTCATGTGCGCCCTGGCCCATGGCACTACCTCGATCGTAGCCACCATTGTCCCCAGTAGCTGTAAATAGTGCCACGCTGATGGAGCTTGTCTCCTCAAGAAGGCCTTTATCAGCCACCTCAGCTTCTGAGCCCTGAGCTTCGGAAGATAAACTCTGCCCCTATTTGTGTCGAAGCGAGCCCCCAAATATTCCAACTCCTGCGACGAGACCAATTTGCTCTTTGCCACATTGACCACCCACCCGAGGGACTGCAGGACATGCACCACTCTGCAGGTAGCCAATTCACTCTCACTCCTTGATTTCGCTCGAATCAGCCAGTCGTCCAGGTACGGATGAACCAACACCCCTTCCTTGTGCAATGCCGCCGCTGCCACCACCATTATCTTGGTGAAGGTTCTTGGAGCTGTAGCCAAACCGAACGGCATCGCCTGAAATTGAAAATGCCCCATGTGCACCGCAAAAAGGAAGAAATCTCTGATGCTCCAAACGAATTGGTATGTGCAAGTACGCCTCCGACAGATCCAAAGACGTGAGGAACTCCCCCCGTCGAACCGCCAATGACCGAACGCAACGTTTTGATGCGAAAGTGGGATACCGAGACACACCTGTTTACCCTCTTGAGGTCTAGAATGGGCCTCAAGGTTCCTTCCTCCTTTGGTACCACAAAGTATATCAAGTACCGACCGCATCCTCGTTGATCTGCCAGAACCGGCACCACCGCCTTCAGTGCTAACAATCTTTCTACCGTCTCGCGTACCGCCGACAACCTTGATTTCGCTCCGCAGGGAGGCTGAACGAACGAGTCGATCACCGGACGTTGGAACTCAAACGCATACCCTTTTTGTATGACTTCCAACACCCACTGATCCGACATGATTTGGGCCCAGGCAGGAAAGAAGTCTCGCAAACGACCCCCCACGGGTACAAGCCCTGCCTGGGACCCCCTCGCTTCATTGCGGTTTCTTAACATTCGGGGACGAGAAGGCTCCAAAACCTCTGCCCGATCCTCTAAACCCCCAAAAGCCCTGCGATCTATACTGCGAACGCCTCCTCTGAAACGTAGCAAATCGTGACTGACGAAATCTACGAAACTCCCTTTGCTGATTCTTGGAAAGCGCCCCCGGACGACCCTGCTTGTGTTTGTCTTCTGGTAATCTACCTTCCCTTGGACTCTCCTAGATCCCTGACCAACTTGTCCAAATTTTCACCAAACAGCAACTTGCCTCTAAACAGAAGCTAGCCTAACCCAGTCTTAGAGGCCCCATCTGCCGCTCAATTGCACAGCCACAGATATCTTCGTGCCGCCACCACGGACGCCATACTGTTTGAGAGCCCTCGGATAAGATCATACTGAATGTCCGCTAAATATGCCGCTCCTGACTCCTTTTGGGAGGCTTCCTCAACCACCTCTCCCTTCGCCCCATTAATCCTCTGAGACCAGCGAAGGCAAGCCCTCGTCACCCATGCACCACAAGTTGAAGCCTGCAAGGAAAGCGCATTTACCTCAAACACCTGCTTCAACAATGTATCTAATCAGCTATCCTGAGCATCCTTAAGAGTGGCACTGCCTTCCACCGGGATCGTGGTTTTCTTAGTAACCGCCGAGACCGCCGCATCTACCTTAGGAAAAAATTCTTATCCGGCTTCTCCAATGGGTATAGGCATGCCATTACTCGCAAATCTTTCAGCCCTGCCTCCGGCGCGTCCCACTCCTCCTGAATCATTTCCTTAAACACCCTATGTATTGGGAACGCCCGTTGAGTCTTCCGCACCGCCTGTAACAAGGGATCCTCCAGAGTAGAATCTTCCACACTACCCGTAACCGTCATATTCAAGGCTTTCAGCGTCTCCATGATGAGCGCTGCTAACTCTTCCCGCCGGAACACCCGGACCACCCTTGCCTGGTCCTCCGGCTCTGGAATCTCACCTTCCTCTAGGTCCAATTCCAACTCCGAATCCTCCAAGGTTTCGGATGGTTCCTGCTCTCAACTCTTGCTCATCCTTATCCGCGACCAGCCTAGGCTTTTTGAGAGGCTCGCTCCCCGGAACTCCTCCCAGCGGAGTCCCTGATCTCTTCAAGCTCAGCCACCCACTCGCCACAGGCCCCGGCGCCAAACCCCATGACCCCCCCAAGAGCCTGTTGGAGCAGCACCATAAAATCCTGCATGAAAATAGCCGTCAGCCCCCCCTGCAGGGAAGGCTGAGACGAGGGGGAATCTTTCACAGAGGACGGCCCCGGTCGGGGATCCAACAGTGGAACAGACATCTCAGCTGCTTCCCCTGTCTCCGTCTGACCGCTTAACTCCTCTGCCACACTGTCCGCCGCCAGCTGCGACCCGGCTGCCTCTTGTGTACAGCCCCTGCACACCCCAGCCTCCAACAGCGAATCCCTCCTGGACCCACACATAAGGCACCTAGGATTTGAAGGCATCTGGAAGCCGGCCCCAGCCGCCCCCAATGCAACCCCCACCCAGTGAAGGGCCCAGGCAAACCAGACTACAAACTCTGATTACTTTACCTTTGTCTTTTTTTTTTTCAATTGAATCTGCTTAACTTCCAAATTGCCCCCAAATCCAGGCTAGAAGCACCCCAGAGGGCCGAGAGTGAGTGCGTGAGACCAAAACTGCCGCTTTCATGCTTTCCCGCCCTCCAGCTACACAGTCTAGGCCTGACCATGGCAACTGCCCTGCACCACAAACTGCCGAGTGTCAGCCCCGACGTCGCTCTATCCGGCGCTTACTTTTTCGCTGGCCTGCTCCAGCTCCACGGAGTTTAGAGAGCTTCTGCCCCTCTGCTGCCTGCTTCCGCCCACTGCGACCCGCTGTTTATCTTACCGCGGCCAGCCGAGCCGCGGCTGCAGGTCTCACTCGGCACGTTCTGAGCACCGCGCCTCCCCCGCTTCACACCCGATGAGGGGATCAGAAGCAGGAAGCCCCACCAACGACTCCTCTCTCCCCAGGACAGCCACTTCTTTAGGGAGGGGGGAGAAGGGGGGACAGCCAGAGCAGATCTACACCTTGAACTCTGCACCGAATCAAATCGCCAATTTAAAGAGGTATTACCTCAAAACTCACTTACTTTATTTTTATATCCTATCTGTCCCTAGACTTTAATTATTCCTCTAGTGAGCCCCGAACACCAGGGCTCACACCACCTTCCGCTGCATGGAGAATGAGAATACTGGAGCAATGGAGGCGGACCCTGGACCAGTTATACAGTGTCACTAAAAGTGTGACATGCTCAGTCTCCAAAGCTGCGGGAGGAGGTGCACAACTCCTGATGTTCGGGACTAGACTGGAGGGATGATAAGGAACCCTCATTAAAGGTAAGCAATTACACTTTCTCAGCAAAGCAGGAAGATGCAGCCGCTGTTGCTGATGTTACTTACAGTGCCAGGCTGTCCCCAGCTCAGAGAGGCCTTTTGACTTCTGAGCATACATGCATGTGCCTTCCCGCCCAACCGTTGCTCAATCCCATCAGGGTTTTTTTTGCTGATTGTGATCAAACGCCACAGTTCTCCACAGTCATGCCTCTGCAGAGTATCCTTCAGTGATCCCAGCTGCCTTAACACAGTCCTCAGTACTAAGCAAAAACAAAAACCGAAGAAACATGGAAGAAAAAGTAACGAAACAGACTGCTGGGTAAACAAGAGGTGGTTAACACTACAACAGACATGGCAGCAAACCACACTCTTCCCCATCGTCCTGTGTCCTTCCCCCATTGGGCCCAGACCTATCACGAATGGGGGGGCCACAAGGCAACCACAGGGCCAGAGGCAGATCTCCTACCAGCTCCGGCTCAAAATCAGCATGCCCAGAGACTGCCTGCACACTCAGACAAAAGGTTTGATTCCCTCCTCCCGGTTGCTTCCTCCCTGACAGCATGCCTAAGAATCCAATAAATCAAAAAAAAACAATCGGAATCACTTAAACACCCGTGTATCAAAAGATTCCAACATGCATTTAACCCCTAGAGAAAGAGTAGTTACTCACCTGTAACAGGTGTTCTCCAGGAGCAGCAGGAATCAGTCCTCACATATGGGTGACAGACGTCGATGGAAACCCCATGCAGAGCATTTCCACAGCTTTCTAAGAAAGCCTTTGGGAATGCACCCACACAAGCACGGTCCCCTTCCCGCCCAATGGTGCCATCTTGCTCAGTCAGATGACAGCTAAAAGACAGCACAAAAAACAAAATGAACTATGTACAAATGCAAATCCAAGGGGAGGAGGGAGGGTTGTGAAGGACTGATTCCTGCTGCTCCTGGAGAATACCTGTTACAGGTGAGTAACTACTCTTTCTCCAGGTCCTCACATATGGGTGGACTCCCTAGCTCTGGGCTACCAGGAACCCAGGCTGAAAAATAGAGCTCCCTCTGTGAAGCCTCAGCATCAGGGAAAGACTTTTACTGATAAGAGATCCCACCGGTAGCCCAACAAGAGGGCTGGAGTTGCCTAAACCTCAAAGAGATTCCGGAGTACTGCCTGACCAAAAGCACTGTCCCTACGGGACTCCCTCTCCAGGCAGGAATGGGCTGCAAATGTCTGGCTTGAGGACCAAGTTGCAGCCCTACAGAGGTCTGCCAACGGTATAGAACGGAGATGAGCTACTGATGCAGCCATTGCCCGGACACGGTGGGCTGTGACTCGACCCTGCAAGAGAAGGTCTGCTGCCCTGTAAGCCCAGGTGATACAGTCCGCCACCCATATGGACAAGGTACGCTTGGAGACAGACAACCCCAAGTTGTTCGGGTCAAAGGAGACGAAGAGCTGAGAAGCCCTCCTATGACCCTTAGTATGATCAATGAAGACAGACAAGGCTTTTCTACAGTCCAGGGTATGCAGGACTTCCTCAGCCCGGCTGGCATGGGGCCTAGGGAAGAAAGTTGGAAGGACCACCTCCTGATTGAGGTGGAAAGAGGAGACTACCTTCGGGAGGAACTTAGGATGAGTCCTAAGGACTACCCTGTTCCTATAGAAGCGAGTGTATGGCCTGTCACAGACCAGGGCTTGAAGTTCACTCACTTGTCTGGCCGAGGTCAGTGCCACTAGGAAAAGAGCCTTCCAAGAAAGGAAGCGGAGAGGACACGTAGCCATCGGCTCAAAGGGAGGGCGAGTAAGCTGCTGCAAGACCATATTCAACTCCCACTCAGGGGCTGGTGGACGGAGAGGAAGCTTTAGCAAGAGCAAGCCTCTGAGGAACCGGGACACCAAGGGGTGAAGCGATAAAGAGTGCCCTTCCACCTGTGAGTGGTGGGCTGCCAGAGTAGAAAGGTGTAACCAAACAGAATTGGACTTAAGACCCTGATTAGACAAGTGCAGCAGGTACTGAAGTACCACTGGCACAGGGCAGGAGAAAGGGTTCTCCTGGTGTTTGTCACACCACAAGGAGAACGGTTTCCACTTCAGGGCATAGGTCTTTCTGGTGGATTGCTTCCTAGAGGCCAAGACCACCTCTTCAAAGTTCTGAGACAGGCCCCAGGGAGCCAGCACTACCCTTGCAGCCTCCAGGCCATCAAATTGAGAGTTTTGAGATTGGGGTGCAGAAGGGAACCCTGATCCTGAAAAAGAAGATCGGGGTGCAACCCCAGAGGGAATGGGGTGTCCACCGCCAGCTGTAACAGAAGAGGGAACCAGAGCTGCCTCAGCCATCTGGGGGCTACCAATATGACCGAGGCCCTGTTCCTTAGAATCTTGAACAAGGTTCGGGCCACCAGGGGCGTGGGAGGAAACACATACAGGAGGCCCTTGGACCATGAGATCAGGAAGGCATCCGCTGCGAATCTCATGGGATGCAGTTGCCTGGAGCAGAACCGAGGCAGCTGCCGGTTCAAGGGACTGGCAAAGAGGTCTATGGATGGAAGTCCCCATTTCAGGAAAATGTTCTGAACCACCAAAGGGTGCAGTTGCCATTCGTGAGGCTGTAGAACCCTGCCAGGAAATTTTCGTGACCAGGAAGATAGATTGCTCTGAGAAGCATATTGTGTCGAAGTGCAAAAGAGCATAGAGCCTGTGCCTCCTGACACAGGAGCCTGGAGCCCGTGCCCCCTTGTTTGTTCACATAGAACATCGCCACCTGGTTGTCTGCACCAAGACAGATTGATGGGCCAGGGTTTGAGAGAAGGCTTTGAGGACTAAGCGTATCGCCCGGAATTCCAGCAGACTGATTTGTTGCGTGGCCTCCCATGGAGACCACAGGCCCTGTGGGCATTGAACAGACAATGTGCACCCCAGCCCTGCAAGGAGGCATCGGTTTTGAGTACCACAGTGGAAACAGGTACCTGAAAAGGAATTCCCTGTAGAAGGTTGGGAGGGGAGGGGGAGGGGTGTAGCCACCACTGCAGGGAGTTCAGGAAGGGTTTGGACACCCTTACTTTGTCTCTTAGGCTTCCTGTAGCCTGCCTCCACTGAGTCCTGAGACACCACTGTGCAGCCCTCATATTCAGGCGGGCATTGGGGGTCACATGCACTGTTGAAGCCATGTGGCCCAGAAGCCTTAAACAAAGTCTGGCGAAAACCAGTGGGTTGTCTAGAAACTGGCTGGCCAAGTCCATCAGCCTTCCCGCTCTGTCTTCTGGCAAGTAAGCTTTTGCGTGCAGGGAGTCTAACCGTGCTATGAACTCCAGGTTCTGGGAGGGGAGCAAAGTGGACTTTGCGAAGTTTATGACAAAGCCTAGTTGCTGAAGGAGAGAGACAGTACAGAGGGTGGCTTGCCTGACCTCCTGGAGAGTCTGACCCCTGATGAGCCAGTCGTCCAGGTAGGGGAAGACAAAAATACCCTGGTTTCTCAAGTAGGCCGCCACCACTGCCAGGCACTTTGTGAAGACCCGTGGGGCGGAGATTAGGCCAAAGGGCAGTACTCTGTACTGAAAATGGTTTCCTCCTACCACGAATCTTAGGTATTTTCTGTGGTCTGGATGAATGAGGATGTGAGTGTACGCATCCTTCAGATCTAAGGAGCATAGCCAATCTCCCTGCTGGAGGTAGGGCAGCAGTGTTCCAAGAGTAAGCATCTTGAACTTTTCCTTTTCCAAGAACTTGTTGAGATTTCTCAAGTCCAGAATGGGCCGGAGACTTCCAGTTCTCTTTGGCACAAGAAAGTACCTGAAATAGAAGCCCTGCCCCAGCAGACGACCTTGCAGTTCCTGAAGGAGTTGTTCCTGATGCAGGGTAGGCCTTGGAGGCTCCCCTGGAAAGTAGGAGTGGGGTACCTGATTGAAATGGAGCAGATAGCCCTTCTGGACTATGCTCAGTACCCAAGCATCTCTTGTGATGAGCGGCCACTGGTGGGCAAACAGGTCCAACCAACCTCCCGTGCTGAGATGGGCCAGCAGAGGTGGAGAGGCTATGCTGTGGGAGTCAAAAACCCCCTCCCTGCTGAGTAGGAGCAGGAGCTGGAGGTTTGGGGGCTTTCTGCCTACGGAGCCCATGTCCCTGCCCCTTGGCCTGCTGACCTGCTGGGGAGGTGGGGAGGCCTGATAGTGAGGAAAAGGTTTGTAGGCAGATGACTTCCTCGGGTAAAAGGTCTTTTTCCCAGAGCCCTTCTTATGAGAAGGGGCAGAAATTTTTCTGGACAACCTTGTCCTTGTCAGAGTTTCAATCTCGAGCTCAGCAGCCTTTTCAGCCATGGGCTTGCCGAAGAGGTTTTCACCCCGGCATGGGACAGCGACCAACGTGTCCTGTATCCATGGCTCGAGGTCCGATGACTGTAGCCATGCCTGGCGTCGAGCACTGATGCCGGCCGCCGCTATTCAGGCCGAAGCCTCGAAGTCATTGTAGGCCGCCCGGGAGATAAATTTGGAGCACTCCCGGATCCCCGAGGACAAGGGCTTGAACCTCTGCAAAGGTTCCCTGGAGAGGCCAGCCGAGAACCCGGCTATTTCCTTAGCCAGGTCCCACAAGTACATGCCCATGTACAGCTGGTAGGACTGGACACGGCAAGCAAGCATCGAGCCCTGGAAGCACTTTCTGCCGATGGCATCCAGGCTTCGGGCCTCCCTATGGGGGGCACTGCGGAGTGTATCTTCTGGCTTTTCAGATGATGCATGGCCGATTCCAAATACATAGAATGGTGCGGCAGCTGCGTCTTCCGGAACCCAGGGCTCTTTCGGACTCGATACATGGAATCGATCCGCTTGCTCAAAACCGGCGCTGAGGTCAGTGCCTCCCACATTCGGAAGAGGAGTCGTTCCAGCATCGGCGGAACCGGCACAGTAAAGGCCTTCCTCGGGGGAGAGTCATACTGCAGGGCATCAAGCTCTTCGGCTCGAGGCTTCTCCTCAGGATCCGCAGGAACAGCCAAAGCCTTGGCCATGTCCCTTACAAACTCCGAGAACCACGTGTCCTCTGGTGGGGACCTACTCCGGGGCTCGGACTGCGGTGAGTCTGAAGGGACACACTGAGTCCGAAAGGTATCGGGGGACTCCTCGTCCTCCGTCTCCCATGCAGACTCATCCAAGGAAGAGTCGAGGGGCTTCGACCGTGCGGGCTCCGGTAGCACCTGCCCTGACGCCGGGGGCATCGGCGTCGACGCACTCGGTCCCGAACAGGAGGTCGAGGGGGACCGTGACAGAGTCCGGACTCGGGCCTTCATGGCTTCGAGAACCGGCTCGGTCTCCAGGGTTGACTTAGACGTCGACGTCCCGGTGGTTGGGGCAGATGCACCAGTCAAGCTGGCCATCAACACCCGCTGCTGATCCATGAAGACAGAGTCTGCACTCCAAGGCTGTCAGCCTGAATCCAAGCTCAGGAGACTCAGCAGCCACCGGCTCGGGTTCCGGCGGTGCCGGGCCTGACGTCGGCTCCCTGGGAGGAGAGTCCTTGAGGACAACAGGACTTACATGCTCGACAAACTCCGGCTCTGAGGCACCTTAGGCGGCTTCTCTAGCTCCAAAGGCCCGGGGCGGCGGTCAGGGGTCCGGGACCTGGCCCTCAAAGAACCAGGGGGGTATCCTCAGACGCCGCCCTCACGAGCTTCCTCTTATGCTCCCGACTGGGGGACCCCCTTTCAGAGGAACCCCGACGAAGCTCGGGGTCAGACTCCCAAGACATCGAGGCCTCTGACGAGGTCCGGGCTCAGCCAGAGGCAGAGTCAGAAAAAGTTCTCTCCTTCTGATGCTGCCGGCTTTTGAGTGCCTTGGTGGACATCTTTCCACACAGGACACAGACCTTGGGATCATGGTCTGGCCTGAGGCAACGCAGGCAGCAGTCGTGTGTGTCGATAAGAGACATGAGCTTCTTACAACAATCACACTTTTTAAAACCACTGGAGGCCATCGGGGAAAAAAGGGCCCCCGCGAGGTCAAAAGACCGGCCCTCCAGGGAAAAAGAAAAAGCGCGAATGCATAAAACCGAAAAATCAAGATTGGGTCGATAACGGCGTACTGAACCCAGGCGGGAAGGGGAAGAGAGCAAAAATCGCAGAAAAAAAATCAAACTTTTCCGGGTGACACGGACTCATGTCCGTTGGGCTCCACAGAAAAAGAAAGACTGAGCAAGATGGCACCTTTGGACGGGAAAGGGACCGAAAGTGGATCAACTTAATAGTTACCCCTCAGGGTTTAAATGCTCAAATTGATTGGCATACTATTCTTTAAACTTTTCCATTGATAGTCCATAGGGGTTTTCCTCTGCTATGGACTTCCTATTGGACACAATGGTTTTTGAATTTGATTGTAAGCTAGTTGTGACGTCAGACGTCTTTCTTGGTTTTTCTGGCAATTTACTATGGTTGCAAGATTCCACATTAGGAACCACTACCCAGGAAAAAGATTTAGGCGTTATCATGGATAAAGCACAGTTACTTACCTGTAACAGGTGATCTCTGGGAACAGCAGGAATAAGTCTTCACATATGGGTACGTCGGTACCGACGGAGCCTGCGCGGGAACGCCCCCCGGCGTCCAATCAGAAAGCTTTTGGGAGCATCCCTCAGCGCCTGTGAGCTGCTTCCCGCCTTTCCAACTGTCTCTCCTCAGTTTATAGCTGAGACAAAGAGAGAGAGAGAGAGAGGAAAGGAAAGATAGATAGAGAGATACAACTCCTAGGGGAGGTGGGTGGGTTGTGAAGACTTATTCCTGCTGTTCCCAGAGATCACCTGTTAGAGGTAAGTAACTGTGCTATCTCCAGGAACAAGCAGGAATGAGTCTTCGCATATGGGGACTCCCAAGCTAAGATGCCTGGAGCCCTAACATGTTCGAGATTGGAACATGCTACACCTCATATGGCCAGGCATCCTGAGGATGGAGGGTAGGAGTTGAAAGAGAGGAGCTGTAGAAAAACAGCTAACCTAAGATAGGACTACAGGCAAGGAGTCCTTGTATGTATGATAATAATCATGAAATATATTGAAATGAGCAATCGCAATATGGACCTCACCTACTGGATTGCAGGAAGTAGAGAGGCTGATGGAGTCTACTGGGTGACCTCACTGAAGCGAAGATGAAGGTCAAAAACTGGACGTGACAGGTGACCCCAGGATTGAACTGGGGTAGTACAAAAACGGTAGGTCTTTAGTGGGAAGCTATGGAAAAAGCTGAGAACTCTTTTGGCTACAGAGTTAATCATAGGTAGGAACAAAAGAGGAAGACTGACCGATTTGGACAACTGGCTTAGTTCTTGAGGGAAGAAGGGGTATGGGAGAAACCCCGTATGCCCAAGAAAGGACAGATGTCTGAGGAGTTGAAAATCTCAGATCTACTGAAGATCCACCATGTCTTTCCTAACTGATGAGAGGTAGGAAGATATTGGGGTTATGGAACTTCAGGGATACCTGAACCTAGGGTTATGGTAAGAGCTGTCAGCACCACAGCAGTGGTCGTGTGCATAATAGTCTAACATACTGTGGAATAGAATGAACATGTGCAAGCCCACTGTCTGGAATATATAGGAAGGAAAACACCTTAATGAGCACAGACAGTTAGAAAGATAAGAATGTGAATACATAATTACTTATAAGGAAGTATCTCGACAGATACACACACATATTTATGTATATAGATATGTGTGTATATATATATATATATATATATATAAGGGTATAGATATATACATATGTTTATGGCGAGATCCAGGGGGCATAACATATGCACAGATGGCTGACAGACATATGTATCTAAAGAATGTATATAGACATATGTACATATATGAATATATAGGTCTAAAGATAAATGTCTGCAATTAAGCAGACAGAGATATGTCTATAGGAACCTTCACATGGGAGATGTGAAGAGGAATGATTCATCTAATAACAAGAAGGTGGAACCTACTTGAGAAGATATAGAGAATCTGTTCCCCCTGGTTAAGATGGAGCAGGAATACTATCCAGTGAAATAACCAGGATGGTTGCGTGGAAAAAACAGAGGATAATATCAGTCTGTAAACAGCAAGTCCTGAGTCCGGTAGAACTCTAACATGGGGAATGGACAGAAAACGCAGAGGATGAGATACCAGGTTGAACCACTTGAGGGACAAGGGGGGGGGGGGGGGTATCATGCATTGTTTAATTAAATATGTGCTGTCCATGAAGGATTAGGATACCATGAGGACAAGCTGCAAGGAAAAAGAGCATATTTCCTGTAGAAACTGGGTAACTCTTTAGACTGTCACATAGAGAAGGCTTATGTCCTTTATTAAAAGGAAAATAGAAGGGTGTAAAGAACCCCTACAGTCATGAGGAATGACTGAGGAAGCCTTTTTCAACCATATAGGATAGTAATTAGAGAAAAAATCCCCATGCTCTCTAGCAAGGGCCCATAGTGGAAAGCTTCTCAGTAGGATTGCAGAGAGCACTATGCAGGAGAATTGGGAAATAAAAGTGGCTGTTGGAGAAAACCAGCTGCCACTTCAGTTATGCTGCCAACTCCAGAGATTTGGAGATGACAGAAAAGAAGCGATAAGGATTATCCAAGATAGATGAGCACTATCTTGGAAGCACTACTAAGGCCAGAGAAAAAGTAGTGGAAGACAAGACTGGAACTCGTAGAAAAGTACCAGTAGTCCAATCACTGGAACTCCTGCATGGGCAGCTGCTGAATAGAACAGCAGAGAGAATCCTTCTGTTTGTAACAGAGAGAACAGACAGAACAAGAGGAGAAAATCCTGATCATGTCTGATGAGCTGCCCAATGAAAGCAGGGAGGTTACTCCAGAGAAAACTCTACACTAGAAAGGACAGGAAGACTAGAAAGGCTAAGAAAGCCTTCCAGTGGTATGGTAGCACTCTTACAGGGGAGGCCCTGAAAAAGAGGGTAAAGAAAAATAGGAGCTGAAGGGAGGCTTGCCATATGGTAAGTCTGCAGAAGGAAAAAAAATTCATGGTGGTACAGGAGAAAACTATCATGAAATAGTTGGCAAACCTCTCTTCATGGTTGAAAGAGGAGGAAAACACTGTGACCCATAGACATGGATCTCCTGACAGCTCAGCCTACCTAAGAGCAAGTGGATGTCCTGGAAAACAGGAATCCATGTGTAGAGTTTTAAATGAAAAAAACAGTGAAAAAACCTCTGCTGAGAAGAAGTGAACTGTAGGATATAAAAAGATTAATTAGAACCCTATTGAGGGTTAATTTTCCTGGCTTGAGTTTGGATTCTTCAGATCAGAGCGAGGTTTCCCTTGTTTGGGAACATCTGTATGATGGGCAGGAGAAGAATAAAACCTTCTTTTAGGGAAAGGAGGTTTGGTAGGGCATTTCCTACCTACTGGGGAAGGAGAAGGCTTAGGATAGCCCTCAGAAACAGGGAGGTCAGTGGAGCAATGAGCAACCTGACGTAAAGACTCCCTATTGAAGAGATTTCTCCAGTACAAGGAGTATTACCCAGTCTTTGTTGTGCCCATCTGTTCAAGTCTGAAGCTTGGAGCCAGGCTCTACGTCGTGCTCCTATGGCTATAGCAGAGGTTCAGCTAACAGACTCAAAAGAGTCTAGGGAAGCACGAGAAAGAAACCAAGAGATATTTTGGCTATGACTAAGAAGTAAGGAATAGTCTGCAGCCTTGGGCTCTGATAGAAAAGGAGTCAAAAGAGATAATTTCTTTGTGACCTCCTGAAGGGATAGACTCATATAAAAAATATAAGAGAGAATCCTTGTTGCCAGCATAGATGTTTGGAAGGTTTGACGTCCAAAGGCATCCAGTGTTCTAGATTCACGACCTGGCGGATAAGAAGAATGCTTCTTCTTGCTTTTTACCTTCCTCATTGCTGATTCCACTACAATGGAATGATGGGGAAGTTGAGTCTTTTGAAACCCTGGAGAGGGGGGCACCTGATACAGAAGATCAGTTGCTGTAGAAGGTGAGGAAACCCTTAAAGGTGTTTCCCATAGTCGAAGAAGATCCTGCAAAGAATGATGTAAAGGAAGCATTATATTTTCCTTTTCCCCAGAAGAGCCTTGTGTAGGATCATAACCAGGGATAGGAATAGCAAGGAATGTTGCCATGTAAAGGAGAAATTTCTGAAAAGAAGGATCTCCAATGGGAACCATCCCTGGACAAGCTAAAGTTGAAGAACTAGCCTGGGCACCGGAGGATGTACTGGCCCGGTGCAGAAAAGGATCCCTAATGGATGGATACTGGTACTAGCGGTTATGACTTGAGACAGTCAGTACTGCATCGTCCATGCCAAGTATCGACTCCAAACTAGGTATAGAAAGGAGCGAACCTGGTGAAAAAGGCATGGAAGTAGCTGGTCCCGATGTTACTGTAGGAACCGGCATCGATACCGACACCGGTAGCTGTGCCGGAATCTGAGGCGATACCGACATCGAAGCAGTCATCGGAGGCTGCTCAAGCGGTACCGAGGTAACCAAAAACCCTTGGTGAGTATCCTCGGTACCGCGCATCCGGAATCGGTAAGCGTCGGTTCCGAGACGTGTCGGTACCCAGTCTTCCAGACTAGATATCGATTCCAGACTCGGCATCGAAGGAAGCGAGTCTATCGATGCATGTCTAGAGGGTACCGACGTCAGTGGTCGTATCGGCGATGCTGCCGATACTGGAAAGTCAATCTGGGACGTATCGATCGGTCCCGAAGGTACCAAGAACACCAGATGACGATCCCTGGTGAAGAGTGGATCACTCAACACCAGTGCCGATGCCGGGGTATCGGTACTGCTCGAAGCGGATGCCACCACCGAGCATGGCTCAGATATGTTCTGTGAGGGGTGAGCCCCAGGAACAACCTGAAACCCCTGAAAGGCTTTGGAGACCGAAGACTCCCGCCGGGGTTTTGAAGCCAATAGGGTCTTGAGGGCAAGGCCGGAGCAGTCATCATGCTTGGCATGAGACCTACCACTCAAGGATTGGCTAGTCTTAACAGACTGTTTGTGGGTTACCTGATCCTGTAGAGAAGAAATGGTCGGTGCCCTGACACTGGAAGGGAACTCAGTATCGAGGGAAACTCGAAATGGAAAATCTCTTCTCACAAAATTGTAGCCTAATGGCTCCGGAGGAAAAGGGTCAGGACTCAAACAGGTTAGACACCAGTTATTGGAGTCTAAAAAGAAAACTATTTCCACAGTTAAGGCACTTCTTAGGAGAAGAAGGCTCCATGATGGAGAGGCCTTACAGGCCCAAAAATTTAAGACAGAAACTGAGGGGGAAAAAAAACAAACCTCCCTGAGTATGAGAAAAAGAAAAGAAAAAACCCACCGGCAGTACCGGTGGAGGCGGGGAAACAGCCACGACCACAAGAAAACAAGAATTAAAGAAAAAATTTTCTGCGGTGACAGGACGACGTCCTGCCGGCTCCGCGGAAAAACGAAAACTGAGGAGAGACAGTTGGAAAGGCAGGAAGGCAGCATGCAGGCGCTGAGGGATGCTCCCAAAAGCTTTCTGATTGGACGCTGGGGAGCGTTCCCGCGCAGGCTCCGTCGGTACCGACGTACCCATATGTGAAGACTCATTCCTGCTTGTTCCTGGAGATCATGTTAAAACCCTCCGACCAGTGTGCAGCAGTGGCCAAGAGAGCAAACAGAATGCTAGGTATCATAAGGAAAGGAATGGAAAATAAAACAAAGGATATTATAATGCCTCTTTATCATTCCATGGTACGATCGCACCTTGAATATTGTGTGCAGTTCTGGTCACCGTATCTTAAAAAGGATATAGCGTTATTAGAAAAGGTACAGAGAAGAACCACCAAAATGGTAAAGAGTACGAAAGGATACCCCTATGAAGAGAGGCTAAAAAGGTTAGGGCTCTTTAACCTGGAAAAGAGACAGCTGAAGAGAGATATGATAGAGGTCTATAAATTAATAAATGGAGTGGAACGGGTAAAGCACAGTTACTTACCTGTAACAGGTGATCTCCGGAACAGCAGGAATTAGTCTTCACATATGGGAGACGTCGCCGACGGAGCCCGCACGGGAATGCTCCCCAGCATCCAATCAGAAAGCCTTTGGGAGCATCCCCCGCACCTGCGCGGTGGCTTCCCGCCCTTCCTACTGCCTCTCCCCAGTTGAGTTTTATAGCTGAGCCGGAAGGAGAGGAAGGAATAGAGAGATAGAGACAACTCCTAGGGGAGGTGGGCGGGTTGTGAAGACTAATTCCTGCTGTTCCGGAGATCACCTGTTACAGGTAAGTAACTGTGCTATCTCCAGGAACAAGCAGGAATGAGTCTTCACAAATGGGGACTCCCTAGCTGAGGATGCCCGGGGAGATCCCATCAGCGCAGCCCAGGCCAGGATGGCGTTTCCCCAACCTGGATCCTCGGCATCCCCTGAGGGATGGAGGGTAGGAGTTGAGAAGAGAGGAACAGCAAAACCCAAAGGCTACAGGGAGAGTAGTCTTTAGAATGCATGATAGGTATCACATTAAGCATTTAATGAATTAATGACCTAGTACCGTGCAGAGCTTACCTACAGGGTTGTAGGAAGTGGATCTGTGATGAAGGTACTGTCGACGCAGTAGCGAGGCTGCAAGGGAACTTCACAGCAGCGAGGAGGAAGTTCCAAATCCGGAAGGACAGGAGATCCAGGTGGCAACTGGGTCAGGAGAAGGACGGCAGGTCTTCAAGGAAGCTTTATGCAAAAGCTGAGCACTCCCTTATGAGCAGAGTCCATAACTCGGAGGACTAACAGTAGAAGACTGGCCGATCTGGATAGCCTAGTCCGGAGAAGAGTAGGGGTGTACCCCGGAGTAGAAGGGGTACAGAGTCTTCCCTAGCTAAGGGATAGGGAGACAAGGGTCTGAACCTCCGGGAGGAGGGCATAACTAAAAATAGAAGCTGTTGACTTCACAGTAGTACGCAGAGTACAACCAGTCCGAGGGCCGATCCAAGGAAAATAGGCAGGAGGACTGGCCGGACCACGGAGGGGGGGGGGGGGGATAGGCGGTAGAACATAGGCACTGTGGACATCTCCCAATATGCGCCTACCGAGCAGATAATATCTGATATATCTAGGTAGTTGGGCATGGGGAACGCCCACCCAGGCACTGACGCAGGTATGCCGAGGAACCTACCTCCATGAGCATAGCACTGAAAAGGTGGATCTGCCATTGATCCACAGAAACGTCCCCCTGGGGGGGTGGCGTCAAGATCAGTCCGGGAGGAGGGATCTATTCCAGTGGAGCAGGGGCAGATCGGCGAACTAACAGCACGATAGCGTGGAGGACAGAGGGTATAGTCCTTGGAAAGCATTGGGGGACTATATCCGGGTGGGTTCTCCTGCCTGAACAGAGAAAAACAGACAAGGGGAACAGGGTTGATCCGGCCTCATCGAGGAATTGTTCCGAACATGCTGTGAGGGACAGCAGACAAACCGGTACGGTATCAATCAGCAGGGGAACCCTGGCAGAGAAGGGTTCGGGGAACGTACCTAAAGGTAAGTCAGTTGAGGGGTAGGAAGTCCATGGGCCAGAGCTAACATGGAATAGAGGTGATCTCCCTCTTCCAACGGAAGGAGAATACCTGAACCCCTGGATAAAACATTCGAACCATTTGCCCCAGAGTAGAGCTCAATTTTTAGCTTCTGGTGAGAGAAGGTTAATTGCAGGCAGCCGCCTACAGGAGCCTAAAACTGCTTGGTATGAGTATCCTGGCGCGGGCCCGGGAACTTCAAACCAGAGTGAGAGGTCCCTTGCTTGGGCGCCCCTGGCGGGTGGGCGGAGGGATGACCTTTCCTCTTCCTAGGGAAGGAAGGTGTAGAGAGGCATTTCCCACCCCCGGGGGGAGGACGGGCCTAGGACGGCTTCTAACGCTGGGAGGGTTAGCGAAGCACTGAGCAACCTGACGTAAGGCTTCACTATTGAAGAGGTGGTCTCCAGCACAAGGAGAATTACCCAAGTTATGTTGTGCCCGTCTGCACAAATCTGACGCCTGTAACCATGCTGTACGACGTGCTCTGATGGCAATAGCAGAGGATCTGCTGACCGCCAGGAAGGAGTCTAGAGAAGCACGAGAAAGGAACCCAGAGATATTCCTGCAGTGATAAAGAAGCAAGGAATATTCAGAGGCCTTGGTTGCAGACAGAAAGGGAGACAACCGAGATAATCTCTCGGTGACCTCCCGGAGTGTCAGGCTCATATAAAAAATATATGAAAGAATTCTGGAAGCCAACATGGACGTTTGAAAGGTTTGACGCCCCAGGGTATCCAGCGTTTGAGGTGCGACCTGGAGGGCGAGAAGAATGCTTCTTCTTGCTTCCCACCTTCCTCAGCGCCGATTCCACCACGATGGAATGATGTGGAAGCTGGTGCTGCTGAAACCCCGGGGAGGGGGGCACCCGATACAGAGCATGCATCGCTGTCGACGGTGCAGGAACCCTCAAAGGCGACCGCCATGCCTCCAGTAGAAGATCCTGCAGGGAAGGATGTAGAGGAAGCATTACAGCCTCCTGTTCCGCAGGACCTGGACTTAGGGAAGGACCCTGGATGGGAATAGCAAGCAGGTCCGCCATGTCAAGAAGAAAATCCTGAAAAGACGGCTCTCCCAGAGGGGCTATGCCGTGAGAGGCGATGGCAGGAGGGGCCACCAGGGCACCAAAAGGCCTATCGGACTGATGTCCGCTGGGCCGAGGAGGGTACCAACAGTTCCGGATCGGGGCAGTCAGCATGGCGTCGTCGGTACCTGGAATTGATTCCAAGCTAGGCATCGAAGGGGTCGATGGCACCGATGGGACCGCAGGAATCGGCTTCGGCCCCGACCCCGGGTGCAGCACTGCCCCCGGCAATTGAAGTGGTTCCGCGGCATCCAGAGGGCAGTGGTTAGTAATCTCTGCTCTGCGTTGCAGGAAGGGACAGGGCCCAGTCCCGAAGCGTGTCGTAGCCAAGCCTTCGAGGCTGGATACCGATTCTAGGCTGGGCATCGAACCGAGCGAGGAGATCGACTCCCTCCTAGGGGGCTCCGGCGGCGGCGCTGACCCCGGGGAGCGAATCGGAACCGCGTCGATCGGCGTCGCGGGCATAGAGGGCCCCCAAGAACGACGCTCGGTGAAGAGGGGGGTCATCCGACACCGGCGCCGATGTCGGGCGGCCGGCACTGCCAGACGCCGGGCACCCTCTCGAACCTGTCTTGCCCGGAGGGAAATCCTTCCGGGGCAGACGACCCGTCCCCGAGGGTACCCAGGCAACCCGGCGACGAGCTCCCGCGGGGAGGGAAGCGCAAAACTCCGGCGCCGACTCCGGGGCACCGGCGCCTCTTGACGCTGGAACTACCTCCCTGGTAGGCAGGGGCTGACGGGAACCCCAGCTGGATCGAAGCGATCAAAGACACCGGGGTCCCCCTTCGAGCAATGGGCGGGGCCCTCGACGTCCGCGTCGATGCCGGGGGATCGCCCGTCTGGGATTGATCGACATACACCGAGGAAGGCCGACGGCGGTCCCTGGAGACGAGTGGGGCGCTCGACGCCCCTGCCGGCTCCGGGGTAGCGGTGCCGCCCAATTCCGGCACCACCCCCGCGCAGGGCAAGGATACCGGCAAACCAGCGCGGGTCGAAGCGATCGGCCCCGAAGGAAGCGAGGGCACCATATGCCAATCCCCGGCGAAGAGTGGGATCCTTGACGCCGACGTGCCGCCCGAAGCGGGTATCACCTCCGCGCATGGCATGAATGTGGGACCACCAGACTGGGTCGAGTCGATTGGCCCCGGAGGTGCCGAGGACAGTTGCTGACGATCCCCGGTGAGGAGCGGAACGCTCGACCCCGACGGGTCGGTACCGCCCGAAGCGGATACCACCCTTGCGCATGGCCAGGACGTCGGAACGCCATACTGGTCCGAGTCGATCGGCCCCGGAGGCGCCGAAGACCGCAGCCGACGATCCCCGGTGAGGAGCGGAACGCCCGACACCGACGCCGAGGGGTCGGTACCGCCCGAAGCAGATACCACCCCCACGCATGGCAGGGACGTAGGAACGCCAGACTGGGTTGAGGCGATCGACCCGGAGGTGCCAAGGACACCAGATGACGATCCCCGGCGGGGCGTGGGACACTCGACGCCGAGGAATCGGTACCGCCCGAAGCGGGTACCACCTCCGCGCATGGCAGGGAGGACGAAATGCCAGACTGGGTCGAGTCGATCGGCCCCGGAGGTGCCGAGGACAGCAGCTGACGATCCCCGGTGAGGAGCGGGACGCTCGACACCGACGCCGGGGGGTCGGTACCGCCCGAAGCGGATACCACCTCCGCGCATGGCTGGGATGTAGGGAAGCCAGACTGGGTGGAGTCGATCGGCCCCGGAGGTGCCGAGGATACCAGCTGACGATCCCTGGCGAAGAGTGGGACACTCGACGCCGGCGCCAATGCCGGGGAATCGGTACCGCTCAAAGCGGATACCGCCCTCGAGCATGGCTCGGGAATGTTCTGTGAGGAGCGAACCCCAGGAACAACCCGAAACCCCGTGGATGCTTTGGAGCCCGAAGACTCCCGCCGGGGTATATTGGCCAAGGGGGGCTTGAGGGGTTGGCCGGAGCCGTCGCTATGCTGCGCATGAGACTTGCCCCTCAAGACTTCGCTAGTCTTAACAGACTGTTGTGTGGTTACCTGATCCTGTAGAGAAGAAAAACCCGATGACCGCGCCCTGGGCGGGAAGACGTCATCGAGGGATACCTGGAAAAGGGAAGGTCTTCTCCCGATACTGTAGCCCAGAGGACCCGGGAGGAAAGGGTCAGGACCCAAACAGGAGAGGCACCAGGCGTTGGAGTCTAAGTGGAAAACTAAGTCTCCGCAGTGAGGGCACTTCTGGGGAGAAGGCGGCTCCATGCTGTAAGCCCGGTAGGCCTCAACGATCCGAGGGAAAGAAAGGGTTCCCTCTAGGTGACGAAAAATAAGAAAGAAAAAAAAAAAAAAAAGGCACGGAAGGTGCCGTTGTCGGCGGGAAAGAAGGCCGCGACCACAGGAAACAAAAAAGAAAAAGAAATTTCTGCGGTGGCAGGAGGGACGTCCTGCCTGCTCCGCGGAAAACGAAAAACTGGGGAGAGGCAGTAGGAAGGGCAGGAAACCACCGCGCAGGCGTGGGGGATGCTCCCAAAGGCTTTCTGATTGGATGCTGGAGAGCATTCCTGTGCGGGCTCCGTCGGCGACGTCTCCCATATGTGAAGACTCATTCCTGCTTGTTCCTGGAGATACATAGATAGATTGTTTACATCATCAGAATATAGAAAAGCTAGGGGATATGCAATGAAGCTACAGGGTAACTATTTAAGAATAAGAGAAAATATTTTTTCACTCAACATGTTAAACTCCAGAATTTGTTACCGGAGGATGCAGTAAAAGCTGTTAGTGTAGCTGGGTTTAAAAAAAGGTTTGGACAAGTTTCTGGAGGAAAGGTCCATAAACCTTTATCAAAAAGGACCCAGGATATCACTTCTTGACCCAATACAAGCTTTGTGGAAACTGTCTTTTGGGGAAACTGCTAGGTACTTATGACCTAGATTGGCCACTGTTGGAAACAGGATACCGGGCATGATGGACCTTGGTCTGACCCAGTATGGCATACCTTATGTTCTTATAATTATCGCCCTCTAATCATGTGGAAGTTGTAAATAATCCTCCCTTGTTAACAGCCTTGAGAACTCCTTGCCCCCTTTATTATATGCTCCCCCAGATCTGCCCTTGTAATATATTCTTACCAGCTCAGTTTTGATTGTATGATAAGTATATAAAACCAGTTAAATAAAATAATTTTATTAATTTACAGACCTCTATCATATCTCCCCTCAGCCATCCTTTTTCCAAGTTGAACAGCCCTAACCTTTTAAGCCTTTCGTCATAGGTGTATCCATCTATCCCCGCTTTACCATTTTGATGGCTCTTCTCTGTACCTTTTCTTATTCTACTATATCCTTTTTAAGATATGGTGACCAGAATTTTACATAATATTCAAGGTGCAGTCGCACCATGCAACTATACAGAGGCATTATATCATCCTTTGTTTTATTCTCCATTTGTTTCCTTATGATTTCTAGCATTCTATGTGCTTTCTTGGCAGTGGCTGCACACTGGGCGGAGTATTATCTATGAAAACGCTCAAATCCTTTTCCTGGGTGGTGGGTTCCTAATGTGGAACCTTGCATCGTGTAACCATAGTTTGGGTTGTTCTTTCCTAGGTGCACAACTTTGCATTTGTCCACATTAAATTTTGTCTGCCATTTGGACGTCCATTCTTCGAATTTATAAATGTCCTCCTGCAAGTTTTCAAAATCCTCTTGTATTTTAATAATTTTGAATAATTTTGTGTCATTTGCAAATTTGATCACTTCACTCGTCATTCCCATTTCCAGGCCATTTATAAATGTTAAAAAAGCAGTGGGCCCAGTGCAGATCCCTGGGATACTCCACTATTCACCTTTCTCCATTGAGAAAATTGGCCTTTTAACCATATTCTTTGCTTTTTATCTTTTAACCAGTTCCTGATCCATAGTGTTACACTGCCATCTATCCCATGTCTTTTTAATTTCGCCAAGAATCTCTCATGAGGGACCTTGTCAAAGGTTTTCTGAAAATCAAGATACACTATATTGACTGGTTCACCTTTTTCTACCTGTTTATTCACACCTTCAAACAAATATAACATTAGTAAGAGAAGACTTTCCTTGGCTAAATCTATGTTGGCTTTCTCCCATTAAACCATGATTATCTACAAAGTTTAGTAATTTTTCTCTTCATAATGGTTTCCACCATTTTGCTCGGTACTGACGTAGGCTCACTGAACTGTAGTTTTCTGGATCACTTCTGGAACCCTTTTTAAAAATTGGCATTACATTGGCCATTCTCTAATCTTTATGTACTACAGAATTTAATAGTTCACAGATTACTGAAAGTGGTCTGCAATCTCTTATTTCAGTTCTTTAAACACCCTCGGATGTATACCATCTGGTCCAGGTGATTTGCTACTCATCAGTTTATCACATAGTTGTAACACATCTTCCTGGTTTATCAATATTTCTTTCAGTTCTTCCGATACATCACCTTTAAATACCATTTCGGGTATGGGTAACCTCCCTACATATTCTTCAATAAAAACCGAAGCAAAGAACTCATTCCACTATGGCCTTGTCTTCCCTTAACCCCCCTTTTACCACTCTATCATCTAATGTCCAAATGACACACACAGGTTTTTTTTCTTTTTGCTATCAATGTACTCAAAGGTTTTTACTATGCGTTTTTGCTTCCACGGCAAGCTTTTTTTCAAATTCTTTCTTTGTCTGCCTTATCAATGCCTTGCATATAACTTGCCAGTACTTATGTTCTCTCTCTCATTTTTATCATTTGGCTCCTTTTTCCATTTCCTGAAAGATGATTTTAGCTACAACAGCCTCTCTAACCTTACCTTTAAACCATGCTGGCTGTGGAATACATTTGGTCTGCACTTCCAAGATAGCATTTTTAAACGACCATACTTCATGCAAATCTTTAAACTTGCAGCTGCTCCTTTCAGTTTTTTCTTAACTATTTTCCTCATTTTATCAAAGTCTCTCTTTTGAAAGTTAAAAGGTAGTACTCTGGATTTCCTTGCCGTCCTCCCTCCATTTATTAAATCAAATGCAATCATGCTATGATCACTATTGCCAAGTGGCCCCAACACCGTTATATCTTGCACTAGGATCCTGTGTTACACTAAGGACCAGGTCCAACATAGCTTTTCTTCTTGTCTGTTTATGAACTAGCTGCTCCAAGAAGCAGTCATTTATTTCATTGAGAAACTATCTCCCTAGCATGGCCTGCTGTGACATTACCCCGGTATCGACTGGGTCAATTGAAATCACCTGTTATTATAGTGTTATAACTTTTGTTTGCGTCCACAATTTCTTTTAGCATTTCATCATCCATCTGTTCATTCTGACCAGGCAGATGGTAGTATACCCCCCACTGCCATTGCCTTCCCCTTTTTACATGGAAGTTCTAGCCATAGAGATTCTACAGTGTAATTTGTTTCCTGCAAACTTTAAACCAGCATGACTCAATGTCCTAACAGAGCACAACTGCTCCACCAATTTGATCTAACCCTATTATTGTGATATAGTTTGTACCCAGGTATCACAGTGTCCCATTGGCTGTCCTCCTTCCACCAGGTCTCAGATGCCAATTATATCTAACATTGTTTAGTGCTATATATTCTAGCTTTCCCATCTTATTTTTTGACTCTAGCATTTGCATACAGGCATTTCAGAGGTTGCATTTTATTCATATTAATCTGGTTGGAATCTTTCAGCTCCATCTATTCTGTACTTAAGGGCATCTGGCTTACTTTTATCTTTGTTGGAACCTCTCAATGAGGATGACTTAACTTCCCTCTTTTGCTAGTATCCTTCAAGGATACATCCTTCTGAACCATGTGCTCTTGGGCAACTGTCTGGTTTCCCCTATTATCTAGTTTAAAAGCAGCTCTCTTTTTTAAAGGTTAATGCCAGCAGCCTGGTTCCATCCCCATTAAGGTGGAGCCCATCATTTCGGAAAAGACCCTCCATTCCCCAGAATGTTGCCCAGTTCCTAATAAATCTAAACCCCTCTTCCTTACACCATCGTCTCATCCATGCATTGAGACTCCAATGCTCTGCCTTCTCTTTGGGTCCCGAGTGTGGAATGGAAAGCATTTCAGAGAATACTACCCTGGAAGTTCTAGATTTCAACTTCCTACCTAAAAGCCTAAATTTGCCCTCCAGAATCTCCCTTCCACACTTTCCTATGTCATTGGTACCAATAGGTACCAAGGCAGCAGGCTCCTCTCTCCCCAGCACTATTTAAAACTGCAAGGCAAGGCCACTCCCAGATGAGCACCTGTCTTGCAACAAGAAATTTCAGAGCGCCTGTGAAACCAGGCTATAGCACATGTACCTTGCAACGAAAGGGGCCAAGGGTTTTACTCCCAGTTCTTCATAATCCCGAAGAAAACTGGAAGACTCCGCACCATCCTTGATCTTTAAAGTGGGAAAAGTTTGTAATGAACTCTCAGCAGTATCCTCAGACTACTTATTTGCAACGATTGGCTTGCCTCCCTAGATCTAAGGGATGCCTTGACGGAATCCCCATCCATCTCCTCTACTGTAAATACCTTTGCTTAATGTTCAAACAAGTCTATCATCAATAACAGGTTCTTTCCTTTGGCCTCTCAGCTGCCCATGGGTGCTCACAGCATAACTCCACCGACAGGAATACTGCATTTACCCCTATCTTGATAACTGGCCCATCTCAGCAGCATCCAAAGCAGTGGCTCCGCTCACCTTACAAGCCACCATAAATGTGCTTCATGCAACAGGATTCCTTGTCAACACCGAGAAGTCCAGGCTAGAGCCCCAGTAAAGCCTGCCCTTCGTAGGCGGGTTACTCGACACAGTCGAGGCTAGGGCCTACCTTCCAAGTGACAGCACCAATACGCAGCACCACTCAACTCAGCATGATCCCTCTTGCAGTTGCTCAGCCACATGGCTGCATTAGTGTACATTGTCCCCACAGCAAGACTACATATGGCCTCTGCAGTAAGGGTTAAAATGGAATTAGCATACACAATCTCTATACAAGAAAATCCCAATGTCAGGGACCAAATCTCCATCTAAACCACAGCCTCCACTGGTGGATCAACCCATCCAACCTAAGCAGCGGTTGCCCTTTCTGAGTAATGGAGCACCAGCACACCCTCATGACCGCCGACTCCACGTACAGCTGGGGAACACACCTTTTCTATCCATCTACACAAGGGATATGGTTCAGCTAGGAGAGTTCCCTTCACATCAATGTCTTGTACCTGCGTGCAATCTACTATGCCCTGACTGTTTTGTTACTTGGTCAACAGCAAGATTCTGTTGGTGCAGACAGACAACTAGGTCACCATGTTATACATCTACAAGCAGGGAGGGACAGGGTCCCTCAGACTCTGCCGGGAGGCCGCATACCTCTGGCTCCTAGCCTGGTCCCTCAACAGCACACAAGCAACGTACTTACTGGGGGTGCACAAACAGTCAGCAGACACTCTCAGCTGATGCCTCTATCCATACGAACAATGGTCCCTGGACTTGGAAGTAGTTCACCGGATCCTCTGCGCCTGAGGCCTCTCTGCAACTGCAGACAATGCCAACTGTCCCTCTCTTTTGCTCTCTACAGCCCAGTCCACATTGTTGGGCCTACAACACGTTTGCCATCAGATGGGAGGGAAGGCATCCAACCGAGTCTCCTTTTCCCTACTCAGCCGTCAGACTCAAGGTCCAGGAAGAAAAAGCAAATCTCATCCTCATAGCTCCACAATGGCTACGGCAGATTTGGTACCCGCGCAGACCCCTTCCTCTTCACTCAGAACCCTGCAGCACCCCAACCTCTCCCTAGTCACCTGGAAAATTCATATAGTCTGACAGAAAACATCGCACTGACAGACAAGGTATGCAGCATTATCTTTGCCTTTAGGAAATTTGAAACAAAATTCTATTAATGGAAGTGGCTTTGGTTCAACAGCTGGGCTAGAGCAAGAGGACTAGACTCAGTTCAATGCCCCTTAAGTCAGGTGCTTGCTTACCTGCTCCACCTTTCTCACTCAAGCCTATAAACATCAATCAGATACCATCTCACGCTAATGCCACTTCCCACGTTCCATTTACTTCTTGTTTTGAGTTTCATGAAATGTCTCATGCATATCAAGCCTCCACTTAGACCACCGCCTCCGCCATGGGACCTCAACATTGTCCTCGCCTAACTCACAAAGCCTCCCTTCAAGCCGCTGGCCTTGGCCTCTCTGAACACCTTACCTGGAAGATGGCCTTTTTGTGGCCATCACTTCGGCACGGAAAATCAGTGAACTGCAGGCTCTAGTGCACTACCCGCCATAAACGCAATTCTTTCCTAACAGAATTGTTCTGCACATATCTCAAATTCCTTCCAAACGTTGTCGCCGCTTTTCACCTCAACCAAGTAATTGTCCTGCCTTCCTTTCCTAATCCCTCAATAGACTCTCCAGAGGCGACCCTACACACTCTGAACTGTAGAAGGGCCTTCTTGTTTTACTTGCAGGCCACTAAGAAGTTCCAAACTTTGACTCTGCATTTCCTCACCTTTAATCCAAACTACTCTGGGGCACCCTTGTCGAAAAATACTTTCTTCTTGGATCTCAGACTACACCTTCTTTTGTTACAGTTAGGCTCAACAGCAGTCGCCCGAACGCATGGGCCCTCATCTATGAGCTACAGCTGATAACATAGCCTACCTTTCCTCTGTTCCAGGAAAGCAGTGACTTGGTCTTCAATCTACACTTTTACTAAGCACTACAGCTTGGATCGCTCCAGGTTCAGGGCCTTGCCTTTGGCAGGTAGTCCTCAGAAACTTCTCTGCATCTTAGATGATCACCAGAAATTTCACCTATCTCTGCAGCCAGCTTTTCCTCCACCCTCACCTCTTGTGATCGGGCCACAAACCTCGACATCCCTTCAGGGGGCCCTCAGCTCTGGACTCACCTAGCAAGTGTAGCTGCATCCCCTGCTTGTATGCAAAGATCACGGAGTTGCTTACCTGTAACGGGGTTCTCCATAGACTGCAGGGGTATGCAGCTGCATTTTTCCTGCCACCTTTCCCACAAAACAAAAAATTCCATAAGAGAAACAGAAGTAATCAAACAAGACAACAGTCAAGCACCGAACTCAACTCTTTTACCTCGTAGTCCTCAAGCGTCACTGCCACTCAGCTATATTATGAATGATGGTATCGAGCAATGGCTGGGCAGGAAGGCACACGTGCATATGTGGAGAGCCCAACACTATAGGTGACATCAGCAGCAAGTGCGGCTGCATATCCCTGCTGCCTACAGAGTATCTCCGTTGCAGGTAAGCAACTCTGCTTTCCTAGCTCTTGGACAAGATCATGAGGAACAGCAGTGTGATTCAAATCTGGCTTCCCTGGTTCTCAGGCGGCTACTCATTCTTGTTTTGTTTGTTTTTTCCATTGCAATCTGCTGCAATGGGGAAAAAATACTGTGATGTATGTTAGTGGCAAATAGCACAGACAGTGCTATCAATGGGTAGTTTATAAAAGCTACTTTGTAAATGTAACAAATATTTATTTTATTTAACAGTTCTTTATATACTGCCTTTAATCCAAGGCGGTTTACATTGAACAGCACAATCTCAAGAGATTTGTTTTACTTAGAACAAGGGGTAAATAACTTGAAATTAAATATGGGGGTTATAACAGTCAACAGTGGGTGGGTGGTTGGTTATGGTATATACATTTAGGTACTGTCATCAGGAACAAAATGTTGTTCTATGAAGAGGTGCATTTTTAATAGTTTCTTCATATCTTTAGTAGATTGAATAGATCTGATGGGCTTTGGGTAGGGAGTTTCAAATCATTTGGGCATATAGCGAGAAGACTGTTGCTTGTCTGCTGTGTACATTTGGTCTTGAAAGGAGGGAATATCGATCTTAGGCAAAAAAAAAAAAGTTTCTGTGCTTTTACAATGACAGCAGTCATTTTCCCCTCATTGTTTGATTTCTTGGGGCTTTTTTTCTTTTCTTCCCTACAAAAATGTCCATTAAAAAGAAGGAACTACCCTCTCTTCATCAGATTATGAAGTCAGGCCTAAGGATGGCTTGGAACAGAGGTGAGGTTCAATTACTTTGAAGATGTTTGGAATAAATGAACAGGTGATCAAAACCTTGGAAACGTGTAAGGGTAGGTTCTCTGACCTTGGAAAAAAATCCCCTTAGGGCTTTGGACATGTGGGGGAGGGGATATTCAAAGTGATTAATGTAGTTAGCAGACCTGCTGAATATCTGCAGGTGCCGCATTGCATACCCTAGTACTAACCAGCTAGCATCAGAGTGTTCCAGGAGAGTCACCTGTTGATAACCAGGCAGCAGTGATATTGAGTCACTACCCGGTTATCGACCCATGGCAAAAGCCAGGTGCAGTAACGGCTGGCATAACCTTTGCCACGGAAACTAACCAGGCAGCGGGGTTAGCTTCCTGGCAATTCAGATATTCAATACCAGGGCTGGATATGGCCCTGTCATTGAATAGCTGTTTAAAGTTCAGCGGCAATGGCTAGCTGCGTTAGAATGGCTACCTGACAACGCTGAATATCCCCCCCTTGAAAATTTCATGCTAGCAAATGTTCGCAAGGCAGCTAGTATCTCCAAGCTTCCCCCCCCCCTTTTATGGAACAAGGTGCTGCAAGTAAGGTGGAAAGATCCTTTTGCATGAGCTATCTCAGTGGTACTTGAGATATGTGCGAGGAGGGGGAGGAGAGGGAGGGGGAGGAGAGGGAGGAGCGAGGACCGTAACAACTGTTCCCACTTGGTCAGATGTTGTCCTTGATGCAATATGAGAGATGTGATAGCCCCCCCTTTGGCATTCTTGGTAATGGCTTTAATACATCCACGCGAACAGTCTCTCTAGCTGCCCCTGCCATCTGGAATGTCCTCCCAGATAATCTAAAAACAGATATAAAAGAATTCCGGAAGCTACTTAAAACCACCCTATTCATTGAAGACCATCAATCAACCCTAACCACTCCACAAAAAGACTTGTCCCTTTCGAAATAAGGCGAGACACAGACACTATCATCATACCCATTGCCTTTGCTAAAACAAGAAAAGACACTTCAAGAAGAGCACTATCCCTAGCCGCTCATGCGCTCTGGAACTCACTTCCCGACAACATCAGATCAACAAAAGAACTCAGACATCTAAAAAATGCTAAAAACTACGCTCTTCACGGAACACTACAACATCAAAGGAACTGTCCAAGCAAAATGTAAAAATGTAAATGTAAACGTAAATGTAAATATGTAAAAAATGTAAATAGTTCCTGTACATAGCTCATACTGTATATAGCTCACCACACAATCAACCTCCTCACACCACTCACGCCTCGATCCTTCACTGCATGCTCACACCCACGCACCCAGCCACTTGATTTGTTTGCTGTGTAATCTGCTTTGATTTCAGGATAAAGCGGTATATAAATCCTTTTAAATAAATAAATTATATGAGGAGCCAGGCATGGAACAGCCCGTCTTAGGGACCAAAGGGACTCTGGGATGTGATCCTGGTCTCAGGTATACAACCAAAGGGGTTATATTGAGTTTGGTAAGTCTTCAAATGGTCTGGGCCCAAACATTTTAAACAGCAGTCATGTTTGTCAGTGACTGAGACAGACCAGAACATTTGGTACACTTTTTAAACCCACTGGAATGTTTTTCCATCGTGGGAAGAAAAATAGGCCGAAGCCTAAATTATTGGTGAACCACTAATAAAAAGGGAAAAACAGAAAAGAAAAATTTAGAAAAGAAAATAAAGCCGGTATCCAGGAGGGTACCAGCGTTGACGAGAAGGCAGAGCAGGTTAAAAAACAACAAAAAAAGTAGTATTTTGGCGGTGACAGAAAGAACACCGCAGAAAACGAAGAAATGAGAGGATGTGAGAAGGTGGGAAGGCAGACGTGCAGTGGAGTGTTCCCATGTGGGCTCCGCCAGTACTGACGATATCCGTACGTGAAAACTGCATTCTTGCTTGTTCCTGGAGATCAATCTCCCTTTGCAAATTCATACATTATGGAGGGGGGGGCATGTAGAAAGTGAAGAGGCATAATGCACTGTTTTTCCTTAGGTGTAGTAGGAGCTATGGGGCTGTATGAAGCATCTTTGGCTAGTGTCATCTATATATTTGTGTGGCGAGTATGCTGTGTATATGTGTGATGAGGGGGTGTGGCATCTGCATGTGTGGCGTGGGGATATGGTACGAGGCTGGGGTGTCTATGTGTGAGTGATCCAGGGGTGGGTTAGTGTCCGTGTGTGGGGTGTCTGTCTTACAATGTGGTACAGGGGTAGGGTATCTGTGTGCTGTGGCCTACTACTTCTCTCTTCAAATGCACAGCTTTTTTTGCATATGTGTAAACAAAGCTAAATTTACAGACAAATTGACCCTCAACAGGAGATTTTGCCTGATGTGAAACATACCTAAAAAAAGAGAGAGAAAACCAAGAATCAGTGAATGCTCAAATGCCTGGTAATGCAGGATACTCCACCGCAGGCTGTCAAGTGATCTCTGGCTCCAAGCAGGCTACAGGTTTTGGAACATTGGACAAATGAAAAAGAGCTCCTCCTGCCCAGAACTGACTCCGATCTCTGCAGCACATGGCTTAGGAAAAAGGGACTGTGCAAGAAAGCGACTAGTGTAAAGGGTCACAGGTGCTTTATTCAAAACTCCTATGCATTTTGGCAGTATTTTCTTCAGGGGGTAAAACCTCAAACAAAACCAGATAAAATACAACAATAATAAAGTGAACAGTGAAGGAGAAGTTAGACCTTACCTGCCAATTGTCTTTCCTTGAGTTCTCTCCGGGCCAGTCCAGGTAACTGTAGTGTTGTCAATCTGCTCCAGCAGCTGAGGACTGTAATACAAAGTCTTGCTGACAGGATATCCGGCTCCCTCTAGTGTGCAAAACCCAGTCACCTATTGACCAAGCAGCTACTAATTAAAAGAAAACCGAAAGCCAAAAACTATAACACTGAAACTGTATTTTCTCCTATTTCTTTTTTTTTTTTTTTTTTTTACACCACCTGTGTTGGTTTCTCTGAAATGCGCATTTCTGTAACCTGAAGCATGTTATAAAAACGTTTCCCTTAGTCCCCCTCAGCTGAAAAAAGGAGACCCAATGCAGCCCATCGACCCAAAGCCCACCCTTAAAACACGTAGAGACTCGAACACCAAATCCGATTTCTTTTCTAAGACCGAAACTCTCGCAGATTCAGAGGGTGGGACCTGGACTGGCCCGGAGAGAACTCAAGGAAAGACAATTAGCAGGTAAGGTCTAATTTCTCCTTCCTCCTCGTCTCTCCGGGCCAGTCCAGGTAACTGTAGGGAAGTACCTAAGCAGTTCCTAAAAAAGGGAGGGACCTGCGAGACCCCCTAACACAGCGGAGGCCCCCACAATCGCATCCCCTCGCGCCTGAACATCCAAACGATAGTGCTTAGTAAAAGTATGCAGAGCCGACCAGGACGCCGCTCGACAAATATCCACCGGGAGTGCCGGTGCGAACTCTGCCCACGTAGTGGCTTGCGCTCTAGTCGAATGAGCTCGAAGACCTTGCGGAGGTAAGCAACCACTTGCCTCATAAGCTGCCGCGATCACCCGTTCTATCCATCGGGCAATAGACACCTTAGACGCAGCATGACCCTTCCGAGGCCCTCCAAAAAGAACAAACAATCTGTCCGACTTCCTAAAAGATTCAGCACCCTACTTAGGTCCAACTTTCGGAGCTTCTGACCCCCGTCAGAGCTCACATCACGAGGAAACGTCAGCAGGGAAATAGTTTGATTGACATGAAACGTGGATACTACCTTAGGAAGGAACGAAGGCACCGGCCAAAGAACAACTTTTTCCTTTGTAAACTGAAGATAAGGAGCCCGACAGGAGAGAGCCTGAAAATCCGAGACCCTTCTCGCCGAACACAAAGCTACCAGGAAAGCAGTCTTCCAAGAATACTCCCTCAGACTCCCCCCTGACGCCTGTTCAAAAGGTGGTTGAGTTAGAGCCTCTAACAACAAATTCAAATCCCACGGAGGAACTACCGACCTTAGAGGCGGACAAAGAAGCTTAGCTCCTCTGAGAAAACGTTGAACATCCGGGTGAGCCAAGAGCCTGCCACCAGCTACGTGACCTCTATAACACGACAAAGCTGCTAACTGAACTTTCAATGTGCTAAGCGCCAAGCCTTTTTCCAGACCTCGCTGCAGGAAAGCCAAGATTACCGGTATGGAAGCAGAAAATGGTCTACACCAATCCTCAAATATCCGCCAGACGCGAAAATACGCTAGGGAAGTAGAGCGCCTTCTAGACTTCAACAAGGTCTCAATTACCGCTGGTGAGTAACCTCGACGTCGGAGCCGCTCCCTTTCAACAGCCAAACCGTAAGCAAGAACCGATCCACCTGCGGCATCAACACTGGCCCCTGGTTCAGCAAATTGATCCGACTTGGTAGCCTCCACGGAGGTGTGATTAGCAACCTGACCAGGTCCGCATACCACGGCTGCCAAGGCCAATCTGGAGCAATGAGGATCACCACTCCGTCGTGCTTTGAAATTCTTCATACCACCTGGCCAATCAGAGGCCACGGGGGAAACACATACAGTAGCTGCCCCTTCGGCCACGGCTGAACCAGACCATTGAGGCCTTCCGACATATGCACTCTGTACCTGCTGTAAAACCTTACCGCCTTGGTGTTTTCCAGAGTGGCCAGGAGGTCCATGACCGGCTGCCCCCACCGAAGGGAGATGTCGTGGAACACCGATGCGTTCAACTCCCACTCCCCGGGGTCTAGGACATTCCGACTGAGAAAATCGGCCTGTACATTATCCTTTCCGGCCACATGTGCCGCCGAGATGGCCAGAAGATGAGTCTCCGCCCAAAACATTAAACTCTGACTCTCTGCCAACAGGACTGCGGACCCTGTGCCGCCCTGCTTGTTGATATAGGAGACCGTTACCGCATTGTCGGAGAAAATCCGAACCGCTTTCCCCCTCACCAGACTGAGGAATGCCTTTAGCGCTAAACTGACCGCCCTCATTTCCAGGCGATTGATCGACCACGCAGCCTCCTCCTCGGACCAGCTCCCCTGCACCACGTGCGATAAACAATGCGCTTCCCCAGCCCAAAAGGCTGGCATCTGTGGTTATTAACAACCACTCTGGTTCCAGCAGAGAAACCCCCGCGCGAACTCGTCGAGAATCCAACCACCAGTCCAGACTGACCCTTACGCTGTCTGGGCAGTCCAGCTTCTGGTTAAGGGAGTGAACCTGCGGGGACCACCTGGAGATCAGGGAATGCTGCAGCGGCCGCATATGTGCCCTGGCCCATGGTACCAAATCCAAGGCGGCCGCCATGGTCCCCAGAAGATGTAGGTATCTCCACGTCGTGGGAGCTTTTAAGCTCAAGAAAGCTCTTAACTGTTTCCAAAGCTTCTCTATCCTGTCGTCGGGCAGGAACACCAATCCCAGCTCGGTATCGAACAATGCGCCAAGATACTTCAGCCTGCGTTGCGGCGCGAGATGGCTCTTGGACTGATTTATAACCCAACCGAGGTGTTCCAGAAACTGAACCACCCAGTTGGTTGCTGTGACGGACTCCGACTGAGACTCCGCCCGAATCAACCAATCGTCCAAGGATGGACTTGAATTCCCTCCGATCTCAAAGCTGCCGCCATCACCACCACTACCTTGTTGAAGGTACGTGGAGCGGTGGCCAGTCCAAACGGTAAGGCCCTGAACTGAAAGTGACCCATGGGCATGGCAAACCTCAAACTTCTGATGTTCCAGTCTGATAGGGATGTGAAGATAAGCCTCCGTTAAGTCTATGGAAGACGGAAATTTGCCGGGCCTTACCGCTTGAATGACTGCTCGTAGGGTCTCCCATACGAAAGTGATGTACCCACAAACAGCGGTTTACGTGCTTGAGATCCAGGATGGGACGAAAAGCTCCTTCCTTTTTGGGAACTACGAAATAAATAGAGTATCGACCTGAGCCGCACTGGTCTTTGTGGACAGGGACCACTGATTGTAACCGAAGGAGACGCTGCAGCGTATCGTTTATCGCTGTCCGCTTTGCCGGAGATCTGCAAGGAGATCTCAGAAACGCCTCCTTTAATGGTTGTGCGAACTCCAGCGCATAGCCCTCTCGGATTATCTCTAGCACTCATCGGTCTGTTGTACTGTCGGCCCAGGCGGAAAGGAAACTCTGCAGTCGACCTCCGATAGGGAGCTCCGCCTGGGCCAGCCGCCCTTCATTGGGGCTTCCTGGGGTGTTCTGCTGGGAACCAAAAAATCCCCTTCCGAAACCCTGCGCTCCTCGAAAGGACTGTCCCCGAGATGGCAAATGCCCTCTCTGGTAAGGCACAAACCGGGAACCCCGGGACTTACGCAAATCCCTGCCTTGTCCTCTAGCTAGGGGTCCAAACCGAGGACCTTTTGGGCGATCCTCCGGGAGATGGCCCCCCTTGGAATCACCCAAATCCTTAACTATCTTTTCAAGCGCCTCCCCAAAAAGTAGCTTACCCTTGTAGGGGAGTTTACCGAGTCGCGTTTTGGAAGACACGTCTGCTGCCCAATTGCGCAGCCACAGAAATCGCCTTGCCGCTATCACCGAGGCCATAGATTTTGCGGAAATTCTCACCAAATCATAAAAAGTGTCCGCTAAGTAGGCCGCCGCCGACTCTAGTCTAGCACCTTCTGTGCACGAGCCACCCTCCTTGTCGGTCACCAAGTCACTCTGCAACCATCGAATAGAAGCTCGAGAGACGTAAGCGCCACAAATAGAAGCCTGGAGCGCTAGGGCACTTGAATCAAACACCTGCTTCAACAGCACCTCCAACTTCCGATCTTGTAGATCTTTCAGGGCAGCTCCACCTTCCACTGGGATCATAGTCGTCTTTGTTACCGCCGCCACTAGTGCATCGACCTTAGGCATACGAAGCAAGTCCTTGTCCTCTTGAGGCACCGGGTAAAGGCGCCCCATAGCCCGGCTCCCCCTTAGCAAAGCCTCTGGGCATTCCCATTCTGAATCTCTCATTTGTCTAATGACCCTATGGATTGGAAAACACCGCTGCTCTGGCTTGAAACCTTGAAGGAATGGATCCTCTAACTGTTCTTCCTGCACTACAGGCAAAGTTATGTTAAGCGCCGCTAGGGACTGAGCAATCAGTGCCCCCAGCTCCTCCTTACGAAAAGCCCTAAAAACATTAGAGTCTTCTCCCGGGAGTAATTCATCTTCTTCAAAATCTCCTAGGGCCCAGGCAGCCAAAGCCCCTTCTGAGAAGAGCTCCCCCTCTTCAGATTCCGGAGGTACAGCACTCTGCCCTCCTAACACAGCGGGGTCTGCTCTCATGACCTTCGCTGAGGGTCCTTCCCCCGGATCTAGCAAGGAGATCTCTCCCTTAGATATATCCCCCATGCTAGGAGAATTAGGCTTAGTTCGACTTTGTTCCACCTTTAACAAATAAGCCTTGTGCAAGGAGAGAATAAAATCAGCCGAAAAAACAGTTGGTAAAACCCCCTGAGTCTCAGGGGAAGGTTCTTGCCCTTCCATTAACTCTGATGGTGGTCTCTTAGACTTTGCCGGCTTGTGAGAAAGCGTGGGAGAAACCGAAGCAGTAGGAAAAATGGCCGCCGCTCCCGCCTTATCCTCCGCGCCTGGGTTTACCCTCAGCAGATTCCCCAACTTTCAAATGAAGATCCATCACGCTCCTAAACCCCCTTTCAAGAAAACTAACAGCGCAAAAACAACTGCCACAAACACCGGGACCCGACAGCCGCCGCCGACTCCCGCACTGAATACAAACTGCCAGAACGGCAAACATACACCGGGAGAATAAAAGCAGCAAAATCCAGTAGCGATCTCACCCCGCTTGACTCTAAACGCTGCGGCTCGGCTTCTGTCCTACCTGAAGTCCAAAAATCATGCCGAATCCAGCTGCCTGCACAACCGCTGCTCGCGGATGTCTCCGATGAGGCAGTGAGGGCAGAAGGCTGCAATCTGGGGCTCCCAGATCCGCTCTTCCTCCCCCCCCCCCCCCCGGTTGGGTATGGACTGACAGGCTGAGTGAGGCAGGTCTACCTCAAGCCAAATACTGGGTCTATTATATTTTTAACTCACAGCCAGTTCCCCTCCTTCTGACTCTGGCAACCCCGCTAGGGCTACCCTGTCAGAAAAACCAACACTTTTAAACTTTAACTTTGTGCAGTACTCCGGAGCCTTCAGGCACGTCCTATCCAGCTGCTGAGGACTGTAAGACTGGGTTTTGCACACTAGAGGGAGACTGATATCCTGTCAGCAAGACTTTGTATTACAGTCCTCAGCTGCTGGAGCAGATTGACAACCCTACAGTTACCTGGACTGGCCCGGAGAGACGAGGAGGAAATTGTTAATAAAATGATAAAAATCAACAGTATAACAGTTAAAAACAATTTAAACCAAAAGCAGTTAGAACTAAAGAAAAGAGTAAAAGTAAGGCTGAGTGTGAAGACATTTCCATGAACCTCTGTGGTGTAAGAGGGCTAAAAAGAACACGTGCTTCTATAACCGGCATATACCATATAGAAAAGAAAGATGGAGGAGGACATGGTTATATAAAATCCCAACTGGTAAGATAATATACTCACAAGAACATACTGTTTTTATAACTTGATGGGAAATTAAATCTGTAAGGAATAAAACGTACTAATAAGACATTATGCCTTTCCTAGCCTTGACCCTTAACTGTTTTTTTGAAAAAGGTCCCTAAGGATGTATAGCTTGATAAGCACTTAAAAAAAAAAAGGATGATCAAATAAGCTAGTCCCAAAACCGGCTATATAAAGCCAGGGAGTATGTAATTTCACCATCATAATTCTCTTAACCCAGGGAATACAAAAATTCAACGGCATGTAAAACAGTATTATGCATTCAATGTTTATGAGACCAAATGGCACCTTTAAGAAAATCTGACAATCAAACCAATATAAAGAGCTAAATGTTTTATTTAAAAAGGGGACAGAGTATACCTCAGTAGAGTGTGATGAAACACCGTAGTGCTATAGTATGGGAAATACTAGCAAGTAGTAATGATAAGCAAAGACCGATTTCCTGCTTCTGAGGGCATTTATATATGCGATACGAAATCTCCTTATTTACTATACTTTATGCTTTGTCTGGGAACCTTACTCAGGGAGGAAAAAACCTTATATATCACTTCCACATTCATTCTGAACAAATAGTTGATTGTCCCTTTTAAACTCAGACTATTGCCGAATAACTGTCAAATCGAACAGCAATGTATGCATGTTTTAATAAAGCTAATGTGTACAGGGGTCATGGATTATGAAATAATTTAAAAATAAACTCACCCCAATGAGATAACCTTCCAATTCACCGTAGCATTAGTGTGTCCAGACTGGGAGCATTCTTATGCAGAGGACTCAGTTTCCCGCCAAACAGTCAAGGTCAAAGGGGAGAGCAGACCGGAAAAATCAAGAGGATTTCTAAACATTGGAATACCATCCTGAATGATTTTTCTTTAATGTGTAGGCTCTTGGTGATAAAACAGACTCAACATCCTGATTAAACAGCCATAGAGCTGTGTGAAAATTTGGGAGCTCCCGTTAGAACAGCGGGACAAAGGTAAATATCCCCATCATGCTATATAAAATAGAGTACCAAGGATAAAAGGTGATAAAGACACAGTAAAAATAAAAATGAAATGTGACAGACCCACCATAAACGCATAATAAGCTAAAACCACATAAGATAAAAGTGAATTGAAGGACATACTTATATTTGGAACGGTCTGAAGCCAAAAACAGAGCCGAAGGACTCCAATTCCAATGACAGAGAATGTAGTGGCTAAGACAATGGCACAACATAAAAAATTACAGCAAAATTAAGTGTGACTAAATGTTTATAGGAATTCTCCGATTAAAAAACATTTGCTAAAAAAAGATCAATATACGTTCCTATTAAACAGCAATAAAAAAAATCAACAAAAGACCCAAAAAATTAATTAAAAGTGCATGCACCGAAGTCCTTAAGTAGATTGTGTTCAATGGTTAAAATAGAATACTAAAAGGATAAAGCACATTAGGCATAATAAAATACGAAAACCACAAACTAAGATAAAAAGCACATTGGTTTCTAAAATCCAAAAGGGCTTAAAAACAGTGGACCTAAATAAAAAGGGAATCCAAAATCATAAATAGAGATTAAAAACTTAAAAATAAAGACAATACTAAAATTAGATCATAAATAAAATTGGTAAGGCAGAGGCACAGAACCATGACAAGGACCAGGGGCATTAAAACAACCCAATTAAAGAAAAACCAAAAGGTTAACATCCTGGTTTAACCCATGGGTGCTAGTGTCTTCAAGTCACAAATGTACCTCTGTTCCAACTTGAGAAGTATGGAATACACATCTCCACCCCTCCAGTGGGGTTCTACAATCTTAAGTACAAGAAATTTAAGTTCAGAGGGGTCGTGACCCTTCTTTTCTCAATGTGCCACTAATGGTTTATCTGGCATCAATCTACTTAGGCAACTTCTGTGTTCTATAATTCCTATTTTTACAGAACGCTTTGTTTTTCCAACATATAGAAGGTTACAGGGACAGACGATGAGAAATCATTCTGTGTATTGCAATTTGAAAAAGCATTAAGAAAAACCTTCTGTGAGGTTGGATGTTCAAAGTAATTTTTGATGACCAAAATTAGAACATCCAAAGCTGTTAGACATGCTCACACAGCCAAATGGAGCATAGCAGTGGCAGCTGTAAATTGGTTCTTCAGGAGAGTTGTCCTTGCAACCAAGGCTGCCCTTTAGGACTGCTCCACCTTCTACTGCAATAGTGGTCCTCTTCATGACTGCTGTGACCTGTGCATCCACGCTCAGCGTACTGAACCATGCAGAGCAATCCTCCTTTGGTAAGGTGTAAAGCTTCTTGCACACCCTCAGACCTTTTGCTGGGGAGTCGTGCAAATCCTATTCTGAGCAGATCATGCTTTTGATAACCTCTGGAAAAGGGAAGACAGTCAGACTTCCAAACCCTCTGCAGTAAGGGGTGGATTTGTGACCCTCATTCCCACGCTGGAGGATCAGCCAACTCTTCATCACCCGCCACCTCAACCTCACCCTGCCTCCTCCCACCTCTTCAGACATCTTCATGCTATTGGCCCCTTTGGCTCCCTCCTCCACTGTTTTATCACATCTTTCCTCCAGGAGATCATTTGAGTCTGTTGATGAGGAAGTAGCTTCTTATAACACTGCACTCTCCTCTGCTCTGGATGCTCCGCCCATGCCACATCTTGTGAGGCATACTGTACCCCAGTCGTCTTCCATTATCTACTATGTTCCTGCGCCTGTTAAGCTGAGCACGCTTAGCTCAAACCTCGCACCTTGCGGACTTTCTACACTTCAAATTCATGCTTGTCTTTCCAGTCAGCCATAGCACTCAAACAAGTCTATTATGTTTATCTGACTAACTCTTGCCTCTGACCCTCGCTGTCTCTTTACAACTCTCAACTCTCTCAAGGTGCCTCCGCCCCAGATCGCTCCTTCCCTTTCTGCCCAAATCCAGGCTATTTCAATGACAAAATCCACAAGATCACACTCAAATTCCAAATGAGGTCAGCTACTTCCTCTCCTCACTCCCAACTTGCCCCCCCCTCCCCCCACCTCCGTTACCCTTTCTTCCTTTTCTATGATTTCTGAGAAGGAAACTACACACCTTCTTTTCTCCTCCAAATTCACTACCTGCTCTCCTCTGATCTTATTCCCACCCATCTCCGAAGCTCCACCACCTCCACTGTTATCCCTTCCATCTCTCATATTTTCAACCTATCACTCTCCACTGCAACTGTTGCTGCAAGCCTTCAAGCATGCTGTGGTCAGACCTTCCCTCAAAAAACCTTCACTAGACCCTACCTGTCCTAACTATCAACCCATCTCCTTCCTCCCCTGTGTTTCTAAACTACTTGAATGTGCGGGTTCACCGCCAATGCCTCAATTTTCTCTCCTCTCCAGCCCTTCTGGATCCTTTGCAATCTGGCTTTTGTCCTTTATATTCTACTGAAATGACACTTGCCAAAGTCTCCAGTGACCTGTTCCTGGCAAACTCCAAGGGCCTTTTTCTCAATCTTCATCCTTCTTGAGCTTTCTGCTGCTTTTGATACTGTTGACCACAACCTTCTACTCGATACCTTGTCCTCGCTTGGTTTTAAAGGCTCTGTGCTACCCTGGTTCTCTTATCTCATCTCTCCCATCGCTCCTACAGCATTTGTTCTGGTGAATCCTCCTCTATTGCTATCCCACTCTCAGTTGGTGTACCCCAAAAATCTGTCTTGGGTCCACTCCTTTTCTCTCTCTATACCCAAGTCCCTTGGTGTACTCATCTCTTCCCATGGCTTTCAGTATCATCTTTATGCTGACTACTCCCAGATCTACTTCTTTACACCTGGAATCTCTCTGGCCATCCCGGCCCGGATCTTTGCCTGCCTTTCTGACATTGCTGCTTGGATGTCTCAACACTGCTTGAAATTGAACATGGCCAAAACAGTTTCTCATCTCCCCCCCCCCTTTCTCTCCCCTTCCTCTTTCTCTGTGGATAACTCTCTACTCCTCCCTGTTTCCTCAGCTCACACCCTTGGGATCACCTTTGCCTCCTCTCTCCTTCTCCACACATCCAACTGATAGCTAAAACCTGACGTTTCTTCTCTAGAACAACAAAATTCACCCATTCCTTTCTGAACACACTACTCTTTAACCACTCTTCAGTCATATCCCGTCTAGAATACTGTAACGTACTCCTTACTAGTTCTCCCTCTGAATCATCTCTCCCCCTTCAATCTGTTCAACACTCTGCTGCACGGTCAATGTTCTGCCAGCCTCATCATACTCATATTACCCTACCCCTCTTCTCAAGTCACTTCACTGGCTCCCTATCTGTTTCCGCATCCAGTTCAAACTTATCCTGCTCACCTATAAGTGCATTCACTCTGCAGCTCCTCACTACCTTTCTTATCTCTCTACATCTCTCCTCGGGAACGCTGCTCTTCTGGCAAATTGCTTCTAACAGTGCCCTTCTCTTCTATTGCTAACGCCAGACTTCGCTCCTTTCAACTTGCTGCTCCTTATGCCTGGAACAAACTGAGCATGTATATCAGGCGCCTATGGCCCTTTTCAAATCCAGGCTGAAAACTCACCTCTTCACTGCCGCTTTTGGATCCTGACTTGACTAATCTCCTTTGTGTTTCCTTGCCATTCTCCCTACATGTATCCCGTGTCTACAGCTACTGTGTTGTCTGTCTTGACTACATTGCAAGCTCTGATGAGCAGGGACCATCTTTTACATGTGTCTGTGCAGCTCTGCATACACAGCATGGTTACTCACCTGTAACAGGTGATCTCCGGGAACAGCAGGAATTTAGTCTTCACATATGGGTGACATCGGGTACCAAGGGAGCCCGCACGGGAAACTCCCCAGCTACCAAAAGGAAAGCCTTTGGGAGCATTCCACTGTGCCTGTGCTACCTTCCTGCTCTCCCAACTCCCTCTCCTCAGTTGAGTTTGTAGCTGAACAAAAGGAGTGAAAAAACAAAACAACCCCCCTACAACTCCAAGTGGAGGAGAGCGGGTTGTGAAGACGAAATTCTTGTTGTTCCCGGAGATCAACTGTTAAAGGTGAGTTTATGGTTTAGGCATTTGATATACCGCCCTTTACTTACGCATCAGAGCGGTTTACACATATATACTAACAGGTACTTTTTATTCCCTTGTCCCTGAAGGACTCACAATCTAAGTGTACCTGAAGCAATGGAGGGTTAAGTGGCTTGCCCAAGGCCACAAGGAGCAGCCATGGGACCAGACCTCAGTCCCTCCGGCCTGAGGTTACTTGTCCCCATACGGGAATTGAATAATAGTAATCATGCTATCTCCAGGAACAAGCAGGAATGACGTCTTCACATATGGGATTCCCTATCTTCCAGATCTCTGAAGAGTTGGGCTGGGTCAAAGTTGGACAAGGTCACTGAGAACTTAGACTTCTCCGTCAAGGAGATCTGGCAAAAAGAGAGGGGCGGGGGGGGGAGGGGGAGGAGTTGTCCCTATATTCCAAAGAGATGTTGAAGGACCGCCTGACCAAAGGCCGCATCCTGACGAGAGTCCTTGTCCAAGCAGTAGTGTGTGGCAAAAGTATGGATGGAGGACCATGTTGCAGCCCGGTAGATCTCATAGACTGATACTGAACATAGGTTTGCCACCAATGTTGCCATAGCTCAGACATTATGAGCAGTAACATGCCCAGTAAGGGTAAGTCCTGCTTTGTTTTAAGTCAGTGATATACAATCTGCTATCCGTCTGGAGAGCATGCATTTTGTTACAGGAAGACCCAGGCGATTAGGAGCAAAGGACACAAACAATTGAGAGGATTTTCTAATATCCTACATACTTTGGAGATAGAAGGCTAGAGCCCTTTTGCAGTCAAGTGTGTGGAGGGTTGCCTCTGAACAAGATGCATGAGGTCTTGGGAAGAAGACTGGAAGATAACTGACTGATTAACGTGGAAAGGTGACACCACTTTTGGCAGAAAGTGGGGATGCGTGCAAAGAACAACTTTATCATGATGAAATCTAGTATACAGTGAATGCACCACTAAGGCCTGCAGCTCACTGATGCGCCTATCTGAAGTCAAGGCAATGAGGAATAAAACTTTCCACGATAAGTAACGCAGGTGTGTGATTGCTAAGGGCTCAAACAGAAGATTGAGGAGTTGAGCTAATACGACGATAAGATCCCATGCTACTGGTGGTGGTCGAAGGGATGGTTTGGTGAGGAGGTGGCCTCTCATGAAACGTGCCACTAGAGGTACTGTGGAGATGGGTTGACCATCCACCGGTTGCTGAAATGCCAAAATACCACTGAGGTGCACCCATACTGAATTAATTTTGAGTCATAGGGAGGACAAATATAGTAACAAAGTAACATCGTATAAGACGACAGATAAAGCATAGTTACTCACCTGTAACAGGTGTTCTCGGGGGAGAGCAGGAATCAGTCCTCACATATGGGTGACGTCAGCACTGACGGAGCCCTCGTGCGGAGCAAATCCCAAGCTTTCAGAGAAAGCCTTTGGGAATTGCATCACGCATGTGCGATCCCCTTCCCGCCCAAGGGTGCCATCTTGCTCAGTCAAATGACACAGCTAAAAAGACGGCAAAAGAATAAAAATAATAAGACTGCAACTCCAAGGGGAGGAGAGAGGGTCATGAGGACTGATTCCTGCTGTCCCCGGAGAACACCTGTTACAGGTGAGCAACTACACTTTCTCCGGGAACAAGCAGGAAGTCAGTCCTCACATATGGGTCTCCCCAGCTATAGGTACCGAGAACACACAGCTGAAAAATAGGCTTCCTCTACGAGAGCCACAAGCAGTCACAATAGGAATCTAACTGAGAGAGTAGCACTCTGGTAGCCTGACACAGAAGGGTTGGAGGGCAGGAGTTGCCTAGACCTCGAAAAGGTTACGGAATACAGCCTGGCCGAAAGCACTGTTCCATCGGGGCTCCCTATCCAGGCAGTAATGGGTTGCGAAAGTTCGACCCAAAAAACGGTGGTGGCCTGGTAGATGTCTGCCAGTGGAACAGAGCGAAAATGAGCCACTGATGCCACAATGGCCCTGACCCGATGGGCCGTGACACGACCCACCAACGGAAGCTCGGCTGCACTGTATGCCCAAGCAATACAGTCCACTAACCAGGTGGACAGCGTACGCTTGGAGACAGCCATCCCCCAGCTTACTGGGGGTCATAGGATACGAAGAGCTGAGAAGCCTTTCTATGGCACTGTGTGCGCTGAATATAGAAGGCTAATGCCCTCTTACAGTCCAGGGTATGCAGTACTGTCTCTGCTCGACTGGCATGTGGCATAGGGAAGACGGTAGGCGGCACCACCTCCTAGTTGAGGTGGAACGAGAACACTTTCGAAAGTAACTTGGGGTGTGTGCGAAGCACCACCCTGTTCCTACAGAACCTGGTGCAAGGCCTGTCGGACACGAGGGCCTAAAGCTCACTTATCCGTCAAGCAGACGTGAGGGCCACCAAGAAAGCATAGATACTAACCTGTAACAGGTGATCTCCGGGAACAGCAGGAATTTAGTCTTCACATATGGGTATCGTTGGTACCGACGGAGCCTGCGCGGGAACGCTCCCCAGCGTCCAATTAGAGTAGCTACTCACCTGTAACAGGTGTTCTCCAGGAGCAGCAGGAATCAGTCCTCACATATGGATGACATCGGCGCCGACGGAGCCCCCATGCAGAGCATTTCCCCAGCTTTCAAAGAAAGCCTTTGGAAATGCAGCGCGCATGCGCGGTCCCCTTCCTGCCCAAGGGTGCCATCTTGCTCAGTCTGATGACATAACTAAAAGACAGCAAAAAACAGAAAAATAAATCATACGATTGCAACTCCAAGGGGAGGAGGGAGGGTCGTGAGGACTGATTCCTGCTGCTCCTGGAGAACACTGTTACAGGTGAGTAACTACTCTTTCCCCAGGACCAAGCAGGAAGTCAGTCCTCACATATGGGACTCCCCAGCTAAAGGCTACCGGGAACCCAAGCTGAAAAAAGAGCTCCCTCTAGAGCCTCAGCATGTGAGATAAGAATCTTCTCTGAGAACGCCCCCGAATGGTAGCCCAACACAAGGGCCGGAGGGTAGGAGTTGCCTAAACCTCAAAGAGATTACGAAGTACTGCCTTTCCGAAAGCACTGTCCCTGCGGGACTCTTTCAAGGCAGTAATGGGCCGCAAAAGTCTGGCTTGAAGACCAGGTAGTGGCCCGGCAGATGTCTGCCAACGAACAGAGCGGAGATGAGCTACTGATGCAGCCTTTGCCTTGACACGGTGGGCTGTGACTCGACCCTGCAAGGAGAGGACGGCTGCCCTGTACGCCCAGGCGATACAGTCTGCTACCCAAATGGACAGGGTACGCTTGGAGACAGGTAACCCCAGCTTATTAGGGTCAAAGGATACGAAGAACTGAACAGTCCTTCGATGCCCCTGCGTAGGTCAATGTAGAAAGACAAAGCCCTCCTACAGTCCAGGGTATGCAAGACCATTTCAGCCCGGCTGGCATCCGGCCTGGGAAAGAAGGTCGGAACAACCACCTCCTGATTGAGGTGGAAGGAGATGACAACCTTTGGAAGGAACTTAGGATGAGTCCGCAAGACCACCCTGTTCCTATAGAACCGTGTGTACGGTCTATCAGAAACCAGAGCCTGTAGTTCACTCACATGCCTGGCCGAGGTAAGAGCCACCAAGAACAACGCCTTCCAGGAAAGGAAGCGTAAATGACATGTAGCCATCGGCTCAAACAGTGGGCGAGTAAGTTGTTGCAAGACCACATTCAAATCCCACTCAGGGGCCGGTGGACAAACCGGAGGCTTGAGCAAAAGCAGGCCCCTGAGGAAGCGGGCCACTAAGGGATGGACCGACAGAGACTGGCCTTCCACCGGCGAGTGGTGCGCTGACAGAGCACCGAGGTGGACCCGAACAGAGTTGGATTTAAGGCCTAGGTCCGACAGGTGAAGCAGATACTGCAGCACCACTGGTACCAGGCACGAAAACGGATCCTCTTGGCGCTGAGCACACCAGGTGGAAAACCTACGCCACTTGAGGGCATAAGACTTCCGAGGGGATTGTCTCCTAGAGGCCAAAACCACCTCCTCCACTTCCCTAGGTAGAAGTAAGGGGGCTAGAACTACCCTTTCAGCAGCCAGGCCATCAAATGGAGGGACTGAAGGTTGGGGTGCAGGAGAGATCCCTGATCCTGAGACAGGAGATCGGGTTGCACCCCCAGAGGGAGTGGAGTGTCAACCGCCAATTGCAGAAGGAGTGGAAACCACGGTTGCCTCAGCCATCTGGGGGCTACCAGGATCAGGGAGGCCCTGTCCCAAAGAACCTTGAATAGGGTTTGGGCCACTAGAGGCGTTGGAGGAAACGCATACAGCAGGCCCGTAGACCAAGATATTAGGAAGGCATCTGCTGCTATACGCAGAGGATGCGGTTGTCTGGAACAGAACCTGGGTAGCTGATGGTTCAGTGGACTGGCAAAGAGATTGATAGTCGGAAGACCCCATTTTAGGAAGATCAGCTGGGCTACTAGGGGATTCAAATGCCACTCGTGAGGCTGTAGAATCCTGCTCAACCTGTCTGCCAGGTAATTGTCCTGCTACAAGAAATCAAGCTTAGTCTTCGTGGAGTATGATAAGATCATATAAAAATAACAGATTACTCCATGCAAACATACATCAATGTCCAAAATACTCGGTGATATACTAGAATTACTTTTGAAACTATTAGCAATCCCAATTGTAGTCTCAGACCTCAGTAGCGCTCCAAACCATTAACTTGGTAGAAAATCAGCGCTTTGATAGCATCAATGACTACTGAGGGAAAAATCTTTCTTTTTTTATGTATAAATATCACCGATACTCCACCACCTTCATGTGTATAGCTATTGAGAAGCTTATCTTTGTTGAAGTTTTCTCATTGGGTCTCCTTTGCTGAAATTTTTCTCATTGAATCTCTACGCCTCCCTCGGCACCTTTTGAGCATTTCACTCCTCGCCGGAGTTTCTTCAGGAGGGTTCGAAAGCTGCTGCCCGTGTTCACCTATGACGTCTCCCACGTGTGAAGACTCACTCCTGCTTGTTCCTGGAGATAGCACAGTTACTTACCTGTAACAGGTGATCTCCGGAACAGCAGGAATTAGTCTTCACAACCCGCCCACCTCCCCTAAGAGTTGTATCTTTTCTCTCTATTCCTTCCTCTCCTCTCCTTCCGGCTCAGCTATGAAACTCAACTGGGGAGAGGCAGTAGGAAGGGCGGAAAGCCACCGCGCAGGCGCAGGGTATGCTCCCAAAGGCTTTCTGATTGGATGCTGGGGAGCATTCCTGTGCGGGCTCCGTCGGCGACGTCTCCCTGTGCTCTTGGGCTGTCGATCACGACATCCTCCTCAAAGTGGTTTACCTGCCAGGGCAGGACAACTGCCTGGCGGACAAGCTGAGTCGGATGCTGCTACCGCACGAGTGGAAAATGAACCCCGAGGTGGTCCAGCAGATCTTCCGCCGGTGGGGCTCTCCCCACTGTGGATCCTTTTGCCAGTCCCCGGAACAGGCAGCTCCCCAGATTCTGCTCCCGGCACCCCCATCCTTCTCGGGAGGCGCCGGATGCTTTCCTCATCCCGTGGTCCACGGGTCTGCTGTATGCATTCCCCTACGTCACTGGTGGCCCGGACATTGTTCAAAGTTGTCCAGGACAGGGCCTCCGTGATCCTGGTGGCGCCTTGGTGGCCGAGACGGCCGTGGTTCCCTCTACTACTACAGCTAGCGATGGACGCCCCTCTTCCTCTGGGGTTCCAGCCCGACATCCTGACCCAGGATCGGGGCACTCTTCTGCACCCTAACCTCAGGGCCCTACACCTGACGGCCTGGTTGTCCTAGCTTCTCGGCGTCCCTCCACCCGGAAGTCATACGCCCTCAAATGGCGTCGCTTCTCGGTCTGGTGTTCTCAGCGATATGAGGACCCCTTCACCTGTTTAGTATCGGTGGTGCTGCAATATATGCTTCACCTCTCCGATCTCGGTCTCAAATCCAACTCTGTCAGAGTCCACCTCAGTGCTCTCTCTGCACATCATTCACCGGTCGAAGGCCGGCCTCTCTCCTCGCATCCCTTGGTGGCGTGGTTCCTCAGAGGCCGCCTCCTGCTTAAACCTCCGTTGCGCCCCCCAACCCGACTGGGACCTCAACGTGGTTCTGCAAAGGCTTACCTGTCCGCCTTTTGAGCCCATGGCTACCTGCCCTCTCCGTTTTCTCTCCTGGAAAACTCTCTTCTTGGTGGCCCTCACTTCCGCAAGGCGCGTGAGTGAGCTACAAGCCCTAGTGTCGGGGCCTCCGTACACTAGGTTCTACAAGAATAGGGTGGTACTGCGGACCCACCCCAAGTTTCTTCCAAAGGTGGTCTCCCCCTTTCACATCAACCAGGAGGTGGTTCTTCCGACCTTCTTTCCCAGGCCACACGCCAGCCGAGCAGAAACTGTGCTGCACACCCTGGGCTGTAGAAGAGCCTTATACTTCTACCTTGACCGTACGCGAGAGCATAGAAAGGCCGTCCAGCTTTTCTTATCTTTTGACCCCAATCGGTTGGGGGTACCTGTCTCTAAGCGTACTCTGTCCTCCTGGGTAGCCGACTGTATCGCCTGGACTTACAGGGTAACCGGCCTCTCCTTGGAAAGTCGTGTCACGGCTCATCGGGTCAGGGCGAAGGCCGCATCTGTGGCTCATCTCCGCTCTGTTCCATTGGCAGACATTTGCCGGGCCGCTACTTGGTCTTCAGGCCAGACCTTTGCGGCTCATTACTGCCTTGAAAGGGAGTCCCGCAGGGACAGCGCTTTCGGTCAGGCAGTTCTCCACAACCTCTTTGAGGTTTAGGCAACTCCTCCCTCCGGCCCTAGTGTTGGGCTACCGGCCGGATTCGTATTCAGAGAAGATTCCTACCCTCTGTACTGTTGAGCTTGAGGGAGCTCTTTAGGCTTGAGGTCTCCGGTAGCCTTAAGCTTGGGAGTCCCATAAGTGAGGACTGACTTCCTGCTTGGTCCTGGAGAAAGAGTAGTTACTCACCTGTAACAGGTGTTCTCCAGGAGCAGCAGGAATCAGTCCTCACTACCCTCCCTCCTCCCCTTGGAGTTGCAGTCATTCTTATTGCATATTTTTGCTAACTTTTGCTGTCTTTCCGCTATGTCATCAGACTGAGCAAGATGGCATCCCTGGGCGGGAAGGGGACCGCGCATGCGCGCTGCAATTCCCAAAGACTTTCTGCGAAAGCTGGGGAAATTGCTCCGCGAGGGCTCCGTCCAATCAGAAAGCCTTTGGGAGCATACCCCGCGCCTGCGCGGTGGCTTCCCGCCCTTCCTACTGCCTCTCCCCAGTTGAGTTTCATAGCTGAGCCAGAAGGAGAGGAGAGGAAGGAATAGGGAGAAAAGATACAACTCCTAGGGGAGGTGGGCGGGTTGTGAAGACTAATTCCTGCTGTTCCGGAGATCACCTGTTACAGGTAAGTAACTGTGCTATCTCCAGGAACAAGCAGGAATGAGTCTTCACACGTGGGGACTCCCTAGCTAAGGATGCCCGGGGAGATCCCATAAGCGCAGCCCAGGATGGGATGGCATTTGCCCAGCCGGAATCCCCGGCATCCCCTGAGGGATGGAGGGCAGGAGTTGAATAGAGGAACAGCGAATCTAAAGACTGCAGAGGGAAGTCCTTAGAGTGCAGAACAGGTATCATTAAGATACAGCAAAAAAAAAACCCAGGCTACAGGAAGAGTAGTCAGAGGGATGCATAAATAGTATCAGTAAGCATTTAATGAGTAAATGACCTAGTACCATATAGAGGTTATCGGCCATTAAGTTTTAATGAATTAATGGTTTAGAACCCTGTAGAGCTTACCTACCGGGTTGTCGGAAGCAGACCTGTGATGAAGGCACCGTAGACGCAGTAGCGAAGTCGTCAAGGAAACTTCGCCGCAGCGAGAAGGAAGTTCCAAATCCGGAAGGCTAGGAGATCCAGGCGTCAGCTGGGTCAGGAGAAGGACGGCAGGTTTTACAGGAGGCTTAGTGCAAAGCTGAGCACTCCCTTGGGAGTAGAGTCCAGAACTCAGTAGAAGACTGGCCGAACCAGAGAGCCCATTCCGGAGAAGAGTAGGGGTGTACCCCGGAGCAGAAGGGGTACACAGGCTACCCTAGCGAGAGATAGGGAGACAAGGGTCTGAACCCCCGGGAGGACCACCAAACTGAAAGGGAGTTGTAGACTTCACAGCAGTAGAGTACCACCAGTCCGCGGCCCGATCGAGGAATAGGCAGGCGGACTGGCCGGACCCCGGGGGGGGGGGGGGGCGTGAGTACCGGCCATAGGGAAAATTAGGCAGTAGAACACAGGTACTGTGGGCATCCCCCCAATATGCGCCTATCGCGCAGGTGATATCTAGTATATCTAAGCCGGTGGGCATGAGGACGCCCACTCCGGTACTAACGCAGGTATGCCGAGGGGCCTACCTCCCTGAGCATCACCCTGGTAAGGCGGATCTGCCATTGATCCACAGAACGTCCACCTGGGAAGGTGGCAGCAAGATCCGTCAGCAGAGGGATCCATCCCGGAGGACAAGGGCAGATCGGCGAACCAACAGCGCGGTAGCGTGGGGGACGGAGGATAGCATCAGTCCGGTAGAACGCCACAGGGGCTGGAGGCCCTATATGTGTCCCCAGGACCTGCACGCAGAAAACTCGCCCCCCGCACAAACGGGGGACAGGAGGACATAGTCCTGGCAAGCATTGGGGGACTATTCCGGTACGGAAGCAATCAGCAGGGGGATACTGGCTGCGAAGGGTTCGGAGACGTACCGAAGGGTAAGTAGGTTGGCCGTGGGCCATAGCTATCACGGAGTAGAGGTGGTCTCCCTTCCAAACGGAAGGAGAATACCTGAACCCCTAGATAAGCCTCCGAACCATTTGTCGACTGAACGAGCCCCAGAGTAGAGCTCAATTTTTAAACTTCCGATAAGAGGGTTAAGTGCAGGCAGCCGCCCGCCTGAGCCTAAAAATGCTTAGTATGAGGTCCCTTGCTTGGGCGCGCCTGGAGGGTGGGCGGAGGGCTGATATTTCCTCTTCCTAGGGAAGGGGGGTCTGGAGAGGCGTTTACCACCGCCGGGGGGCCGGGCCCTAGGCTGGCTGCTAGCTCTGGTAAGGTTAGCGAAGCACTGTGCGACCTGACGCAAGGCTTCGCTATTGAAGAGGTGATCTCCGTCGCAGGGAGAATTACCCAGGTTGTGCTGTGCCCGTCTACACAACTCGGATGCCTGCAACCATGCTGTACGGCGTGCTCTAATGGCAACAGCAGAAGCTCTGCTGACCGACTGGAAGGAGTCCAGCGAAGCACGAGAAAGGAACCCGGAGATATTCCTGCAGTGATAAAGAAGCAGGGAATATTCAAGGCCTTGGTTGCAGATACGAAGAGGGATAACCGAGACAACTTCTCGGTGACCTCCCGGAGCGACAGGCTCATATAAAATATATATGAAATAATTCTGGCAGTCAGCATAGACGTCTGGAAGACTTGACGTCCTAGAGTATCTAGCGTCTAAGGCGCGGCCTGGAGGGCGAGAAGCATGCTTCTCCTTGCTTCCGGCCTTCCTCAGCGCCGATTCCACCACAATGGACTGATGTGGAAGCTGGTGCTGCCGAAAACCCGGGGACGGAGGCACCCGGTACAGAGCCTGCATCGCAGACGACGGTGCCGGAACCCTCAAAAGCGACCGCCAAGCCCCCAGCAGGAGATCCTGCAGGGAGGGATGCAGAGGAAGCATCACGGCTGCCTGTTCCGCAGGGTCCGGGCTCGGGTCCGGGGTAGGGATGGCCAGCAAGTCCGCCATGTCAAGGAGGAAATCCTGAAAAGGTGGCTCTGCCTGAGGAGTTATGGCAGGAGGGGCTGCCAGGGCACACAGAGGCCGCTCGGGCCGATGCCCGCTGGGCAGAGGAGGGGACCAACCAACCCGGATTGGGGCAGTCCACATGGCATCGTCGGCTCCTGGAATTGATTCCAAGCTAGGCATCGAAGGGGTCGATGGCACCGACGGCACCGCAGGAATCGGCCTCGGCCCCGAACCCGGGGGAGGCGCTGCTCCCGGCGATCGAAGCGGTTCCGCGGCCGCCGGAGGGCAGGGGCCAGCGGTCTCTGCCCTGCGTCGCGGGAGGGGACAGGGGCCGATCCCGAGAAGTGCAGTGTCCAGGCTTTCAAGGCTGGACACCGACTCCAGGCTGGGCATCGAACCGAGCGAGGTCGACTCCCTTCTAGAGGGCCCCGGCGGGGGCGACCGCGCCGGTGGTGGCGATCCCGGAACGTGGATCGGAACCGCACCGATCGGTGCTGCGAGCCTCAGGGGTCCCAGAGGGCGGAGCTCGGTGGAGAGGGGGTCATCTGACACCGGCGCCGATGTCGATCGGCGGGCACTGCCCGATGCCGGGCTCCCTCTCGAACCCGTCTGACCCGGAGAGAAGTCCTTCCGGGGCATACGGCCCGTCCCCGAGGGGACCCAGGTCACCCAACGACGAGCCCCTGCGGGGGGGGGGGGGGGGGAGTGCCAAGCCCCTGCGCCGACGTCGGTGTACCGTTGCGGGGCGGCCCAGATTGGGTCGAAGCGGTCGAAGACCCCGAGGGCCCCTTCTCTAGGAAAGGGCGGGGCCCTCGACGGCCGCGTCGATGCCGGGGAGTCGCCCGTGCGCTGGTCAACATACCCCGAGGTCCCCGGGGAAGGTCGATGGCGGTCCCTCGTGCTCGACACCCCTGCTGTCGCCGGTGGAGCGGCGCCGCTCAAACCCGGTACCACCCTTGCGCAGGGCTGGGATACCGGCGACCCGGCGCGGGTCGAAGCGAGCGGCCCCGAGGGGAGGGAGGCCAGATGACCATCCCTGGCACGGGGCGGAACCACCGACGCCTGCGCGCTTGAAGCGGGTACTACCTCCGCGCATGACCTGAACGTAGGGCCGTCAGACAGTGTCGAGTCGATCGGCCCCGAGTCGCTAAGGGCAGCGGCTGGCGATCCCCGGTGGGGAGCGGGTCACTCGACACCGACGGGTCGGCACCGGCCAAAGCGGATACCACCCCCGCAGGAATGCCATACCGGCGCGAGTTGGTCGGCCCCGGAGGCGCCGAGGACCGCAACCGCCAATCCCAGGTGAGGAGCGGAATGCTCGACACCGACGCCGAGGGGTCGGTACCGCCCGAAGCGGGTACCGCCCACGCGCATGGCAGGGATGGAGGAACACCAGACTGGACCGAGTCGATCGGCCCCAGAGGCGCCGAGGACAGCAGACGACGATCCTCGGTGAGGAGCGGAGTGCTCGACACCGACGCCAGCGGCTCAGTACCGCCCAGAGCGGCTACCACGCCCGAGCATGGCTTAGATGTAGGGAGGTCAGACCCGGTTGAGTCGATCGGCCCCGAAGGCGCCGAGGACACCGGCTGACGATCCCTGGCGAAGAGTGGAACACTCGACGCCGACGCCGGGGAATCGGCATCGCTCGAAGCGGGTATCTCCCTCGGGCATGGCTCGGGAATGTTCTGTGAGGAGCGAACCTCAGGAACATCCCGAAACCCCGTAAATGCTTTGGAGCCTGAGGACTCCCGCCGAGGTATATCAGCCAAGGAGGACTTGAGGGGTTGGCCGGAGCCGTCGCCATGCCGCGCATGAGACTCGCCCCTCAAGACTCAGCTAGTCTTAACAGACTGTTGTGTGGTTACCTGATCCTGGAGAGAAGAACAACCCGACAACCGCGCCTTGGGCGCGAAGACGTCGAGGGACACCCGAAAGAGGGAGGGTCTTCTCCCGACACAGTAGCCCTGGGAATCCGGGAAAAAAGGGTCAGGCCCCAAACAGGGGAGGCACCCGGCATTGGAGTCCAAGTGGAAAATTAAGTCCCCGCAGTGAGGCTGGGGGGAAGAAGGCTCCATGCTGCAAGCCCGGTAAGCCTCAGCGCCCGGATGGGGCGACGAAAATTAAATGAAAGTAATTAAAAGAAAGAAGAAAAGGGGCACGGAAGTGCCACCGTCGGCGGGAAAGCCGCGACTACAGAAAAAGGAAAAAATTTCTGCGGTGGCAGGAGGGACGTCCTGCCTGCTCTGTGGAAAACGAAAAACTGGGGAGAGGCAGTAGGAAGGGCGGGAAGCCACTGCGCAGGCGATGCTCCCAAAGGCTTTCTGATTGGTGCATTTTTTAAACCCAGAGGCTTGTTTCTCCATGAGGGAGAATTTGTGAAGGCCTAAAGGCCTCACAGAACAAACACACCAAGTGAGGAAAAAAGAAGATTTTTTTTTTTTTTTTTTTAAGAAATAAAGGAAAAAAGACCGGCGGTACCGGTCTGGAATCGGGGAAGGCAGACATGCGGCCAAAGAAATAAATTAAAATAACTTCTTCAGCGGTGACAGGAACACGACCTGCTGGCTCCGCGGAAAAAGAAGAACTGAGGAGAGTTGGTCAGGAAGGCGGGAAGGCAGCGTGCATGCGCAGTGGGAGGCCCCAAAAGCTTTCCTTCTGGGAAGCTGGGGAGCTTTCCCGCGCAGGCTCCGTCGGTACCGACGTACCCATATGTGAGGACTTATTCCTGCTTGTTCCTGGAGATACATTATTACTGAGCTTAAAAACATCTGAGACTAAGGAGAATTTTGAAATAAAGATGCAGGAGACTACTGAGTCAGTACGACTAGTTACAGATGAAGTGAAAAAAACGAAGGCCAAAAAATTAAAGAGAGACCATGACGACTATACATCCGGATACGTTTATCCGTGGATGAACTTGAAACGTAGGACCAAAAAAAGTAAGAAACAGGTGGATTTTGACATAAATATAGAAGACAATAGTACTACAGATTCCAGCACAAAATCGAAAGGGGATTTTTCAGACGCCCGAAACAACAAGGTAAAAAAGAAAAATGGAATATAAACCAGACAGAAAGGCAGACAGGAAGACCGCGACAAGAATGCAACACATACATGAATGAGGAGAGAACATGGGACCAAGGTTCAGTGGTAGTTAATGTATCGGGTAAGCCTTTATCACTCGCACAAGAGGCAGTATTAAATAAAGGCCTATCTTATGTGCCTGAAATATTTTTTGACAGTTTCCAGTTTCGGATTGATTTGGAAAGTTTAATTTGGAAGCTACATTTAAAGATCTTTTTTGCGTCCAAGCCACCTATGATAGAATAAGAAAACTTCTCTTTTTCAAAGGGCCGGATACTGTTACTGATCCGTTCCACCTGGAGCCCACCTGGACCGGTCCCTCCAGCCTTAACGTTGTTTAAGGATTTAATTTTAAGAGACAGACACAGTGCAACAAAGTAGAACTTCCAGGATCAGTTTCCTCACGAGATTGGAACAATTAACTTTAAATCAATTGAAAGAGCTGGAAGATATAGTCATTCGACGTGCTGACAAAGGGGGTGCTATTGTGGTATTGGATAGACGTCAGTATCTGGCGGAAGCCAGACGAGAGTTATCAGATGCGGTCACTTATCAACCACTTGATACAGACCCCACGCAAGATCTACAAAGTCAGATCAAATCATTAACCACGGAAGCTCTGAACATCAAGGTCATTTCTAAAAAAGAATGGCATTTTTTGAATCCGTCCAGCACCACTGTATCAAGACTATCTTGTACCAAATATTCATAAGAACTTGACGTCCCCTCCGGGCCGTCCGATAGTCTCTACAAAAGGGTCTATTTTGGAACCTCTTTCAGTTTATATAGATTCCTTTCTACGTCCACTGTTGAAGGATATGACCTCTTATGTAAAAGATACTTCTCATTTTCTGCACCTTTTGACCACCAGTTCCCATTGGGCAGGGAATGCACAAGTTTTTCTGGTCACTCTTGATGTCACGGCTCTACACAAGCATCCCACAGAGAGCGGCGTTGGAAACGATAGTTATCGCTCTACGAGGTAGGGAAGACCTGTCAGATGAGACCATTTCATTTATATCTCAATTAGCTGAGATGTTCAAACATAAAATTATGAAAAATTACTAACAATTATATCTGCAAACATCCGGAGTGGCGATGGGTGCCACCAGTGCTCCATCCATTGCGAATTTGTTCATGGATGCATATGAACAGCGGTGGCTATCTCATTCTCCTTCTCAAAACCATATGTTATTGTGGAAGAGATACATCGACGACGTCTTTATGCTGTGGGGGGGGGGGGGGGTGGGGGCCCTGAAACCTCATTATATCGAAAAGCGACAGATAGAAACACTTTTCTTCACTATCAGAGTGGCCATCCGAAACAACTAAGAGATAGTCTGCCACTATCTCAATTTTTCCGGTACAGAAGAAATTGTTCTGATTTTACAGATTTTAAACAAGCCTGTAAACTGCGAAAAGATTTTCAACACCGAGGATATCCTAAGCATATAGTTAATCTAGCATATAAAAGAGCTCAATATAACAATCGAGCGTTACTGTTGAATACCAACCGAGTGCAAACGACAGATGATCAGAACATCAATCTTATTACGAAGCATTCTCCCTATAGTAATGATATTAAACGGATTATCAAGAAACATTGTAATGTTATCAGCACATTGCCTGGGTTAGAATGTAAGAAGATTAGATGCGTCTGGACTAGGCATCAGAACTTCAAGGAGAAACTTAGTCCCACAGTACTTAGACAGCGTAGTTACTCACCTGTAACAGGTGTTCTCCAGGAGCAGCAGGAATCAGTCCTCACTTATGGGTGACGTCGGCGCCGACGGAGCCCTCGCGGAGCAATTTTCCCCAGCTTTCAAAGAAAGCCTTTGGGAATTGCAGCGCGCATGCGCGGTCCCCTTCCCGCCCAAGGGCGCCATCTTAGCCAGTCAGATGACATAGCTAAAAAAGACAGCATAAAAATTTGCAAAAACTAAAGCAGGTGATTGCAACTCCACGGGGAGGAGGGAGGGTTGTGAGGACTGATTCCTGCTGCTCCTGGAGAACACCTGTTACAGGTGAGTAACTACGCTTTCTCCAGGACCAAGCAGGAAGTCAGTCCTCACTTATGGGACTCCCAAGCTCAAGGCTACCGGAGACCCTAAGCACAAAAATGAGCTCCCTCTAGCTCAGCAGCACAGCAGGAAAGAATCTTCGCTGAATTATTACCCACCGGTAGCCCACATCCGGGATGGAGGGTAGGAGTTGCTCAGACCTCAAAGAGATTACGGAGGACTGCCTGTCCGAAAGCACTGTCCCTGCGGGACTCCCTCTCGAGACAGTAATGGACCGCAAAAGTCTGGCTCGAAGACCAAGTAGCGGCCCGGCAGATGTCTGCCAGCGGAACAGAGCGGAGGTAAGCCACTGACGTAGCCTTTGCCCGAACGCAATGAGCCGTGACTCGACCTTCCAAGGAGAGTCCGGCTGCCCCATAAGCCCAAGAGATACAGTCCGCAACCCAGATGGACAGAGTACGCTTGGAGACCGGGAGCCCCAATTTATTGGGGGTCAAAAGACACAAAAAGCTGAGCAGCTTTACGGTGCTCCCGCGTACGGTCAAGGTAGAAGTTCAATGCCCTTCTACAGTCCAGGGTATGGAGGACCGTTTCAGCTCGGCTGGAGTGTGGTCTGGGAAAGAAGGTTGGAAGTACCACCTCCTGATTGATGTGAAAAGGGGAGACCACTTTTGGAAGAAATTTTGGATGAGTCCGTAGGACTACCCTATTTTTGTAGAACCGAGTGTAAGGGGGATCAGACACGAGGGCCTGCAATTCACTTACGCGTCTAGCGGAAGTGAGGGCTATCAAGAACAATGTTTTCCAAGAAAGAAAACGGAGAGAACAGGTAGCCATAGGTTCAAAAGGCGGACAGGTGATCCGCTGTAAAACCACATTCAGGTCCCAGTCAGGCGCTGGCGGGCGCAGAGGTGGTTTAAGTAGAAGGAGACCTCGGAGAAACCTCGCTACGAGAGGGTCGCTGGAGAGAGGTCTGCCGTCCACCGGCACATGATGTGCTGAAAGAGCACTAAGGTGAACTTTGACGGAGTTGGACTTAAGTCCCAGATTAGAGAGGTATAGCAAGTACTGCAAGATCACCGACACCGGGCAGGAGAAGGGATCCTGAGACTGTTGGGTACACCAAACGGAAAAACGACGCCATTTAAGGGCGTAGCATTTGCGGGTAGAAGGTCGTCGCGAAGCTAAGACGACCTCCTCCACCTCTGCCGGCAGGAGAAGGGGAGCGAGGACTACCCTCTCAGCAGCCAGGCCATTAGGTTGAGAGACCTGAGGTTGGGGTGTAGCAGAGACCCCTGATCCTGAGTGAGGAGATCCGGTTGTAACCCCAGAGGGAATGGATCCTCCACCGCTAATTGCAGCAGGAGCGGAAACCACGGCTGTCTGGGCCAGCGAGGGGCCACCAGGATCATGAAAGCTTTGTCTCGGAGAACCTTGAAAAGAGTCCGAGAGACTAGCGGGATGGGAGGGAAAGCGTACAAAAGGCTCCCTGACCATGAGAGTAGAAAAGCGTCCGCCGCAACCCGAAGGGGGTGTGGCTGACGAGAGCAGAAGCGAGGAAGTTGCCGGTTGTGAGGACTGGCAAAGAGATCCACCGTGGGGAGGCCCCACTTTAGAAAGAGCTTCTGAGCTACCAAGGGATCCAGGCGCCACTCGTGCGGCTGGAGGATCCTGCTGAGTTTGTCCGCCAGGCAATTCTCTTGGCCTGGGAGATAAACTGCCTTGAGGAGAACGCCGTGACTGACGGCCCAAGAGCAGAGCTTCTGTGCTTCCCGGCAGAGAAGGAAGGAGCCCGTGCCCCCCTGCTTGTTCACGTAGAACATGGCAACTTGATTGTCCGTCTGGACAAGGACGGACTGGTGAGAGGTCAGGTGGGAGAAGGCCTTGAGAGCCAGGCGGATCGCTCTGAGCTCCAGGAAGTTGATCTGCTGAGCAGACTCCCACGTGGTCCAGAGGCCCTGAGTACGTGCCCCTTGGCAATGTGCTCCCCAGCCCAGGAGGGATGCATCTGTTGTCAGCACCCGGGCCGGCTGAGGTGACTGGAAAGGCATGTCGAGTATCAGGTTCGGCCGATGAAGCCACCACCGGAGAGACGAGATCAGCGGCTCGGAGACGCGCACTAGGTCTGCTAGGCCGCCTGTGGCTTGTTGCCACTGCTGGCGGAGACACCATTGAGCAGGCCGCATATTCAGGCGGGCATTGGGGGTCACATGGACGGTGGGAGCCATATGGCCGAGTAGTCTCAGGAAGCGCCTGGCGGAGACCAGGGGCTGGCTGCGAAAACAGTCGGCTAGGTCCATGAGCCGTTGAGCTCTGTCGAGCGGTAGGAACGCTCGTGCCTGAGGAGTGTGCAGCCTTGCGCCGATGAACTCGAGATCCTGTGAGGGGAGCAAAGTGGACTTTGCGAAGTTTATAACAAAGCCCAAGTACTGCAGAAGAGTCACCGTGCGGCATGTGGCGTCGGTGACCTCCGGAGCGGACGCTGCTCTGATGAGCCAGTCGTCGAGGTACGGAAAGACAGAGGCCGTGAAGCCGGAGATGGGCCGCCACCACCGCGAGACATTTTGTGAAGACTCGCGGTGCGGAGGACAGGCCAAAGGGCAGTACTCTGTACTGGTAATGATTTCCGGCCACCACAAACCTTAGGTACTGGCGGTGGTTTGGGTGGATAAGGATGTGCGTGTAGGCATCCTTTAGTTCCAAGGAGCATAGCCAATCTTCCTGCTGGAGGTAGGGCAGAAGGATTCCAAGGGTAAGCATCTTGAACTTTTCCCGCACGAGGAATTTGTTGAGGTTGCGCAAGTCCAGGATGGGTCTGAGGCCTCCTGTCCTTTTTGGTACTAGAAAATACCTGGAATAAAAGCCTTGACCTCTCAGGTGGTGGGGGCACCGGTTCCACCGCCTGTTCCTGTAGAAGACCTGCTAACTCCTGAAGGAGTAATTCCCTTTGCAGAGGGGGTCGTGGAGGTTCTCCCGGAAAATAGGAGGGAGGGACCTGGTGGAAGTGGAGAAGATAGCCTTCTCGCACGACTTGAAGCACCCAGGCATCTGAGGTGATGCTGGACCACCTGTGGGCGAAGTGAACCAGCCGGCCTCCGGTGCTGGGAGGAACCAGCGGGGGGGGGGAGAGGCTATGCTTAAGGAGTCAAAAACCCCCACCCTGCGGAGCAGGGGCTGGTGGTGCAGGCTTGGGGGCTTGCTGCCTACGGGACCCGTTACCCCGTCCCTTGGCCTGCTGGCCCTGTTGGGGAGCTGCAGGGGCCTGATATTGGGGGTATTGTTTGTAGGCAGCCGCCTTCCTCGGGTAAAAGGACTTCTTTCCCGAGCCCTTCTTTTTCTGGGAAGGGACGGAGGTCTTCCTAGAAAGCCTAGTCCTGGTGAGAGTCTCCGTCTCAATTTGCGCAGCCTTTTCAGCCATGGGCTTGCCAAAGAGGTTTTCGCCTCGGCAGGGAACATCGACCAGCTTGTCCTGCACCCAGGGCTCAAGGTCAGACGACTGAAGCCAAGCCTGTTGGCGGGCACCGATGCCGGCTGCGGCCACTCGAGCCGATGCTTCAAAGTCATCATAGGCTGCTCGGGACATGAATTTGGAGCATTCCCGAATGCCAGTGGACAAGGCCAGGAACCTCCGCAAGGGTTCCTCGGACAAACCAGCAGAGAATCCGGCTAGCTCTTTAGCCAGGTCTCGGAGATACATGCCCATGTATAGCTGGTAGGTCTGGACACGACACGCAAGCATAGAGCCCTGGAAACACTTCTTACCAAGGCCATCCAGGTTACGGGCCTCCCTGCCAGGAGGCACCGAGGAGTGCATCTTCTGGCTCTTAAGACGATGCATGGCCGATTCCACTACCATGGAATGGTGTGGTAGCTGTGCTTTTTGGAAGCCAGGGCTCTTGCGGACTCGATAGATAGAATCGACCCGCTTGCTCAGGACCGGCGAGGTGGCCGGGACTCTCCCACATGCGGAAGAGTAGTCGTTCCAGCATGGGAGGAACCGGTACAGTAAAGTGTTCCCTGGCGGGAGAGTCATACTGGAGGGCGTCGAGCTCTTCGGCTCGAGGCTCCTCCTCGGGGTCCGCAGGGAAGGCCAAAGCCTTGGCCATATCCCTGACGAAGTCCGAGAACCGGGCATCCTCCGGGGGGACTGCTTCCGAGGTTCAGACTCAGGTGAGTCCGAGGGGACACACCGAGTCCGAAAAGAATCAGGCGACTCTTCCTCTTCAGACTCCCAGACCGACTCCGACGAGGACTCGGTGGGGTCGGCCCGGGCAGGGCACGGCGCCTGCCGCCCCGACGCCGAGGGAGTCGGCGTCGACGACCTCGGTCCCGAACGGGAGGCCGAGGGTGACCTCGACCGAGGATCGACTCGAGTTCGAATCGACTCGGTCTCCGGGGTCGACTTAGACGTCGACGTCCCGGCGGTCGGGGCAGCGGCGCCAGCGAGCAATGCCCGCTGCTGGTCCATGAAGGCAGACAGTCTGCTCTCCAAGGCCGTCAACCTGAGTCCGAGCTCAGGTGACCCAGCAGCCCCCAACTCGGGCCCCGACGGCGTCGGGCCCGACGTCAGCTGTCGCGGAGGCGAGTCCAGAAGGACCACAGGACTTACCCGAGCAGGCAGCTCCGACTCCAGGCGAGGACGCTTCGTGAGGTGCTCCTTCTCCAAGGACCCGGGGCGGCTATCGGGGCTATGCGACCTGGCCCTCGCGGAGCCAGGAGCGTCCACCGACGCCGCCCTCGCGGGTTTCACCTTCCTTCGATGGTCCCCGGAGGGAGAACCCCTGTCGGAGGAACTCCTGCGACGGTCCGAGCTGGAACCCCTGGACGCAGAGGCCTCCGACGAGGTCCGGGTACGGCTGGGGTCAGCGAAGATTCTATCCCGCTGATGCCGCCGACTTCTCAACGCTTTGGAGGACAGTTTGCCACAAGGCCCACAGATCATTTCTTCATGATCCGGGCCCAGGCAGCGGAGGCAATGGTCGTGTGTGTCAGTCAGTGACATATTTCGGTCACACTGACCACACCGCTTGAAACCACTGGCAGCCATCGGGGGAAAAAGGGCCCCGGCGAGGTCAAAGGACCGGGCTGCCAGGGAAAAAACCGAAAACGAAAACTGACTAAGTCAGAAAAACCGAAAAAGAAGAAGAGGACTCGTGACCGGCGTCGCGAGTCCGGGCGGGAAAAAGACCGGCGTCGAACCGAAGGAAAAAAGAGTAATTATGAAGAAAAGTCAACTTTTTCGCGGGGACACGACGGGTACGTCTGTAGGGCTCCGCGGAAAAAAGAAGAAGACTGGCTAAGATGGCGCCCTTGGGCGGGAAGGGGACCGCGCATGCGCGCTGCAATTCCCAAAGGCTTTCTTTGAAAGCTGGGGAAAATTGCTCCGCGAGGGCTCCGTCGGCGCCGACGTCACCCATAAGTGAGGACTGACTTCCTGCTTGGTCCTGGAGAACTATAGTTCACGCCTCCGCAGGAACAGATATAGAAAATGGACATCATCCTTGTGGTGAATGTAGCATCTGCTGCATTTCAGAAGCTATCACGGCTTTTGAGTATAATAACGTTACATACCAGTTACGGCATAGAACCACCTGCACTACTAGTTTCGTTGTCTATGGGATCAAATGCCCCTGTCAATTATTATATGTTGGCAAGACAACCAGAGCTTTTAAGACCCGTCTGAGTGAACACCGCAGTCGTCTGCGATGTAAAACACAAGAGGCTCCAATTGTAGCACATTGCCTACAACATGATTTCCAACATTTACGATGTTTTTGTTTGGACCGAGTATTTGTGGGACAAAATGGTAAATCCATAGAACAATCTTTAATCATCAGAGAACAACGGTGGATACATAGTTTAGGTACAGTTTTCCCGGGTGGTCTTAATGCCATCGAATGGGGGGCATGTATTTAGAACAGCAGGAAAAACCATAAGTCACACTCCTGGGGGGCTGGACTTATTTAAATTGACATGAGCTGCAGTACTCCGCATGCGCGGCGTTTTTTTGAAGTCTATACAGTTTGATGCTTCACACGCAGATTAGCGCTAGCAGGAGTAATCTCTGCAAATTTCATAAGGTACGTGTAGTGGGGTTGAACAATTTTTCAGAGATAATATACTTTACGCTGGCATTACATAGTAGTTGTATCTATTTTCAGCATTTGAACCCCTGATGAAACATCTGTGAAACGCAAATTAGGTGCTGAATGGTAGCGTCGGGGAAGACCAAGCGATACACACAAGACGGGGAAAGATCAAAATAGTATCTATACAATTGAAGATTACAAGATAAGTTTGTTATATACTGCATTCATATATTCAAAGAAATACTAAGTTTGACAATTTCTTAGTGCAAAATACTATACCGTCTATTTAAGATAAGAATGCAAGTATCATGAAACATATTTTTGAACCGTGGTCATTGATGCAAAGCTTGTACAGACGGGAGTTAATCCTATCATAAGTACTACAAGAAGTCTGAGACCTGGTTCTTATTAATACACAAATGTGAAATGAAGTAAGAAAATGGTTGAACATTGTCTTAAGAAATGGTGATAATTGAGAAGGGATTGAGAAAATACACAACCCATGTAGTAATAGCCTTTGCTATCATTGAGGATTAGATTATATATATTTAGCGATCAGCTGAATCCTCTTAAGAGATTGGACCTATAATTGTGGAGCAGAACTTTGGCCGTTGCTTGTTCATTGGGCTGGCAAAGAGATCTATCAAAGGGAGACCCCATTTTAGGAAGATCTTCTGAACTACTGAAGGATGCAGCTGCCACTCGTGGGGCTGCAGTATTCTGCTTAATCTGTCTGCCAGGTAGTTGTCCTGGCCTGGAAGGTACACAGCCTTTAGGAGCATGTTGTGCTTGAGGGCAAAAGAACAAAGGTCCTGGGCCTCCCGACAAAGGATCCTGGACCCAGTCCCGCCCTGTTTGTTCACATAAAACATGGCAACTTGGTTGTCTGTCTGGATCAGGACAGACTGGTGAGTCAGGGTAGGAGTGAAAGCTTTGAGTGCTAATCGAATAGCTCTGAGTTCGAGGAGATTGATCTGCTGTGCAGCTTCCCAGGGAGACCAGAGGCCCTGGGTGCACATGCCCAGACAATGAGCTCCCCAGCCTTGCAGTGAGGCATCTGTTAGCACTACTGAGTACCCTGGAATCTGAAAAGGCACCCCTTTCAGCAGATTGGGTGGGTGTAGCCACCATTTGAGGGAATGCAGAAATGGTCTGGACACCCTTATTCTGTCGCTGAGGATGCCTTTGGCCTGTGACCACTGAGCAGGCCTCATATGGAGCCTGGCATTGGGGGTCACATACACTGTCGAAGCCATGTGGCCTAGAAGCCTCAGGCAGAGTCTGGCGGAGACCAGGGACCTGCAGAGAAACTGATTTGCCAAGGCTATCAACCTTTGGGCTCTGTCTTCTGGCAAGAATGCCTTTGCCAGGAGAGAGTCCAACCTTGCCCCTATGAACTCCAAGTTCTGGGAGGGCAGCAAAGTGGACTTTGCGAAGTTTTTGACAAACCCCAGGCATTGTAGAAGAGCAATAGTCCTGAGGGTGGCTTGATTGGCCTCCTGACATGTCTGACCCCTGATGAGCCAGTCGTCTACATAGGGGAAGACAAAGATTCCCTGATTTCTTAGGTAGGCCGCCACCACCGCTAAGCACTTTGTAAAGACTCTGGGGGCGGAGGTGAGGCCGAAAGGCAGTACTCTGTACTGATAATGGTTTCCTCCCACAATGAACCTGAGGTACTTTCTGTGGTCTGGATGAATGAGGATGTGAGTACACATCCTTTAGATCTAAGGAGCATAGCCAATCTCCCTGCTGGAGGTAGGGCAGAAGGGTTCTATGAGTAAGCATCTTGAACTTTAACTTCACTAGGAACTTGAGGTTCCTGAGGTCCAGAATGGGTCGAAGGCCACCGGTTCTTTTGGGCACCAGGAAATACCTGGAGTAGAATCCGTGACCTTGCAAGTGAGGAGGCACAGGCTCCACCGCCCTGTCCACCAACAGACCCTGAAGGAGAAGGTCTGTGTGCAGGGGAGGCCTGGGAGGCTCCCCTGGAAAGTATGGAGGAGGCAGTTGGTGAAAATGGAGGGCATAGCCCTTGTGGGCTATCTCCAGCATACAACTGTCCCCGGTGATAAAGGGCCACTGGTGGGCAAAGAGGGCGAGACGACCTCCTGTGCAGGGTTGGGAGAGCAGTGGAGGAGAGGCTACGCTCAAGGAGTCAAAAGCCCCCACCCCTGCTGAGTGGTAGCAGGGGCCTGAGGCTTGGGGGTCCTCTGCCTACGGGGCCCATTACCCTGGCCCTTGGCTTGCTGACCCTGGGGGCAGCTTGGGCAGCCTGATATTGCGGGTACTGTTTGTAGGCAGTGCCCTTCCTCGGGTAAAAGGGCTTTTTACCCGAGCCCTTCTTTTTATGAGAAGGGGCAGAGGTCTTCCTCGACAGCCTTGTCCATGTGAGGTGCTCGGTCTCGAGCTGAGCGGCCTTCTCAGTCATGGGCTTGCCAAAAAGCTTTTCACCTCGGCAAGGGACATCGACCAACTTGTCCTGAACCCATGGCTCGAGGTCCGATGACTGCAGCCATGCCTGGCGTCGAGCCGCAATGCCGGCTGCCGCAACTCGGGCCGAAGCCTCGAAGCCATCGTAGGCGGCATGGGACATGAACTTCGAGCAGTCCCGAATCCCCGAGGACAAGGACTTAAATCTCTGCAAGGGTTCCCCGGAGAAACCAGCAGAGAACCTGGCTAACTCCTTGGCCAGATCCCGCAAGTACATGCCCATGTACAGCTGGTAGGACTGGACACGGCAAGCAAGCATCGAGCCCTGGAAGCACTTTCTACCGACGCCATCGAGGTTTCGGGCCTCCCTGCCAGGGGGCACCACGGAGTGCATCTTCTGGCTCTTCAGACGATGCATGGCCGATTCCACAACCATGGAATGGTGTGGTAGCTGTGCCTTCTGAAAACCATGGCTCTTCCGGAGTCGATAAATCGAATCGACTCGCTTGCTAAGAACCGGCGCCAAGGCCGGTGCTTCCCACATACGGAAGAGGAGCCGTTCCAGCATCGGAGGAACCGGGACAGTAAAGGCCTCCTTCGGAGGAGAGTCATACTGTAGCACCTCGAGCTCTTCAGCTCGAGGCTCTTCCTCGGGGTACGCCGGAATAGCCAAGGCAGTGGCCATATCCCGGATGAACTCCGAGAACCGGGTGTCCTCCGGGGGGGGGGGGGGGGGGGGGGGGGGACCTACTCCGGGGCTCAGACTGCGGTGAGTCCGAAGGGACGCACCGAGTCTTGAAGGTATCAGGAGACTCCTCGTCCTCCGTCTCCCAAGCAGACTCGTCCGAGGAAGAGTCGGGGTCTGACCCCGGGGGGCCCTGAAGCACCCGCCCCGATGCTGGAAGCACCGGCGTTGACGCCCTCGGTCCCAAACAGGAGGTTGAGGGAGACCGCGAGCGAGGTCGACTCCGAGCCACTCAAGTATCGGCTTGGTCTCCGGGGTCGACTTTGACGTCGATGTCCCGGTGGTCGGGGCAGATGAGCCTGACAGGCTGGCCATCAGTGCCCGCTACTGCTCCATGAAGGCAGACAATCTGCTCTCCAAGGCTGTCATCCCGAGACCCAGCTCGGGAGACGCAGCAGTCACCGACTCGGGCCCTGGCGGCGCCGGGTCCGACGTCGGCTCCCTGGGAGGAGAGTCCAGAAGGACTACGGGGCTTACGTGTCCAGCAGACTCCGGCTCCACACGAGGAACTTTGGCAGGCTTCTCCGGTTCCACGGGCCCGGGGCGACGGTCAGGGGTCTTAGACCTGGCCCTCGAGGAGCCAGGGACCTCCTCCGACGACGCCCTCGCGAGCCGTTTCTTCCTCTTGCGTTCCCGGTTGGGGGACCCCCCTTGTCCAAGGAGCTTCGACGGCGCTCGGGATCGGAATCCCGAGATGTCGAGGCCTCAGACGAGGTCCAGACCCGGCCGGAGGCTGAGTCCGAGAAAAGCCTTTCCTTTTGCTGCTGGCGACTTCGTAGTGCCTTGGAAGACATCTTTCCACAGGCCCCGCACGACTTAGGATCGTGGTTGGGGCTGAGTCACTGAAGGCAGCAGTTGTGTGTGTCGGTGAGAGACATTAGTTTCTTACACCGATCACACTTCTTAAAATCGCTGGAAGCCATCGGGAAAAAAAAAAGAGTCCCCGCGAGGTCAAAGGACCGGCCTTCCAGGGAAAAATGGAAAAAAGGGCACGAACGCCAGCCACGAAGGGCAAAAACCGAAAAAGAAGAATCGGGCTCGATACCGGTGTACCGAACCCGGCGGGAGGGGAAGCGGCGTCGAACCGGGAGAAAAAATAGCAAAAATAGCTGAAAAATCTAATTTTAACCGGGAAAAATGGACACACGTCCGGTGGGCTTCACGGAAAAAAAGAGACTGAGGTAAGATGGCACCTTTAGGCGGGAAGGGAACCGCGCATGCGTGCCTGCATTCCAAAAGGCTTTCATAGAAAGCTGGGGAAATGCTCCCCTGGGGCTTCATCGGCGCCGATGACACCCATATGTGAGGACTGACTTCCTGCTTGGTCCTGGAGAACACATCGTCCATGCTAGGGATCGATTCCAAACTTGGTATCGAGGGAAGCGAGCCTGATGAGAGAAGCATGGAAGGCACCGACGGCAATGGTACTGTGGATAACGGTACCGGCTTCGGTACCATATCCGATACCAGTGGATGAAGGCCAGCCGGTGGCAACTCTAACGGCATCCAAGACACCGAGAGTGCCGGATCCGAATCCTCGGAACTGAGCCTTCGGCACCGTCTGGCGTCGGTACCAAGGCGAGTCGGTACCCAGTCCTCCAGACTGGAGATCGATTCCAGACTCGTCATCGAAGGAAGCGAGTCTATCGATGCACGTCTGGAGGGTACTGACGTCGGTACTAGTATCGGTACCGGGGACGATACCGATACTGGAAGGTCAGTCTGCAGCGTATCCAACGGCCCCTTAGTACCGAGGACACCAAACGACGATCCTTGGTGAGGAATGTTTCATCCAACACCATTGCCGATGCCGGGGTATCGGTACCGCTCGAAGCAGATGCCACCACCAGGCATGGCTCAGGTATGTTCTGTGAGGGGTGAACCTTAGGAACAACCTGAAACCCCACACGGGTTTTGGAGGCCAAAGAATCCCACCGGGGTTTTGAAACCAGTGGATTCTCGAGGGCAAGGCCGGAGGCATCTCTATGCTGTGCATGAGATTTGCCACTCGAGGACTGGCTAGTCTTAACAGACTGTTTTTGGGTTACCTGATCCTGTGTAGAAGATGATATGGTCGGTACCCTGAAGTTGGATGGGGACCGCGTGTCGAGGGAAACTCGATGTTGAAAACTTCTTCTCAATACTATTGGCAGGAGGGACACTCTGGAGGAAAATGGTCAGGACCCAAACAGGTTAGACACCAATTGTGAGTGTCCAAAATTAAGGTTGTACCGCCAGTTTGTACATTTCTTGGGGATAGTGGCTGGCAGTTCCATGAAGGAAAGTGGAGAGGCCTAGCAGGCCTGAAAAACCGTGAGACACTAGGAAGGAAAAAAATATTCCTTAAAAAGGAAAATGTTTACAAGAAAAGAAAAAAAACACCGGCAGTATCGGTGGCGTCGGGAAAGGCAGTCGCGACCACAAGAAAACTAAAAAATAAAAGATGAATTTTCTGCGGTGACAGGAGGACGTCCTGCCGGCTCTGCGGAAAAAAGAAAACTGAGGAGAGGCAGTTGGGAAAGCGGGAAGGCAGCACGCAGGCGTGGCAGGATGCTTCCAAAGGCTTTCTGATTGGACGCTGGGAAGCGTTCCCGCGCAGACTCCGTCGGTACCGACGTACCCATATGTAAAGACTCATTCCTGCTTGTTCCTGGAGATCTATGCTATCTCCAGGAACAAGCAGGAATGTAGTCTTCACATATGGGCACTCCTTAGCTACAGATGCCAGGGAGAAACCCCAGAAGTTGTGTGCCCTTTTGAAAGGGCTCCACTTCCCCCCATGGATCTCTGGCATCCTACCAGGGATGGTGGGTAGGAGTTGATTAAGTATGGAACAGGTGTTGAAGAAAAGCCTGACCAAACAAGGCATCCCGGCAGGAGTCCTTATCCAAGCAGTAATGGGCTGTGAAGGTATGAACCGAGGCCAAAGTAGCTGCTCGACAGATGTCGTCGATAGACACAGAGTGAAGATGAGCCATAGAGGCTGCCATGGCTCTCACATTATGTGCTGTGACATGGCCTTCAAGAGCAAGGTTCTTACTCCGATAGGCAAAAGATATACACTGTGCAATCCAGTTGGACAGCGTCCTTTTGGAGACTGGAAGTCCTAATGGACTAGGATCAAAAGCAACAAAGAGTTGAGAGGACTTTCTATGTTGCTGCGTCCTTTGCAGGTAAAAGGCCAAAGCTCTTTTACAGTCCAAAGTATGAAGATTCCTTTCTGCATTAGAGGCATGAGGCCTGGGGAAAAAAACAGGAAGGTAAACTGCTTGGTTTAAATGAAAAGGTGAAACCACTTTTGGCATAAAGTGAGGATGAGTCCTAAGGACTACCTTATCATGATGGAACCTTGTATAAGGAGGATCAGCCACCAATGCTTGCAATTCACTGATGCGACGTGCTGATGTGATTGCAATAAGAAAAATAACCTTCCAGGAAAGGAATTTCAAAGAGGCAGTAGCTAATGGTTCAAAAGGCGGCTTCATGAGCTGGCCAAGAACCAGATTTAAATCCCATGCCACCGGTGGTGGCTTAATGGGAGGCTTAGTTATAAGAAGGCCTCTCATAAATCTCGCTATGATAGGATGAGAGGAAATAGGTTGCCCATTTAAAGGCTTGAGAGAAGCTGCAATAGCAGTCAAACCTACTCTCACTGAATTGGTCTTAAGTCCTGCATTAGACAAATGAAGGAGGTATTCCAGTAATGATTCCAGAGATAATGCAAGAGGGTTAAGACCCTTCTGTGAGCACCATATAGTAAACCTTTTCCACTTGAAAGCATGAGAGCATATTGTGGAAGGTTTCCTGGAAGCATAAAGGATATCCTTTACTTGCTGAGAAAGGTTAAGACCATGAAATTCTAGGCTTTCAGCAACCAGGCCCTGAGATGTAGAGACTGGGGATTGGGATGCCACAGCATCCCGTCCTCCTGCGATAGGAGATCTGGAGCAGATCCCAACTCCAGAGATAGAGGTTGAGAGAGATCTAAGAGCAGAGGGTACCACACTTGCCGTGGCCAATGTGGGGCTATGAGAATCATATGGTCTCTGTCTCTCTGAAGCTTGAATAAAGTTCTGGGAATTAGGGGAATGGGTGGGAAGGCATACAGAAAGTCCCAACCCCAATGGAGGAGGAAGGCATCCCTGGCCTGAGCTGGAACAGAACCAGGGAAGTTTGGCATTCAGCAGACTTGCAAAGAGGTCTATGTCCTGGGATCTCCAAAATTGGAAAATTTTGGCCACCTGGTCTGCATGGAGAGATCATTTCTGTGGAAGCAGAACTCGGCTGAGTCTGTCTGCCCAAGAGTTTTGAATGCCTGGAAGATACACTGCAAGGAGATGAATCTGATGCTCTCCGGCGAGGGCCCGAAGTCGCAAAGCTTCGTTGCAGAGCGACAGAGAGCCTGTTCCGCCCTGCTTGTTCACATAGAACATGGCTACCTGGTTGTCCGTTTGAATTAGGACAGTTTTGAAGCTGAGCTGGGTGTGAAACACTCGAAGAGCAAGAAAGATTGCTCTGAGCTCTAGAAGATTGACGTGTAGATCGGTCTCCTGTGGAGTCCAGGAACCCTGGTCAGAGAGGCCTTGCAAATGGGCTCCCCAACCCACCTGTGAGGCATCTGTTAGAGTTACTTGAGGTGGGGGTTGCTGAAAAGGGGACCCCACCAACAGATTCTGAGGTGACTGCCACCATTGGAGAGACAAAGTAAGACAATGTGAGGTTGCTATTTCCACTGACTGGATAGAGTCCACTGGGCTGCCCTCATATGGAGGCGGGCATAAGGGACCACATGTACAGTGGATGCCATGTGGCCTAGCAATTGTAACATTTCCCGAGCAGTGAGGTGAGACTTCAGCACTGCTTGGGAAGCTAATTGCACAATGCAAAGGCAGCGGGACTGTGGAAAATAGGCCCTCGTCTGTCTGGTATCCAGTAGGGCTCCTATGAACTCTAGAGACTGAGTGGGAGCTAGGCTGGATTTTGGGAAGTTTATGACAAGTCCTAAATATTGAAGGATACGCATTGTGCGAGATAGAGAAAACCTGGCCTCTGGCTCTGATGGGGCTCGAATGAGCCAATCATCCAAGTAAGGGAAGACGAATCTCTTTAGGGTGCGAAGAAATGCTGCCACCACAGTCATGCATTTTGTGAACACCCTTAGTGCCGAGGCCAGGCCAAAAGGAAGAACTCTGTATTGGTAGTGCTTCCCTTGAAATAGAAAGCGAAAAAACCTTTGGTGAGTTGGATGGATGAGAACATGAGTGTACGCATCCTTGAGATCTAGAGAACAAAGCCAGTCCTGACTCTGAAGGTATGGCAGTAGTTCCCAGAGAAATCATTTTGAATTTCTCTTTGAACAGGAATTTGTTCAATTCTCTGAGGTCCAAAATGGGTCTGTGCCCTCTTGTTTTCTTTGGAATAAAGGGGGAATAGAACCCTGCACCTTGTTGATGAATAGGTACTTCTATTGCCCCTTGGGCAAGAAGCAGATTGACCTCGTGATTTAACTGGGAGAGGTCTGAGAATTGAACTGTCTTACCATTGTAGGAGGGGGCATGTGGAGGAAGTGAAGCTTGTTTCCCTCTCTTACAATGGACAGAGTCCAACTTTCTGATGTTATCTGCCCCCATCTGGGAGCAAAAAACCATAACCTTCCTGGAATGGTGGAGGGCTCTGGCCCGTTCAGGGCCAGGAAGACCAAGTTCTCTAGATGGGAGTCAAAGCCCCTGTGGAGGCTGAGTCTGCTGAGCCGGTTGAGGCTTAGCGGCCTTTGTTTTTCTTTGTTTAGGTTGTTGCTGACCCTTTTGGGCAGACTGACCCAAACAATGCCTTTGCTGGGTATAGGATGGGTAGAACGTCATTCTAGTGAAGAATGGTTTTTTTGTAGGACTTTTTCCTTGCAGGATCAGCTGTAGATTTTGATAATCTATCCAAGGTGAGATTATCAGCATCTAACTCATTAGCTTTCTCTTGCCAATTTTTGCCAAAGAGATTCTCTCCTGTGCAAGGAATATTCCTCAGTTTGTCCTGTACCCAAAGTTCCAAGTCAGATGCCTGGAACCAGGCAATCCTACGTGCGCCTATGGCAATAGCAGAAGTTCTGCTTATGCACTCAAAACAATCAAAAGCTGCATGATTTACGAATTTGGAAGATGAAATTAGGTCTTACCTGCTAATTGTCTTTCCTTGAGCTTTCTCCGGGCCAGTCCAGGGAAAGGTAGGGTTGTCAATCCCCTATAGCAGCTGAGGACTGAAGACTTCAAGCTTTCTTGAGAGGTGAAGCCACTCCCCCTAAGGTTAATCCAGCAGTCTCCTTCTGACAAAGCAACTAAAACGAAAGAACTGACAAACAGCAGATTAACCCTTGAAAAACTGATAACATTCTATAGTCCCCAAAAACTCGGAAGCCAAGAAATTTGCTCCCTTTTTTTTTTTTTTTTTATCTTATATACATTATAGATTGGTACTGAGTGAAACCTAGAAGCCCCAACCTGTCCCCTCTTAGACGAACACGCAGATATGGTGAAATTCTTATGGTTACGCAAAAAACTTCTCAGAAAACCAAAAAGGGTGGGACCCTGGACTGGCCCGGAGAAAGCTCAAGAAAAGACAATTAGCAGGTAAGACCTAATTTCATCTTCCTTATCGCTTCTCCGGGCCAGTCCAGGGAAAGGTAGGGCAGTACCAAAGCAGTACCTACACACGGGAGGGACCCGCCAGACCTGCGATAAGAGCCGAGGCCCCCACTTTCGCATCGTCTCTGGCCTGTACATCCAACCGGTAATGCTTCGCAAAAGTATGCAACGAAGACCACGTCGCTGCTCTGAAGATATCTACTGGCGGAACGAAAGCATACTCCGCCCAGGAAGTCGCTAGAGCTCGAGTGGAATGAGCCCTCAAACCAACCGGCAGCGATATGCCTTGAGCAGCGTAAGCTGCCCCAATCGCGCAGTGAACCCAACGCGCAATGGTGGACTTAGACGCTGCTTGACCCTTCCGAGGACCTGCACACTGGACAAAGAGCCTGTCCGTTTTCCGAAAGGGTTGCGACACCCGAAGGTACGTCTTTAAGACCCGCCCAAGATCCAAATGTTTGAGCGCACGGTCCATAGGAGAAGCGGACGTCTCAGAAAATACAGGCAACGCCACAGATTGGTTAACATGGAAAACCGAGAGTACTTTCGGTAAAAAGGAAGGAACCGTCCGTAGCAAAACACGTTCGGGAAGAAATTGAAGATAAGGCTCCTGGCAAGACAAGGCCTGCAAATCCGAAATGCGGCGTGCCGAACATAAAGCCACAAGGAAGGCTGTTTTCCATGAACACTCTCGGAGATCCCGAGAGCAGAGGGAAGTTAAGGGCGACCAGGAAAAAGCTTCCAACACTATATTCAAATCCCAAGGAGGCACTATGGGACGCACTGGAGGACGGAGAATCTTTGCTGCACGTAAAAAGCGACGTATATCCGGATGCGCCGAAAGACGGCGAAGTTGCACTGATCCCCTAAAACAAGCAAGCGCGGCTATCTGAACCTTAAGGGTACTAAGAGCCAACCCTTTGTCCAAGCCATGCTGGAGAAAGAGGAACAGCTGAGGTAAGGTAGACGACATTGGAGGAACATTGCGCTGTCCACACCAATTTTCGAAAAGACACCATACTCGTACATATGCCAGTGAAGTCCCAGGCCTCTTAGACTAAAGTAAGGTGGCTACAACGGAACTCGCATACCCTTTGCGTTCTAAGCGAGCCCTTTCAAGAGCCAAGCCGTAAGTAAGAAGCGATCCACTCGTGGCATGAGAATCGGACCCTGATGCAACAGATTGACGCGGACCGGAAGAGGCCAAGGTTGAGCTACGAGGAGTCGAACTAGATCGGTATACCAAGGACGAGGCCAATCCGGAGCTATGAGAATCACCATCCCCCGGTGTTGCGTTATGCGCTGGATAACTCGACTCAACATCGGCCAAGGCGGGAAAACGTACAAAAGAGAGTCCCGAGGCCAGGGCTGCACGAGAGCATCGAGACCTTCTGACATATGTTCTCTGCGCCTGCTGAAGAAACGGTTGGCCTTGGCATTGCTGCAGGTCGCCATAAGATCCATGATCGGCTGCCCCCAACGCAACGTCAGCTCGTGATAAACTGCCGCGTTCAACTCCCATTCCCCTGGATCGAGTACATTGTGGCTGAGATAATCTGCCTGCACATTCTCCTTGCCAGCTACATGTGCCGCTGAAATCGCCAGGAGATTGGCTTCTGCCCAAACCATCATTTCCTGACATTCGGAGAGGAGAGAAAGAATCTTGGTTCCCCCTTGACGATTGATATATGCGACCGTCACGGCATTGTCGGAGAAAATCTTGACCGCCGTTCCTTTGAGGTAAGGCGCGAAGTGCAGTAGGGCAAGACGAGCCGCGCGAAGCTCCAGCCGGTTGATCGATCACGAGCTCTCCTCCGGGGACCAAGCACCCTGAGCAATGTGTGTCTGACAATGAGCTCCCCATCCGGAGAGACTGGCATCCGTGGTGACCAACACCCACGAGGGCTCCTGTAAGGGAACACCTGCCATTAGATGATCCCGAACTAACCACCACTCCAGACTGTGTCTCACGAGGTCGGGACAGGGCAGGCGCTGCGAGAGTGGGTGAAGCTGCGGTGACCATCGGGAAAGCAACACTTGTTGTAAAGGCCGCATGTGAGCCTTGGCCCACGGGACTAGATCCAGCGTCGCCGCCATGGACCCCAAGAGTTGTAAATAGGTCCACGCCGACGGAGATGTGAGCCGCAGAAAAGCCTGCACCTGTTGCACAAGCTTCTCGACGCGCACCTCGGGCAAAAAGACTTTCCCCCGCTCGGTGTTGAAGAATGTTCCGAGATAAGTCAGCTGTTGCAACGGCTCTAGGTGACGTTTGGCCCGATTGATCACCCAACCGAGCTGTTCGAGAAGTTGTACCACGCGAGCGGTCGCTAACACCGAAGCCGAGCGAGAATCGGCTCTGATCAACCAATCGTCGAGATAAGGATGAACTAGGATACCTTCCTTTCGAAGCGCCGCTGCAACAACCATCAGCTTCGTGAACGTCCGCGGGGCCGTAGCGAGACCGAAGAGCAACGCTCGAAACTGGAAATACCCCATCGGAAGGGCAAAACGCAAAAATCGCTGATGAGACGGTCTGATGGGAATATGAAGATAGGCCTCCGTGAGATCGATGGACGAGAGAAATTCTCGCGGCCGCACCGCCCGAATCACTGTACGTAGCGTTTCCATGCGAAAGCGAGGTACCCGCAAAGTACGGTTTACGCCTTTGAGATCGAGCACGGGACGAAAGGTACCTTCCTTTTTGGGGACCACAAAGTAGATCGAGTATCGACCGCAACCGTATTGGTCGAGAGGCACGGGAACTATCGCTCGCAGCTGCAGAAGGCGGAAGAGCGTGTCCGCAATGGCCTGGTTCTTCAGACCGGGCGCAGAGGGAGACATTACAAAGGCGGGCGACAAAGGGCAGGCGAAGTCTAGAGCATACCCCTTCTGAATTATCTCCAAAACCCATTTGTCGGAAGTGATGTTGGTCCAGGCTGCCAGAAAATTCTGTAGGCACCCGCCTACAGGGACTAAAGCCTGGACCAGCAGACCTTCATTGCGGCTTTTTAACTGAGGGTTGGGAGGCACTAAAGTAGGACCTGGCAAAACCTCTGGCTCCACGAAAGGATTGCCCACGAAAACTGGAACGACCCCTGGAATAGGGAGCAAAGTGCGCCCCGCGAAATCTACGGGAGTCCCGACCGGAGCCTCGGAAACCCGCAGTACCTCTGGTTGGCTTAGGCTTATCCTCAGGCAAACGACCCCCTTTAGAGTCGCCCAAATCTTTCACAATTTTCTCTAACGCCTCCCCGAAGAGTAATTTCTCTTTATAGGGCAATTTACTGAGCCGCAATTTCGAGGATACATCTGCAGACCAGTTACGCAACCAGAGAAAACGCCGAGCCGCCACCAGGGAGGCCATGGTTTTAGCTGCAATCCGCAGCAAATCATAAAAAGCATCCACCATATAAGCAGCGGCGGATTCCAATTTCGCAGAATCTGCAGCTTCCGAAGAAGACTCCCCGGAAGCGTCCCTCTGCAACCATCTAATGGACGCCCGAGACACATACGCTCCACAAACTGCAGTTTGCAGCGCCAAAGCACTAGAATCAAATGCCTGCTTGAGAAGAATTTCTAATTTTCTATCTTGTAGGTCCTTAAGAGCTGCCGCCCCCTCCACAGGGATGGTAGTCTTTTTAGTCACTGCAGATATTATGGCATCCACCTTTGGCATGTGTAATAACTCCTTTTCCTCCTGCGGAAGGGGGTACAAGCGAGCTAATGCAGGGTAGCCTCTGGACATTCCCATTCAGATTCAATCATCTGCTTGATAATCCTGTGCATCGGGAAACCCCGTTGCTCAGCCTTAAAGCCTTGCAACAACGGATCCTCCAAAGGTTCCTGAGAGGCCGAAGAAGCAAGTGCAGCGCCGCCAAACACTGAGAAATAAGCGCTGACAGCTCTTCTTTATGGAATCTCCCCTTCCTCCAAGTCATCTGCATCCAGATCTAAACCTGTTTCAGCCAAGACCTCTGCGTCTCCTTGACTCAGAAGAACCGAAGGCATAGAAGCAAAGGGATCCAAAGGGTCCTTAATAACATCCTTAGTCTGAGAAGACCCCTCACCAGGATCCTCTGGCAGCTGAAAATTAAGGGAAACAGGCCCAGGACTTGGAATCGCTGAAAAGTGATCAGGCTGAGAAGAGCGGAGCAAAAAAGCCTTGTGCATCGCCAAAATAAATTCGGGCGAAAAAAAGGAGCCCATGCCCTCCTGCGTCGCAGAAACTGATGGTGAAGGCTTTTCTAGAGGAACGGTGTCTTTAGAAGACTTCGCCCTCCTTTTATGCGGCCGGGGCTGTTCTGACTGAGGCCGCCAAAATGGCCAACTTTCCCGCGGGCAAAGATGGCTCGTCTAATTTAAGTGCCAGCTTGTCTGCCATGAGAAAAAAATTGAAGCCGCGACTGAAAACGGAAGCGGGCAATAAAGAACGGCGCCGTTAAAAACACGGCGGTGAGTAAAACAACCCGGAGCCGGTGCCGTGCGTGCCGATGCGATGGTGACAGGAGAAAAATAAAACACAGAGACTCACCAGAACGAAGAGAGGAAAAAAATGCTGATCACCCAAAGCAGTCCCGCTGCTAGCGGGACTCCAAATACCGGCAGTATGCAGTGCAGAGGAAACACCTGGGGCTCCCAGGCTCACTCTGGTGCGAGAGACGGAGACGGTGAAAGAGGCAGGCTCTACCTCACACCGCACAGGAAGGATCTCTCCACGTCTCAAATATCCTTAAAGCAATAGTGCACCCCAGCAAAATACCATCAGGACTATAGAATCAATCAGCTCTGCTAGAGCCAAGATAATTTCTCTCAAAACAAAGAAAGAAAAAATAAGCAAAAGGTTTGCCTATGAGGGAGAAATAGGGATTCGATCCTCTTTAGCTGCTGAGGACTGAAAGACTGCTGGATTACCCTTAGGGGGAGTGGCTTCACCTCTCAAGAAAGCTTGAAGTCTTCATTCCTCAGCTGCTATAGGGGATTGACAACCCCACCTTTCCCTGGACTGGCCCGGAGAAGCGATAAGGAAACATCCTGAGCATGTTTGTTAAGTGCAAGATAATCTTGTCTCTTATGAGGAAGGAGAGGGCTCATAAACTCTAGATCTCTTGTAACTTCCTTAAGGAACATTCCCATATATAAAATGTAGGAACTAATCCTGGCAGAAAGCTTAGAGACCTGGAAGGTTAGACGCCCAAAGGCATCAAGAGTTCTACACTCACGTCCTGGAGGATTAGATGCATGTCTTTTTGCACTCTTGATCCTTCTCATAGCTGATTCCACCACCATGGAATGGTGGAGCAGCTGAGTTTTTTGAAATCCAGGACAGGGAGGAACTCGATACATGGTATCGAGTCTACGAGAATGAGAAGAAGTTGTGAGAGGTGTTTCCCACATCCTTAGCATGAGATCATGCAAGATCTCATGAATAGGCAAAGTAGCTGCCTCTTTGGGAGCTTTAGGATACTGTAAAATTTCCAATTCCTTTGCCCTAGGCTCTGTTTCAGAAGCCACTGTGATAGAAAGACCGAGCCACATCCCGGATAAAATTCTGGAAGGATATATCCTCTGGAGGAGACATCCTACGTTTAGGAGAGGAAGAATCCTCAGGAACAAGTACTCTGGTATTGACAGAGCTGTCAGAGTCTTCAGACTCAGAGGATTCAAAGTATCTCCTGTCCGGGTAATCGTGCAGTGCACGATACCGGTACCAATCGAAGTCGGTATCGACAGGGTCCGGTACCGACTTGTCAGTACCAGAGGGCACAGCATGAGTCAGTGCTGGTAGAGCACCTGCCGACGTCGATGCAATTGGCCCTGGTACCGATGTAGATGTAGGTGCCGGTACCGGTTGAATTGTCTGAAGCGGTTTCGGGGGCATCAATGCCAAAAGAAGAGCTGCCAGACTGCGTTCACTAGCCAAGAATCTCTGGTCTATCGACGCCGCCGATGCCTGGGTATCGGTACCGGACAAAGCGGTCGGTACCCCAGAGCATGGCACCACTAGTTCTGTCGAGGTTGGGGCCTCAAGAACATCCTGGAGCACCGATGATGCTTTGGAAGCCGAAGCCTCCCGCTGGGGCAATTTTGCCGGTTTGAGTCCCTCAAGGGCAACGCCAGGGGCATCTTGATACTTAAGAGATCTACCCTTTGAGGACTGGCTAGACTTAAGTTTAGTTACCTGAGATCCATGGGAGGAAGACGAAGCCCTGGAAGATGTTGATGCCACAGATGCTGCATCGGAGGGAAAAAGGGTGCTAAGCTTAGCAGCTCGGTTTTGCAGACCCCTCTTCGACATCATCCCACAGGCAACACACTCGGAGATAGAGTGGTCAGGAACTAACATTTGAGGCACCACTCATGGTTGTCGGTGATGGATATGGTACCGCCACACTTGGAACACTTTTTAAAACCCAAAGCGGGTTTTCCCATTGTAGAGGAAAGTTGGGCCTAGTGCCCAAAAATGGCGCGTGGCACCAGAGGAGAAAAAAGCTGGAAGACGCCAGGAAAAGATTTTTATTTTTTTACAAGGAAAAGAAAGAAAAAACCGGCGGTACCGGTGTAGCATCGAAGGCAGGCAGACGCGACCACAAAAAAGAATAAATGGGATATTTTCTGCAGTGACAGGAAGTGTGACCTGCTGGCTCTGTGGAAAACGAAGAACTGGAGGAGGGACAGTTGGGAAAGGCGGGAAGGCAGCACGCAGGCGCTGTGGGATACTCCCAAAAGCTTTCTAATTGGACGCTGGGGAGCGTTCCCGCGCAGGCTCCATCGGTACCGACGATACCCATATGTGAAGACTACATTCCTGCTTGTTCCTGGAGATAACCACCCTCCGAGAAAGGTAGAGCAAATGGCAGGTTGCCATCGGCTCAAATGGCGACCGAGTAAGCTGCCCTAAAACCACATTGCGATCCCACTCGGTTGCCGGTGGGCAAACCGGAGGCTTCAGAAGAAGCAGACCTCTCAAGAATCAAGAAACCAAGGGATGGGCAGAAGGGGCTTCTCTTCCACTGGGAAGTGGTTTGCTGCAAGAGCGCTAAGGTGCACCCTGATGGAGTTGGACTTGAGGCCCAAATCCAAAAGGTGGAGAAGGTACTGTAGAACCTCCACACCCTGCCCTTTGCACCACGACACAAACCTACGCCACTTCAAGGCATAGGTCCTGCTAGTTGAGGGCCTCCTTGAGGCCAACAAGATTTCCTCAACCGCCTTTGGAAGGAGGAGAAGGGCGAGTATTACCCTCTCAGTAGCCATGCCATTAAGTTGAGGGAACTGAGGTTGGGATGCAGGAGAGTGCCCCCCTCCTGGGACAGGCGGCTTGGGGAGGACCCCAGGGGGATGGGAGCCTCCACCGCTAGCTGAAGTAGAAGTGGAAACCAGGGTTGCCTCGGACTGAAGACCAGGTAGCAGCCTGGCAGATGTCCACCATTGGCTGGAGCACAAGTTTGCTGCCGAAGCTGCCATGGCCCTAACAGTGCGCTGTAACAGGCCTTCCAGTGGGAGCCTCACCTGCTCATAAGGACGATACAATCTGCCACCCATGTGGACAGCATGCGCTTGGTCACCCCCTCATCTAGCCTACTGGGGTCGTAGGTGATGAAAAGCTGAGCAGTTTTGCGGTGGCCCTGAGTGTGTTGGATATAGAAGGACAAAGCCAAAGTGTGAAGGACCGTTTCCACCCGACTGGAGTGAGGTCTTGGAAAGAAGGTAGGGAGCACCATTCCCTGGTTGAGATGGAATGGAGACACTACCTACGGCAGGAATTTGGGGTGCGTGCAGAGCACCACTCTGTTCTTGTAGAACCTGGTATAGGGTGCCTCTGCCACGAGGGCCTGAAGTTCACCGAGACTGCGAGCAGAGGTAAGCACGACCAGGAAAGCCACCTTACAAGAGAAGTAGATAAGAACATAACCTCAGCATAAACTTAAAAAAAACTGAGGCAATGTTTGTGACAAGATCATCTATGACTGAGAACACCTACCCGGAAATAATCACTATCAACAAAACCTCCATACCTGTCAGAAAACAGGTAAAATACTTAGGAGTAATAATAGACCACACTCTCACCATGTTACCACACATAAAACAAACAGTAAAAACCATTTTCTATAAACTCAAAACAATTCAACACCTAAGGCCACGCCTAGAAACACCAGACTTTAGATCCGTAGTAAGTACACTGATCACCCCTCACTTTGACTATTGCAATAGTCTCCTAATAGGCCTCCCGCAAAAAAGCACCTACCTTCTGCAAAGAGCACAAAACATCTGTGCAAAAGTGATTGCTAAAGCTCCCCTAACAGATCACGTAACCCCTATACTGCTAGACCTCCACTGGCTCCCTATAAACAGTAGAATTAAATATAAAATCATCCTAACAACCTATAAACTCATAAACGACATAACCCCCTCACACTTATCCACATTACTGCAATCTCCAACTTCGACAAGGACCCTCAGACAAAACGCGGCCCACTCGCTCATCATACCTAAAACCATCCGCAAAACTAAGAACACCACTAGCTCCAGAGCATTCTCATTCACTGCCCCTACACTCTGGAACGACCTCCCTATTGAACTTCGCACCATAAGAGACCTCTTCCAATTCAGAAAAGAATTAAAGACCTACCTGTTCACTGAACACTTCGAAGTCCCCTACTACCCCAAAGCTAGCTCCACAACAAACCTGGTCACACATGCACAAACTCCCTTAACCCAAACAATATAAACACAAGCCTACCCCCCCCCCCCCACTCACACGCCTCAAAGACGACAAAAAAAAGGAACTAAATTCCAACACCTACACCAATATCTGCCCCACACAACACACACACCACACACTGTAAATATACATTTGTAAAAAGTTTGATGTGTTTGCTTTAACACCTACAAAGTTCTTGCTTTAATACTTAAAAAATGTCTCTGCTTATTGTTTTTCTTTAATATATTTACTGTTCAATGTAAATAGTTGATTTCTATTGTTCTATTGTTCTATGTACAATGTTCAATGTAAATAGTTGATTTCTATTGTTCTATGTAAAATGTATACAAACTGTGTACAAGACTGTTAACCTGTTATATGTAAACCGCCCTTGATCTCTGGAAGGGGCGGTATAAAAGAAATAGTTAAATAAATAAATAAATAAATAAGATATGCCATACTGGGTCGCCCAGTATCCTGTTTCCAGCGGTAGCCAATCTAGGTCATAAGTACCTAGCAGTTTCCCCAAAAGAGACAGATTCCTCAATGCCTGTATTGGGTCAAGCAGTGATATCCTGGGTACCTTTTAATAATGGTTTATGGACCTTTCCTCCAGGAACTTGTCCAAACCTTTTTTAAACCCAGCTACACTAACAGCTTTTACTACATCCTCCGGTAACAAGTTCAGAGTTTGATTGCACACTGAGTGAAAAAATATTTTCTCTTACTATTCTTAAATAGGTTACCCTGTAGCTTCATTGCTTGTCCCCTAGTCTTTTTATATTCTGATGACGTAAACAATCGATCTACGTTTGCCCGTTCCACTCCATTAATTTATAGACCTCTATCATATCTCCCCTCAACCGTCTCTTTTCCAGGTTGAAGAGCCCTAACCTTTTTAGCCTCTCTTCATAGGAGTATCCTTCCATCCCCTTTACCATTTTGGTGGCTCTTCTCTGGTAGCGGAGGAGTGAGTCTTATGGCTTTTCAGCCGACGAATGGTCAAATGCACCACCATGGAGTTATCCGGCAGCTGTGACTTTTGGAACCCGGGCTCCAGCGGACGCGATACATCGATTAAAGCAGTTTTCTCACCACCGGCACCAAAACCACTGTCTCCCACATTCGGAGCATCAGCCGTTCCAGGATGGGAAGAATGGGCACCATGAGCGAGGGGCCTCGTATTGGAGGATTTCTAACTTATCTACCAGAGGGTCCTCCTCCAACTCAGTTGGGAATGCCAGAGCCTTAGACATGTCCTTGACAAAATCAAGGAAACCCATATCCTTGGGTGGGGACTGTGGTCGAGAATCCAAGGCAGGAGAGTCAGATGGGATGTCGTGGTGGCGACAGATATCGGGGGACTCCTCGTCATCCATCTCCCACTCGGAGTAGTCTGTCGAGGACTTGTAGGAGGGCTTGCCATGTAAGTCACCCCTATTTGTTGAAATATAAGAGATAGTTATATTTATTTTGATTTTATGCTGTTATACTATGAAGGCATCCACTGTGTCTGTCCCATGCCATTTTGAATTCCGTCACTATTTGCCCCCAGCACTTCCATCGGGAGGGCTTTGCAAGCATCCATCACCCATTTCAGTAAAAAACTATTTCCTAACATTGCCTTTCAATTTACCTCCTTGCAGCTTCATGTTATGCTCTCTAGTTTTGAGAAGAGGTTTGTTTGATCATTAATACTCAAGTATTTAAAGGTATGAATCATATCTCCCCTGTCCTTCCTCCAGAGTGTACATATTTAAGTCTTCAGGTCTCTTCTCATAAGTCTTCCGGTCGCCTTCCTCTGAACTGTTTCCAGTCTTTTTATATCCTTTGAGAGATATGGTGTCCAAAACTGAAAAAATATTCCAAGTGAGGCCTCAGCAGCTATTGGTACAGTGGCATTAGTACCTCTTCCTTTCTGCTGATAATATCTATTTGTATGCAACCTAGCATCCTTCGGGCTTTTGCCACCACCTTGTCGCACTGTTTTGCCACCTCAAGATCCTCAGAAACAATCATTCCGAGGTCCTTCTCTTGGTCCATGCACACCAACCTCTCGCCCTCTATCGCATACAATTCCCTTGGATTTCTACTTCCCAAGTGTATGACACTGCACTTCACATTAAAATCTTAACTGCCAAGCATCAGACCGTTCTTCCAGCTTTTGTAGATCTTTCCTCATGTTCTCCACTCCCTCAGGGGGAGTCCACTCTGTTACAAATTTTGTCATCTGCAAAAAGACAGATTTTTCCATTCAGTCCTTCAGCAATATCACTCACAAATACATTGAACAGTACCGGTCCCAGGACTGAACTCTGGGGCACACCGCTAATCACCTTCCTTTCATCTGACTGAATTCCGTTTACCATCACCTTCTGTCATCTGTCAGTCAACCAATTTCTGTTCCAGTTAACCACCTTAGCGCATATCTCCAAGCTGTTGAATTTATTGATAAGCCTCCTATGAGGAACAGTAAGAGTAGTTACTCACCTGTAACAGGTGTTCTCCAGGAGCAGCAGGAATCAGTCCTCACATAAGGGTGATGTCGGCGTCGACAGAGCCCCCATGCGGAGCATTTCCCCAGCTTTCAAAGAAAGCCTTTGGGAATGCAAGCACGCATGCGCGGTCCCCTTCCCGCCTAAAGGTGCCATCTTGCTCAGTCAAATGACATAGCTAAAAGACAGCACAAAAAAGAAAATGAACTATATACAACTGCAACTGCAAGGGGAGGAGGGAGGGTCGTGAGGACTGATTCCTGCTACTCCTGGAGAACACCTGTCACAGGTGAGTAACTACTCTTTCTCCAGGACCAAGCAGGAAGTCAGTCCTCACATATGAGTGACTCCCTAGCTCTGGGCTACCAGGAACCCAGGCTGAAAAATAGAGCTCCCTCTAGAGTCCCAGCAACAGTGAGAGAATCTTCTGAGACCACACCTGAATGGTAGCCCAACACCAGGGCCGGAGAGTAGGAGTTGCCTAAACCTCAAAGAGATTACGGAGTACCGCTTGCCCGAAAGCACTATCCCTACGGAACTCCCTCTCGAGGCAGTAGTGGTCCGCAAAAGTCTGGCTTGAAGACCAAGTAGGGCCCAGCAGATGTTTCCAGCGGAACAGAGCGGAAGTGAGCTACTGATGTGGCCTTCGCCCGAACTTGGTGGGCCGTGACTCGACCCTCCAGGGAGAGGCCGGCTGACCTGTACGCCCAGGCGATACAGTCTGCCACCCAGATGGACAACGTACACTTAGTGACAGGCAACCCCAATTTATTAGGGTCAAAGGAAATGAAGAGCTGAGAAGCCCTTCTATGCCCCTGCGTACGTTCAAGGTAAAAGGACAGCGCCCTTCTACAATCCAGGGTATGCAAGACTGTCTCTGCTCTACTGGCGTGCTGCCTGGGAAAGAACGTTGGAAGTACCACCTCCTGGTTGAGGTGGAAGGAGGACACCACCTTTAGAAGGAACTTAGGATGAGTCTGCAAGACTACCCTGTTCCTATAGAACCTGGTATACGGCCTATCCGAGACCAGGGCCTGAAGCTCACTCACCCGCCTAGCTGAGGTGAGTGCTACAAGGAACAATACCTTCCAGGAGGAAACAAATGGCAGGTTGCCATCAGCTCAAAAGGTGGGTGAGTCAGTTGCTGCAAGACCACATTGAGATCCCACTCAGGAGAAGGTGGACGAATAGGAGGCTTAAAGCAGAAGCAGGCCTCTTAGAAAGCGGGACACCAGAGGGTGGCCTGAGAGAGATTGTCCATCCACCTGCAAGTGGTGAGCTGAGAGGGCACTGAGGTGAACCTGGACAGAGTTGGACTGAAGTCCCAGGTTGGAAAGGTGGAGCAGGTATTGAAGCACCACCTGGACAGAGCAGGAGAAAGGGTCCTCTTGCTGTTGAGAACACCAAATAGAGAACCTATGCCACTTTAGAGCATAGGCCTTCCTGGTGGAATGTTTCCTGGAGGCCAACACCACCTCTTCAACCTCCCTAGATAGGAGCAAGGGAGCAAGGACTAGCCTTTCAGCAGCCATGCCATCAAATTGAGAGATTTGAGGTTGGGATGCAAAAGGGACCCCCTGGGTCCTGAGTCAGAAGATCGGGTTGCAACCCCAGAGGAAGTGGAGTATCCACCGCCAACTGCAGAAGAAGAGGGAACCACGGCTGCCTGGGACACCTGGGGGCTATCAGGATCACCGTGGCTCGGTCCTGCTGGATTTTGAATAGAGTCCGGGCCACCAGAGGTGTGGGAGGAAAGGCATACAGCAGGCCCCCTGACCAAGGGATCAGGAATGCATCCAGAGCTGTTCTCAAGGGATGCGGTTGCCTTGGGTAGTTGCCTGTTGGGCGGACTGGCAAAAAGATCTATGGTTGGAAGACCCCACTTCAGAAAGATCTTTTGCACTACCAGAGGATCCAACTGCCACTCGTGAGGCTGCAGGAGTCTGCTGAGTCTGTCCGCCAGGTAGTTTTCCTGGCCTGGGAGGTAGACTGCCTTGAGAGTCATGCCCTGGGTGACAGCCCAGGAGCAGAGAGCTTGTGCTTCCAGGCATAGAAGTCTGGATCCCGTGCCTCCCTGCTTGTTGATGTCGAACATAGCCACCTGGTTGTCAGTCTGAACTAGGACAGACTGGTGAGACAGGATCTGAGAGAAAGTCCGCAAGGCCAGCCGAATGGCCCTCAATTCCAACAGGTTGATCTGCTGGGCGGCCTCCCATGGAGACCACAGGCCTTGGGTGCAGGCTCCCTAGCAGTGAGCCCCCCAGCCCTGCAGGGAAGCATCGATTGTCAGTACCTGAGTGTGTGGGGAGGCCTGAAAAGGAACACCCCTGACCAGATTAAGGGAGATGCCGCCACTAGCATAAGGAGTCCACCAAGGGTTTGGACACCTTTATTCTGTCTGACAACTTCCCCTGTGGCCTGCAGCCACTTCATCCAAATATATAATAACTATCTAACAAAAGGAAACAATAGACAGCACAAAGAAAAATTATTACGCAGCAACCTTAGCAAAATCATACAATAGACCTAGAGAGCTATTTTTCATTGTCAGAAAACTAACCAATAACGCACAAACCTCTAGCAACGAAATAACAGACATCTCAGTACAAACCCTAGCTAATCACTATCAAAACAAATCAAAAAAACCTGCTATGCCCTCAGAAAATAACATCTCTCAATCTGTAGATGAATGGTCAGAATTTTACCCCATTTCAAAAGTGTCACTAAAAACTATCATCTCCGGCCTAAATACCACAACTTCGTATTTAGATCCATGCCCAGTATCATGGATAAAAAACACACTACCAACTCTACTATCCTATATTCTCCCAATAGTAAACTCTTCACTTACCCAAGGATACCTTCCACCCCTGCTCAAACATGCACAAATACGCCCAATTCTAAAGAACTGTAAACTAGATAAAACATCTCCAACATCATACAGGCCCATCTCTAGCATACCATTCTTGGCCAAAATAATTGAAAAGGTAGTGCAATTACAGACACAGGAATTTATAGACTTATCTTACCCACTCGAACAACAATATGGATTCCGGCCCCGCCATGGAGTAGAAACACTTCTAACAGTATTAATAGATACACTCCTAAAAGGAATTGACAATCAAACAGGCATTCATCCTCCTTTTCATTGACATATCAGCAGCTTTTGATAGCGTACCTCACTCAATAATGCTCAACAACCTAAGACAGTTAGGCATAAACTCTACCGTACATAAATGGTTCACCTCATATTTAAATAACAGAACACAAAATGTAAGAATAGGTAATCAAACATCCAACACATACAAACAAGAAATAGGTTTACCACAAGGTTCAGCGCTTTCAGCCCTACTTTTCAATATCTATATAAAACCGGTCTGCAATATCTTTAAAAAATTTGGAGTACAATATCACCTTTATGCGGATGATATTATGATGTACATACCTTTTACGATTCCTAACCTACCGATTCAACTCCTATCAGACTGCTACAATGAAATTACAATCTGGCTAAAAACCCAAAACCTCCATATAAACCATGCTAAAACCGAAGTCTTAATCGTAACAAAAAACCAATCATTTATTCCTTCAACCCACATAACACTACAAAACCAAGAAATTAAAATAAAAAATGAAATTAGATATCTAGGTGTTATTTTAGATACACACCTTACAATGGAAACTCACATTAGAAATACCATAAAGAAAATCTACTTCAAACTTAAAATCCTCAAACAACTACGCCCCCTTGTATTTATACAAGATTTTATCAATATAACACAGGCTACCATAACTCCCCACTTCGATTTCGCCAACTTAATACTTATAGGCATTTCAAAACAAAACATCAAAAGAATCCAACTTGCGCAAAATGCAACAGCTAGAATTATATTAAAAATAAATTCACTTCAACACAACACCGACACTAGCATCCCTTCACTGGTTACCAATACAAAGCAGGATAATATACAAAACAATAACTACATTCAAAGCCTTAAATGACATGGCCCCGAAGATACTATGTAATCTAATATGCAAAGAACCACCTAAGCCCACTCATAGAAAAGGACAATCAAATAAACTAAAGATTCCAAAAGAATTTATAAAAACTCACAAATTAACAAATAGAGCCTTTTCCCACATAGCCCCAACCGTCTGGAATTCGTTACCAGAGGACTTACGATCACTAACAGAGATAACGGAATTCAGAAAAAAATTGAAAACGTATCTATTCACTAAACACTATAATACCATGGAAAACCCTCCACTCAACTTAAAGGCTAAACATGAACCTGCCCACATCAAGCTTATACTCCCTGCTATAAAGGATAACATACAAAACTTAAACGAATAAACACTCCATTCCTATGCCCTGATACCCTACTTGTATATAGTTGCAACTGTTATGATCTGCCTATGCGGTAGAGACAGCTCTTTTGTTTAAATGGTTACACACACTGTTTTAGTTGATATATCCCACTTAGTTTTTTAAACCCTGCTTTGTGCAAGTTATGATGTTCTATGTAAAAAGTTATAATGTTCTATGTAAAACAAACTCTGCTTTGTTAACTGTTGTTAATTGTACACCGCAACTGATCGCTGGAAGATGCGGTATATAAATAAGTGTTAAATAAATAAATAAATAAAATCCTGAGGTGCCACTGAGCTGGCAAACAACAAATTTCATACCCCATAAAAGGGAAGACCTTGGATGAAACGCTCCTTTTCGTAGAACGGTGGATTTTCAGAGTTAACACTGTGCAGCCAATGGGATTAAATGCCTCAGTAGAGTGGCAAGTGTGCAGATAGTAGTGCTCAGTAATTAGTATAAAAGACAGCTGCTTTGTCTAAGCCGCATGCGCGGCGTTTTTTGACACTATTGTGAGAGAAAGAGACGTGGGCAGCAGCATTAGTAGGTAAATCTTGGCTTTTTAATAGTTTAACAGCTTGTTTTGAAACGTTTGCTGGAGGAAGCTATGTAAGAGATATGTTATTCAACTTCGGAAGGATGTCAATAGTGAGCATAAGTTACATCAACGCTCTTAATATTACTTCATTTCTATTTTTAGATTCTCCTGATGAACCTCCCTCAAGGAGAGAAACGCTAAAACGGGCGCCAGAGGAAGGCGTTGAGAACATACTTAGTTCAGGTTTACAATAAGAAGAAAGTCCAACGGAGCTAAGATAAGCTGATTGTTTTAACCTTTTTTAGCTACACAAGATTGAGATAGTCTGGTGATAGAGGTGTAAGATATTTTCACTGCTTAAAAATCAAGACAAAAAAGAAGCAAAACAACTCATCAGTAGTCATTGATGAAAATGAGGCACAGTTGATTCTCCACAAAGATTGTGGTTCTGAGTGCCATCAGAGTCTGAGACTACAGTTGCTCTTACAAAAAAGCATTTTTCTATGATAAATAATTCTTAAATAATTACTCAAAAAAACTTAAGAACTATTGCCAGAAGATATATACATTGACGTTTTGTTATATTAGAGTATTCACCTACAGTATGACTCATGTGTAGCCGGGCATGTGGGGTGACATGCCCTGTGGAAGCCATGTGACCTAAGAGCCGGAGGAAGTTTCTGGCCGAGACCAGAGAGTCGGCCCGAAACTGACCGGCCAACTTTATCAGCCTGTGCGCTCTGTTCACAGGCAAAAAATCGTTTGCTTGGAGGGTATCCAACCTGGCCCCTATAAATTCCATGTCTTGTGAGGGGACCAAAGTGGACTTTGGGAAGTTTATAACGAACCTCAGGTGCTGAAGCAGGGATATGGTTCTGCAATTGGCCTGCCTGGCCTCTTGTGGAGACTGGCCTCTGATTAGCCAGTCATCCAGGTAAGGGAACACAAAGATCCCCTGGTTACTGAGGTAGGCCGCAACCACCGCCAGGCATTTTGCAAAAACCCTGGGGGCAGAGGTGAGGCCAAAAGGAAGCACTCTGTACTGGAAGTGCCTTCCTCCCACCACAAATCTGAGGAATTGTCTGTGGCTTGGATGGATGAGGATATGAGTATAAGCATCCTTCAGGTCTAAGGAGCATAGCCAATCTCCCTGCTGGAGGTAGGGCAGTAAGATTCCAAGGGTAAGCATCTTGAACTTTTCCCTCTCCAGAAACATGTTCAGATTTTGCAGGTCGAGGATGGGTCTGAGGCCTCTTGTTCTTTTTGGTACCAGAAAGTACCTGGAATAGAAGCCTTGCCCTCCCAGGTGGTGAGGCACTGGTTCCTCCGCCTGGTCCCTCAGTAGATCTTCCAACTCCTGAAGGAGTAAGTTTCTGTGCAGAGGGGGTCTTGGAGGCTTCCCTGGAAAGTAGGAGAGGGGTATCTGGGTGAAGTGGAGCAGATAGCCCCTTTGGATGATACTTAACACCCAAGTATCCCCTGTGATGGCTGGCCACCTGTCTGCGTACAGGGTCAGCGAACTCCTGTGCCCTGGAGAGGAGGAGAGGCTATGCCGGCATAGTCAAAAACCTCCTCCCAGCTGAGCAGGAGCCGGAGTAGGCGGCTTGGGGGTCTTCTGCCTACGGGACCCATGACCCTGCCCCTTGGCCTGCTGGCCCTGTTGGGGAGCTGCAGAGGCCTGGCAGTGAGGGTAGGTTTTATAGGCAGTGGTCTTCCTCGGGTAAAAGGTCTTTTTCCCCCGAGCCCTTCTTTTTCTGAGAAGGGGCAGAGGTCTTCTTGGATAGTAAGAGTCTCGGTCTTGAGCTCTGCAGCCTTTTCGGCCATGGGCTTGCCAAAGAGGTTTTCACCTCAGCAAGGGACATCGACCAACTTGTCCTGTACCCACAGCTCGAGGGTCCGAGGATTGTAGCCAGGCCTGACAGCGTGCACCGATGCCGGCCCCTGCTACTTGGGCTGAAGCCTCAAATCCATTGTAGGCTGCTCGAGAAATAAACTTCGAGCACTCTCGAATACCAGAAGAGAAGGCCTTGAACCTCTACAAAGGTTCCTCGGACAGACCAGCAGAGAACCCGGCAATCTCCTTTGCCAGGTCTCGAAGGTACATGCCCATGTACAGCTGGTAGGTCTGGGTGTAGCAAACAAGCATAGAGCCCTGGAAGCACTTTCTACCGAGGGCATCTTCTGACCCTTCAGGCGATGCATGGCCGATTCCACCACCATGGAATGGTGCGGTAGCTGTGTCTTCTGAAACCCAGGGCTCTTGCGGACTCGATAGATGGAATCGACCTGCTTGCTTAGAACCGGCATCGAGGCCGGCGCCTCCCACATGCGGAAGAGCAACTGCTCCAGCATCGGAGGAACCGGGACGGGAGGAGAGTCATACTGCAGAGCATCGAGCTCCTCAGCTCAAGGCTCTTCCTCAGGGTCTGCTGGGAAAAGTCAGTGCCTTGGCCATGTCCTGTACGAAATCTGAGAACCTAGTATCCTCCGGGGGGGACCTAGTCCGAGGCTCGGAGCCCGGTGAGTCCGAAGGGATGCACCGAGTCCGGAAGGTGTCAGGGGACTCCTCCTCCTCCGTTTCCCACGCCGATTCCTCTGAGGAGGAATCGAGCGGCTCCGAGTGGGCGGGCACTGACGCCATCCGCCCCAACGCCGAGGGAATCAGCGTCGACAACCTCAGTCTTGAACGAGAGGCCGAGGGTGACCGCGGCCGAGGATCGACTCGAGTTCGCATGGTCTCGAGGATCGGCTCGGCCTCCGGGGTCGACTTGGACATCGACGTCCCGGTGGTCAGGGCAGATGCGCCAGTGAGACCGGCGATCAGCACCCGCTGCTGCTCCATGAAGGCAGACAATCTGCTTTCCAAGGCCATCAACCTGAGTCCGAGCTCAGGAGACCCAGCAGCCTCTGACTCGGGCCCGACATCGGCTCCCCCGGAGGAGAGTCCACGAGGACTACAGTACTCATGTGACTCGGGGCCTCTGACTCCACACGAGGATGCTTTGCAGACCTCTCCGACTCCGAAGACCCGGGACGGCGATCGGGGCTATGCGACATGGCCCTCGAGGAGCCAAGAGCGTCCACTGATGCTGCCCTCGCGGGTTTCTTCTTACTTCGGTGCTCCCTCAAGGGGAACTCCCTTTCAGAGGAGCCCCGACGATGCTCGGGGTCAGACTCCTGAGACGTCGAGGCCTCTGACGAAGTCCTGACCCGTCCAGAGACAGACTCGGAGAAGATCCTCTCACGCTGGTGCTGACGGCTCCGAAATGCCTTGGAAGACATTTTGCCACAGGGACTGCAGACCGTAGAATCGTTGTGTGGACCCAGGCACCGGAGACAGCAGTCGTGTGTGTCGGTGAGACATCAGTTTCTTGCACCAATCACACTTCTTAAAGCCACTGGCAGCCATCGGGGGGGGGGGGGGGAAAGAGCCCCTGCAAGATCAAAAAATTGGGCTGCCAGGGAAAAGAAAAAAAGGCACGAATGCAGTCTCTAAGGGCAAAAACAGAGAGAGAGAGATCCGGACTCGGCACCGGTGTACTAAGTCCAGGCGGGAAAGGAACCGACGTTGAACCGATGAAAAACTCGACCCAATGCAGGATAAATCAACTTTTTTCATGGGTGACAAGGACAGGAGTCCGTAGGGCTCCGCGGAAAAAAGCAGACTGAGCAAGATGGCACCTTTGGGCAGGAAGGGGATCACGCATGCGTGCCTGCATTCCCAAAGGCTTTCTTTGAAAGCTGGGGAAATGCTCCGCATGGGGGCTCCGTCGATGTCACCCATATGTGAGGACTGACTTCCTGCTTGGTCCTGGAGAATCAAAGGATTTGCTGAAATCCAGGTAGATGACATCCATCGCATGCCCTTGATCTAGTTTTATTTATTTAGACAGTTTTGTATACCGCCTTATCCTTCAATCAAAGCGGTCACAACACAATTGGGGGATACATTTAACACGCGGGGATATGAGACACATACACTAATACTTACAGGGAACATGGGCAATGGAGGGTTAAGTGGCTTGCCCAAGACCACAAGGAGCATCTGTGGGACTAGAAACCCCAGTCCTTCCGGCCCAAGGTTGCTATCCTTTAGTGGGATTTGAACCTCCGACCTTCCGGCCTGAAGTACCTTGCCCCAACCACTAGGCTACTCCTCCCTCCTGGTCACCCAGTCATAAGAACATAAGATATGCCATACTGGGTCAGACCAAGGTCCATCAAGCCCAGTATCCTGTTTCCAACAGTGGCCAATCTAGGTCATACGTACCTAGCAGTTTCCCCAAAAGAGACAGGTTCCACAATGCTTGTACTGGGTCAAGCATTGATATCCTGGGTCCCTTCTTAATAATGGTTTATGGACCTTTCCTCCAGGAACATGTCCAAACCTTTTTTAAACCCAGCTACACTAACAGCCTTTACTACATCTTTCGGTAACAAATCCCAGAGTATGATTACACGTTGAGTGAAAAAATATTTTCTTTTATTAGTCTTAAATAGTTTACCCTGTAGCTTCATTGCATGTCCCCTACTCTTTCTATATTCTGAGAACGTAAACAAACGATCTACGTTTACCCGTTCCACTCCGTTCATTAATTTATAGACTTCTATCATATCTCCCCCTCAGCCCTCTCTTTTCCAGGTTAAAGAGCCCTAACCTTTTTAGCCTTTCTTCATAGGAGTATCCTTCCATCCCCTTTACCATTTTGGTGGCTCTTCTCTGAACCTTTTCTAATAACGCTATATCCTTTTTAAGATACGGTGACCAGAATTGCACACAATATTCAAGGTGCGGTCTCACAATGGAATGATATAGAGGCATTAAAATATCCTTTGTTTTATTTTCCATTCCTTTCCTTATGCTACCTAGCATTCTATTTGCTCTCTTGGCCGCCGCTGCACAAAGAACTCAGATTTGTTTGGCAAGATCGTTCTTTGGTAAAACCATGTTGCTTTGGATCATGCAAACTGTTGGTTTCGAGTAAGTCCACTATTCGCTCTTTCACTACATTACCTTTCCCACCACAGAGATAAGGCTTACTGGCCTGTAGTTTGTCACATCTTCCCTGTTACCACTTTTGTGAAGAGGTATCACATCAGCCCTTCTCAGTCCTGTGGAACTTCTGTCTCCAAGGATCTATTAAAAACATCCTTTAATGGCATTGCAAGAACCTCTGAGCTCTTTCAGTATCCTGGGATGTATCCCATCCGCTCCCATGGCCTTGTCCACTTTCAGTTTTGCAAGCTGTTCTAACACATTATCTTCTGTGAATGGTGTGGTATCTACTCTATTACCATTTGTATATTTGGGAATCACAGGTGGTCCTTCTCCAAGATTTTCTTTAGTAAAAACAGAGCAGAAGCATTTAGCATTTTTGCTTTTTCAATGTCACTTTCCACGAATCTGTTTCGAGTCCTGCAATTCCACCTCTGATTTTCCTCCTCTCCTGAATACACCTGAAGAAAGTATTGTCGTCACGCTTCACATCTTTAGCCATCTTTTATTCTGCCTTTGATTTTGCTATCCTTATTTCTCTTTTTGTCTCTTAGTCTTGAAGGACTAGGAAAGGGGACTGCTACTTCTGGAGAGAGATCTGCAATTTTGAGTATATACTTCTGGGAATTTTTCTGAAGGGACTTCCTTGGATTAAAGCCGATTAATCTGTGAACCCAGTGTATTTGTTAAAACAGTCAGGACCTAGTAACAGCAGTTTAAGTTTAAATTTAAAACACAGAAGAGAGCTATCTGGTTAGATTTCATACCCAGCAGAGAGCTTGTAGTTTAAATTTAATACTCACCCAGGGCCTAGTTTCAGCAAAGTACTTTTAGTTTAAATTTAACACACAGAAGAGAGCTTTCTGGTTAAATTTAGAACCCAGCAGAGAGCTTCTAGTTTAAATTTCATAATAAGTCAGAGCCTAGCAGCAGCAAAGAGCTTTAGTTTAAATCAAATCAGAAAGCATAGTTACTCACCTGTAACAGGTGATCTCCGGGAACAGCAGGAATTTAGTCCTCACATATGGGTATCGTCGGTACAAATGGAGCCTGAGCGGGAACGCTCCCCAGCATCCAATAGGAACGCTTTTGGGAGCATCCCTCAGCACATGCGCGCTGCCTTCCCGCTTTTCCAACTGTCCCTCTTCAGTTAAGTTTGTAGCTGAGTGACAGGATAGAGGGAGAGAGGAAAGAGACAGAGAGAGAGAGAGAGAGAGAGAGAGAGAGAGAGAGAGAGAACTCCTAGGGGAGGTGGGTGGGTTGTGAGGACTAAATTCCTGCTGTTCCCGGAGATCACCTGTTACAGGTGAGTAACTATGCTATCTCCAGGAACAAGCAGGAATGTAGTCCTCACATATGGGGACTCCCTAGCTGAAGATGCCAGGGAGATAGCCCCAGGAAGGTGCCACCGTCGAAGGTGAGAATCCTTCCTCCAATGGATCTCTGGCATCCCAACAGGGTTGGTGGGTAGGTGTTGGTTTAGGTTTGAAAGAGATTTTGAAGAACAGCTTGGCCAAAGGCGGCATCCCGATGGGAGGCTTTATCTAGGCAGTAGTGGGCTGTGAAGGTGTGTACTGAAGCCCAGGTGGCTGCTCGACAAATGTCATCGATAGACAGAGTGGAGATTAGCCATAGAAGCTGCCATGGCTCTTACATTATGAGCTGTGACATGGTCCTGAAGAGGAAGACCCTTACTCTCATAAGTAAAGGATATGCATTGGGCAATCCATTTAGATAAAGTTCTTTTGGAGACTGGAAGTCCGAAATGACTAGGGTCAAAAGCTATAAAAGATTGTGAGGACTTTATGTTGCTGTGTTCTTTGTATGTAAAAGGTCAAGGCCCTTTTACAATCCAAAGTATGAAGGTTTCTTTCTGCATTAGAGGCGTGAGGCCTCGGAAAAAATACAGGAAGGAAAATTGATTGATTTAAATGAAAAGGCAAAACCACCTTTGGCATAAAATGTGGGTGAGTTCGAAGAACCACCTTATCATGATGAAACCTAGTATAAGGAGGATCAGCCACTAAATCTTGCAATTCACTGATGCGACGGGCAGAGGTGATTGCAATTAGGAAGATGACCTTCCAGGTCAAAAACTTAAGGGCTGCACAGTGGCTAAAGGCTCAAAAGGCGGCTTCATGAGCTGCCCGAGAACTAGATTTAGATCCCATGCCACCGGTGGTGGCTTGATGGGAGGTTTAGTTGATAAAAGGCCTCTCAAATCTTGATAGGAGTGGATGAGAGGAAATTGGTTGTCCATTTAGAGGCTTATAAGAAGCTGCAATTGCACTAAGATGGACTCTTACTGAATTGGTCTTTAACCCAGAATTTGATAAGTGAAGGTGATACTCTAGTATTGATTCTAAGGGTATGACCAGGGAGTTTAATCCCCTCTTGGAGCACCATATAGTAAAACGTTTCCACTTGAAGGCATAAGATCTTGTACCTTCTCGCACACAGCACAAACAGATCTAGGAGATCACTAGTTGCAAATATGCTACTTACACCAAGTGAATCTACAAAACTTAACCAGTCAACCATCAATGGGGCATTTGTGAACTACGCTCCCAGGTGCTGGAACAGACTCCCTCCCAGCATTAGAGCAATCATGGACCTTAAGCAGTTTAGAAAGGCTCTCAATCACCACCTGTTTCTCATGCATTTTACACAGCTAGATGTCCCCCCCCTCACCCCCACAATCTCAAACCCATGCTATCTGATAACATAGAACCTACAGCGAATTGAGCACCAGCAAGTAAATTGTTCGAAATGTAAATAGTTTCCCTCAGTTTACCCTCCATGTTAAAGCCCTGTTATATGTAAACGTAGGCCAGACTTGTCTGACCAAGTGTTATATTGTTTTAAAGTAAACCGCACTGATAACAGAGCGCGGTATATAAGAACTGTTAAATAAATAAATAAAATCATCTTGTGGAAAGTTTCCTAGAAGCCTGAAGGATATCTATTACCTGCTGGGACAGGTTGAAGTCCTGGAGGTCTAAGCCTTCAAACAGGCCGTGATATGCAGTGAATGGGGATTCGGGTGCCATAGCGTCCCGTTCTCCTGGGAAAGGAGATCTGTAGCATGCCCTAACTCCAGAGGTGCCACTTGAGAGAGATGCAGAAGCAGGGAATACCACGTTTGGCGTGGTCATCGTGGTGCTACGAGAATCATGCGACCCGTGTCACTCTGAAGCTTGAAGAGTGTTTTGGGGATGAGGGGAATGGGTGAGAAGGCATAAAGGAAGTCCTGACCCCAGTGAAGGAGGAAGGCATCCCTTGCCTGACAGTTGTGTGCTGGAATCCTGGAAGAGAACAAGGGAAGTTTGGCATTCAGTGGACTTGCAAAGAGGTCTATGTCTGGAGTGCCCCAGAGATGAAATACCTTTGTCAACTGGTTTAGGTGGAGTGACCACTCGTGAGGTAGCAGTACTCGACTGAGTTTGTCTGCCCAAAGATTTTGAATGCCTGGAAGATATACCACTAGAAAGTGAATTTGATGCATAGTCGTAAAGCTTCATTGCATAACAGAGTCCGTTCCGCCCTGCTTGTTCACATAGAACATGGCTACCTGATTGTCCGTCTGGACTAGGACTGTCTTGTAACTGAACTGGGCGTGGAACACTCGAATAATTAAATAAATTGCTCTTAATTCCAGGTGGTTTATGTGTAAATCTACCTCCTGTGGAGTCCAGGTGCCCTGGGTAGAGAGATGATTCAGGTGTGCTCCCCAACCCACCTGTGATGCATCTGTTAGGGTGGCCTGAAAGAGAAGTTGATGGAAAGGAGACCCCACTGTCAGATTTTCTAGTGATTGCCACCATTGGAGGGACAAAATTAGTTGTTGAGAGATTGTTATTTTGTCCGACAAATGACCCGTGGCCAGTGTCCACTGTGTGGAGAGGGTCCACTGAGCTGCTCGCATGTGGAGGCGAGCATATGGGACTACATGAACTGTGGATGCCATGTGTCCCAGTAACTGCAGTAGTTCCCGAGCCGTGAGGGAGGATTTTCCTGCTGCTTGGGAAGCTAGCTGCATAATGCGAAGACACTGGGCTTATGGAAGGAAAGCCCTTGCCTGTCTGGTATCGAGACAGGCCCCTATAAATTCTAGGCATTGGGAAGGAATTAGTTGAGACTTCGGAAAGTTTATTTCCAATCCCAAGTATTGGAGGATTCGCATTGTACGGGACAGTGCAGTGCTGGCCTCTGCAACTGTGGAGGCGCGAATGAGCCAGTCGTCTAAGTAAGGGAAGACAAAAATCCCCAGGGATCGTAGAAATGCAGCTACTACTGCCATGCATTTCGTGAACACCCTTGGTGCTGAAGCCAGACCAAAAAGGAAGGACCCTGTACTGAAAATATCTTCCCCTGAAAAGGAAATGTAAAAATTTCCTGTGATCTGGATGGATGAGAATGTGAGTGTATGCATCCTTTAAGTCTAGAGAGCAAAGCCAGTCCTGGCTTTGAAGGTATGGCAGAAGATTTCCTAGAGAAATCATTTTGAATCTCTCTCGAAACAGATATTTGTTCTATTCTCTGAGGTCTAGAATGGGTCTGTGTCCCCCTGTTTTCTTTGGAATAAGAAATTAGGGGGAGTAGAACCCTGTCCCTTGTTGAAAAATGGGTATGTCCTCTATTGCCCCTTGGGCAAGAAGTGTGGAGACCTCGTAATCTAGCAGATTGTCTGCAGAGGTTTGTGAATTGAATTGCTTTAGAATTGTAGGAGGGGGTATGCTGTGAAAATGAAGTTTGTACCCCTCTCCTACAATGGACAAAGTCCAATCTTCTGTTGTTTTCTGATGCCATCTGTTGACAAAGTGGCATAACCTGCCCAGAATATTTTGGGGGGGGGGGGGGGGGGGGGGTGGGGACCCCTCAGAGGCAGGAAGGCAAAGCTCTCTAGGAAGGAGTCAAAGCCCTTGAAAGGGCTGAACCTGGAGAGCTGGTTGGGCTCTCGGGCCTTTTGGTTTCTTTTGCTGTCTAGTTTGTCCCTTTTGGGCAACCTGACCTGGAGTCTGACTCTGCTGGGTATAGGAAGGATAAAACTTCCTCTTTTTGCTAAAAGAGGGTTTTTTTTATAAGGCTTCCTTTTGGCTGGAGTGGCTGTAGACTGACAATCTAAGGTAGAATTGTCAGCATCTAACTCGTTAGCCTTTTCCAACCAGTTCTTGCCGAAGAGATTCTCTCCCGTGCAAGGAATGTTGCCTAACTTGTCCTGAACCCAAGTCTTCAAGTCTGATGCCTGTAGCCAGGCAATCCGTCGTGCGCCAATGGCAATAGCAGAAGTTCTGCTGATGCATTTGAAGCAGTCAAAAGGCTGCACGATTGACAAACTTGGAGACATCTTGAGCATGCTTAACTAGAGCAAGAAAATCTTGTCTCTTATGGAGAAATGAGTTCATAAGTTCCAAGTCTCCTGTGACTTCCTTAAGGAACATTCTCATATATAGGATATATGAACTGATCCTAGCTGAAAGCTTGAAAGGTTCTGCGTCCAAAAGCATCCGGAGTCCTGCATTTACGACCTGGAGGATTGGATGCATGCCTCTTTGCATTTTTCATCCTACGCATGGCTGATTCCACTACCATTGAATGGTGTGGCAGCTGAGTTTTCTGAAATCCAGGACATGGTAGAACTCGATACATAGTATCAAGTCTCCTAGAGTGAGGAGAAGTAGTAAGAGGTGTCTCCCACATTCTGAGCATCAAGCTATGCAGAATTTCATGGATAGGTAGAGTAGCTGCCTCCTTAGGAGCTTTAGGATATTGAAGGATTTCCAATTGCTTTGCTCTGGGCTCCTCTTCAGGAGCTACTGTGATTGAAAGACCTTTGGCCATATCACGGATGAAATCCTGAAATGACGTACTCTGGAGCTGACATTCTGCGTTGGGGAGAAGAGGGATCTTCTAGGAGAAACCCTCTAGTGCCAGCAGAATTGTCAGAGTCTTCAGAATCGGAGGAATCAAAGTATTCCTGACCCCGATGCTCTTGCAAAGCATGATCCCGGTACCGATCGAAGTCGGTACTGAGGTGACCCGGTACCGCTTTGCCCACTCCAGCCAGAGATGGCATGGGAGGAGTTCCCACAGAGGCCAGTACCATTGGTACCGGCATCGCATGTGTCGGTACCGGTGTCTTTACCAGCGTTGGTGCCCTTGGGATCAGCGGTACCACAGCCGAAAGAAGAGCTGCGATACTGCGCTCGATAGCTAGGAACTTGTGGTCTATCGCCGCTGCCGATGCTTGGGTGTCGGTACCAGTGATGGCGGCCGGAACCCCTGAGCACGGCACAGGTAGTTCTTGCGAGGTTGAGGCCTCGAAAACATCCTGAAGCCCCATCGATGCTTTGGAAGCCAAAGCCTCCTACAGGTGCTGTTTTGCCGGTGTGGTTCCCTCAAGGGCAATGCCAATGGCCTCTCAATGCTTAGCAGGAGAGCTACCCTTTGAGGACCGGCTTTTATGTTTAGTTACCTGAGATCCATGGGAGGAAGAGGCCCTTGACGATGTTGATGCAATGGATCTGGCATTTGAAGAAAAGAGAGTACCAAGCTTTGTGGCCCGGTTCTGTCTTCCTCTTTTGGTCATCCCCATGCAGGACAGACATTCAATTGGAGAATGATCAGGCCCTAAACATTTTAGACACCAATCATGGGTGTCAGGGACGGAAATGGTACCGCCACACTTAGTACATTTTTTAAAACCACTAGTTGGCTTTTCCAGGATTTAGGAAAATGGGGCCTAATGCCCAAAATGGTGCCTAGCACCAAAGAGGAACGTTTCTGAAAAGAAAAAGTTTTTTTTGTTTTTTTTTTAATGAAAAGAAAAGAACCGACGGTACCAGTAGACGTCGTGCGGTACGCAAACGCGACAAGAAAATAATTTAAAGATGGAATTTTCTGGGGTGACAGGGAATAGGTCCTGTCCGCTCTGCGGAAAACAAAGAACTGAAGAGGGACAGTTGGAAAGGCAGGAAGGCAGCACGCATGTGCTGAGGGATGCTCCCAAATCCGTTCCTATTGGACGCTGGGGAGCATTCTCGCGCAGGCTCCGTCGGTACCGACGATACCCATATGTGAGGACTACATTCCTGCTTGTTCCTGGAGACTATAACTTAGCATAAAAGGCAAAACAGGGTCAGTATCCTTTGAGCAACAAATAAAGACTTAGAGACCTTTGCAAAGAGGCCTTCTACCTAGGGGGCAAGAGACCTGTGAAACTTTTTTCAAGTGGCAGGTCAAAAGGCCATTTTGAAAGACTCCTTCTATCCAAGCAAGGACTATTAATTACCCAGGAAGTTGGTCACAGCTTACCTCAGCAGCACAGGACAGAGTACTGTGTAGCAGCCCTCTTTTAAGTGTTATTTCCCTCCCTCCCTAACACCCACCTACCCTTGGGATAATCGTAGCTTTATAGGTACTTACACATCTTAAAGGAAAGGAGGTGTTCTCAGGTGCAGCTCGTTATCCCAATCAGTCATACACTAAGGACCTGAGATTAATTAAGCTTCAGGTGAACAAGGTATATTAAACGTATTAGGTACATTTTTGTTAGTATAAGTATCCATAGCAACCCTTAGTAAGTAAAGAACTTAAAGATCTAAACACAAGCTTAAAACTAAAATGTAGACAGCAGTACAGCAGCAAGATGGGGGCTTTTCAGTCTATTGCATTGAGTATCACATGTATGATTTTCTCCCAGTTGGTGAGAAGTCTTACATGTGCACTAGCTGCAAGGAGCTCTTTGCTCTTAGGGAATCAGTCTGTTCTCTAGAGGCTAGAGTAGCAGACTTGGAAGACATAAGAAAGACAGAGAGGTACATAGACGAGACCTACAGGGATATAGTCCTGAGGTCCCACCTCCAGTCTGGCAGCATCCCTGTTGCCATGGAGAGAGGTCACGTGATAGGAGACCATCACCCTGGTGTGGCAGGAAGTGATTCTATAGCTAGGACCTGTACTCCAGGTTATGCAAAATCCTCTAGCACCAAGGAAGTTTCTCCAGGGCCATGTGCCCATGAGGGAAGGGTTAGCAGCCGTTACAGTTGGTGATTCGATCATTAGGCATGTACATAGCTGGGAGGCTGGTGGCCACGAGGATCACCTGGTAACATGCCTGCCGGGTGCGAAGGTAACGGAACTCACGTGCCACCTAGATAAGGTCTTAGATAGTGCTGGGGAGAAGTCTGCTGTCTTGGTACATGTCGGTACCAATGACATAGGAAAATGTGGTAGGGAGGTTCTGGAGGCTAAATTTAGGCTTTTAGGTAGGAAGTTTAATTCCAGAACCTTGAGGGTGGCGGTCTCCGAAATGCTTCCCGTTCCATGCGTAGGACCCAAAAGGCAGGCAGAGCTCCGGAGTCTCAATGCATGGATGAGACAATGGTGCAAGGATGAGGGTTTTGGATTTGTTAGGAACTGGGGAACATTCTGGGAAAAGGAGGGGCTTTTCTGAAGGGATGGGCTTCACCTTAACTGGGATGGAACCAGGCTGCTGGCATTAACCTTTAAAAAGGAGATAGAGCAGCTTTTAAACTAGATAAAGCACAATTACTTACCTTTAACAGGTGATCTCTGGGAACAGCAGGAATAAGTCTTCACATAAGGGTACGTCGGTACCGACGGAGCCTGCGCGGGAACGCTCCCCAGCGTGCAATCAGAAAGCCTTTGGGAGCATCCCACAGTGCCTGCGTGCTGCCTTCCTGCCTTTCCCAACTGTCTCTCCTCAGTTGAGTTTTAGAGCTGATAGAGAGAGAGAGAGAGGGAAAGGAAAGAGAGATAGAGAGACAACTCCTAGGGGAGGTGGGTGGGTTGTGAAGACTTATTCCTGCTGTTCCCAGAGATCACCTGTTACAGGTAAGTAACTGTGCTATCTCCAGGAACAATCAGGAATGAGTCTTCACATATGGGGACTCCCTAGCTTTAGATGCCAGGGAAAGATCCCATAAGTTGTGTGTCCATGGGACAGGGCTGCACTTCCCCACATGGATCTCTGGCATCCCATGAGGGATGGTGGGTAGGAGTTGATTAAGTATGGAACAGGTGTTTAAGAACAGCCTGACAAAACAAGGCATCCCGGCGGGAGTCCTTGTCCAAGCAGTAATGGGCTGTGAAGGTATGAACCGAGGCCCAAGTGGCTGCTCGACAGATGTCGTCAATAGACACAGAGTTCAGATGAGCCATTGAGGCTGCCATGGCTCTCACATTGTGAGCTGTGACATGGCCCTCCAGAGAAAGGTTCTTGCTCTGATAATGGCAATAGCTGAGGCTCTGCTTACGCATTCAAAGGAGTCGAAAGCTGCACGGTTGGAGAATTTGGAGATATCTTGGGCATGTTTGAGCCCAGTGAGAAAGTCCTGCCTTTTATCTTCAGACATAAAAGGACTTAAAGTCTGCAAATGGTCAGTGACTTCTTTTATGAACATTCCCATGTAGAGACTATAAGAATTAATTCTCGCAGCAAGCATGGAAGACTCTTCTTCCAAAAGCATCCAGGGTTCTACATTCACGTCCTGGATTAGAGGCATGTCTTTTGGCACTTCTAATCTTTCTCATTGCAGACTCAACCACAATAGAGTGGTGAGGAAGTTGAGTTTTATGGAAACCAGGACAAAGAGGGACACGATACATGGTATCCAACCTGGGAGAATGAGGAGAGGTGGTTAGAGGAGCTTCCCACATCCTCAACATGAGATCATAAAGAATCTCATGAATAGGCAAGGTAGCTGCCTCCTTAGGAGTTTTAGGATATTGTAAAATATCTAACTCCTTGGCTCTGGGCTCTGTCTCAGGGGCCACTGTGATGGATAGGCCCCGAGCCACCTCCCTGATGAAGTCTTGAAAAGACAAGTCCTCTGGAGGAGACATCCTTTGTTTAGGAGAGGACTTCCTCCTGTGGAAGAAGCATCACTGCATCGACCGACTCTTCAGAATCCTCAGAGGAATTGAAGTATCGTCTGTCCGGATGCTCTTGCAAAGCCCGATACCCGTACCGACTGGGGTCGGTATTGGGAATAACCGGTACCAGGGTATCGGTACCGGAGGGCTTCAGCGGACAGAGTACCGGCATAGTGGACACCGATGCCGATGCCACTGGTACCGATGGCGATGCTAGAGCCAGTACCGGCGGAGTAGTCTGTTGCGGTACCACGGGCGTCGATGCCACAAAGAAAGCCGCCAGACTGCGTTCTATGGACAGAATCCTCTGATCCATTGACGCTGCCAATGCTCGGAAGTCGGTACCGGTGGAAGCCACCGGTACCCCAGAGCATGGCACCAGGAGATATGTCGAGGCCACGCCATCGAGATCATCCTGGAACCCCGATGATGATGCTTTAGAGGCCGAAGCCTCCCGCCGGGGTAATTTTGCTAGTGCAGAATCCGAGGGCAACACCAGAGGCATCTCGATGCTTAGGAGATCTACCCTTCGAGGACCGGCTGGATTTGTGTTTAGTTACCTGCAGGGCTGTGGAGTCCGAGTCAGAGTTGTGGAGTCGGAGGAAATTTTGGGTACCTGGAGTCGGAAAACAATGCTCCAACTCCGATTAAATTTAGATTGGAATTAAAAAAACACACAAAAAGGAGAAGGCAGCAGCTTCTGCCCAACTACCTCTCTGCTAGAAGAGCTTAGAAGAACTTGGTGGAACAGCTTCTTGGATTCAACTGTAAGTGTTTAGATTTATTTTAAAACCTGCATGCCTGCTTGTCAGTATGAGGGAAGACATGTGTACATGTTTCTGGAAGAAACTGTCTATCCTAGGTTTGTAAGTGTGGTGCTGCAGGAATGTATGAATGTTTATGTATAGTGCAGATTGTTTATATGCTCCGAGTACTAAAATGTAGGCTCTGTGTTATGTGTGTGTGTGTGTGTGTACAGTACATGTCTGTGCATGTTTTTCTGTATAGGACAAAATCATGTCTAGGTTTAGTGCTGGGATATATAGCTTATTTGTTTGTATAAATCCATGTACGTACAACTTACAAGACTGTGTATGTTGATATTAAAAATCTAATTATATGCCAGTTAGTATAACATTTTATATTTTAGGGAAAGAGGCATCCTAAACAATGGCAAAAAGACTGCTAACAACAAACACGACAAAGTCTACTGTTTATGAGCACTTTGCATTATCAAGTGATGGAAAACATTACGTGTGCCAATGTTTTAGAAAAGATGATGGTGAAAAACAATGTGATGCAAAAATTAGCAGTTTCAGTGGGCCTGATAAAAATGCACCTACAAGAGCATCAAATTTGAAAAGACACTTACAGCGTTTTCATCCCAAAGTGTTAGAAGCCGTGAATGAGAAAGATAGCAATGAAAACATTGCATCTACTTCTGTGACAAAAAACGTTCAGAAATCTACTGGAGAACAAACAAATAAGAAAATTCTTTATATCTGACAAAGTTACCATAAGGATGACACCAGAAAAATTCAAACACCACATTATTGAAATGGTAGTAAAGAATAGTTTACCACTATCCTTTTCACAGACAGCCTTTTTAGGCCTAAATGGAGAAATGGCAAAAAAACTTGGTGTTTCTCTGGAAAGAGAAAGTATAAGGAAACTTATAATTGAGGAGGCCAAATGTAAAAAGGAAGAACTACAGAAAGTTCTGAAAGGACGTTTTGTCTTCCTTAAAATGGATGCATGCACACGTCACAGAGTCAATTATTTCGCTATTAATGTTAGATTTGTGGATGAAAATAACAAAACAATAACAGTGACCCTCGGATTAAAGGACACTCAGGCACATCACACCAGTGATTACCTTCAGAAGTTAGTGGAGGGTGTTCTAGAAGATTTTGAAATTACAAAGGAACAGATTTTATGTGTTGTGACAGATAACGCTTCTAACATGTTGAGCACAATTGAGAAGATGAACGCAGATGAAGAAGGTAACAAACAGATATTAGAGTTAGAGGAAGACAGCTCTGCAAGTATTGGAGAAAGTTTAGAAACTGAAGAGAATGCTGACATTTTTTTAGACAACTTTGTTGAAAAAGCATTGAAGCTTGCTACTATTCATCATATGCAATGTGCTTTCATACACTGCAACTTGCCATAAGAAATGGATTAAAAGATCGCCATGCAGCTACACTAATTGGCAAATTACGGCAAGTAACTGTTGCAGTCAGGGCCCCGAAAACAGATGCAATTTTGAAAAGACGTGCAGGAAAAGGAGCCATTTTAGATCAAACAACTCGCTGGGGAAGCACTTATTTAATGGAGAAGCGTTTGCTTGAACTTAAAGACTTCATAGAAGAAATGGACAATGAAAATCTTGCATTAACTGAAAGCCAGTGGACACAAACAAAAGAGCTGGAGAACCTTCTTTTTCACCCCTTCACTGTCACCAAGAGGTTGCAATGTGACGATCTAACCCCGGGTAAATTCTTCTTGGAATGGAAGAGCCTGTTATATCGCCTGAACAAAAATGGAGGGTTAATAGCTGAGGGCATTGCATCTTCAATGATGAAAAGAGAGTCTTTTGCTGGAAAATGAAATCTTCTTAGCGGCTATTTATGTCGACCCAATGAGCCGAATTTTGTTGAACAGTGAACAGACTGCTACTGGGAAAAAGGCCCTCTATGATGTAGCAGTTCGCATGAAGGGATTACGACCTGAAATACCTCCACAGGATGAAGTTCTTCTTTTAAGCAATAGTGGTAACTCAGGATCATCATCTTCAAACGAAGAATTAGACTTTGATTCCTTCTTAAACAAAATAGAAGTTGCTAAACGAAAGCAACGTTGCATAAGCGTTACAGAACCAGTAAATGTCCAAATAAAAAAATTCCAACAGGAGTTTTATAAAGCACTAGAAGTTGAAAAGTATGATCGCTCATCAAAACTTACTGTTGAAGAAGCCATCCTTGTTTATCCAGAGATAGTTAGTGATGTGGCCAGAATAGTTACTGCAATGCCACCCACCCAAGTCAGTGTCGAAAGATTATTTTCAGCCCTAAAAATAAAGTCTGACTTAAGAGCCTCTATGAAAGAGGATCTGGCAGAGGCAATTCTCTTCCTTAGAACTCTACATTGAATTGATTTGCTAAGCCCATAACTACATTTCAAGATTAATATAAACCATTTCTAGGTTTTACAGATTTTGTTTTTGGTTCATATAGATAAGCTTTGTTTTTGTTCTAAAACAACCAAATAATGTGGTTTGTATTTTTGGACTGGTAAAGTTCCTGTTCCTGATGTTTATGCCTGCTGCTACTATCCAGCCACTTGATTAATTAATAAAACTTTGTTGTTTTCCTTGTGTTTGTCTTTTGCTTAAACTGTTCAATACAGTAGACTGTTGGCTTCCCAGCCAGTAGTCCTGTGGTAATGACATGTATGTTGCCTTTCTTTCCTTCATATTAATACAGAGGAGTCGGAAGTACAAAAAACTGAGGAGTCGGAGTCGGAACATTTATCTACCGACTCCACAGCCCTGGTTACCTGAGATCCATGTGAGGAAGAAGCAGCCCTGGAAGACGTCGATGCCACCGAAGCCGCATCAGAGGGAAACAGGGTACTGAGCTTGGCAGCTCGGTTCTGCCGACCTCTTTTAGACATCATGGAACAGGACACACAATCCGTTATGGATGGTCAGGACCTAAACATTTTAGACACCAGTCATGGGTGTCGGTGACGGAAATGGTATCGCCACATTTTGTGCACTTTTTAAATCCTGAGGCAGGCTTTTCCATATTTAAGGAAAAAAGGTTTTAAGTGCACCTGAAGAAAAAGAACGGAAAAAAAGTTTTTTTGGCTTTTTTTTTTTACAAGAAAAGAACAAAGACCGGCGGTACTGGTACAGTGTCGAAGAAGGCAGACGCGGGTTCAAATCCCACTAGAGGACAGCAACCTTGGGCCGGAAGGACTGGGGTTTCTAGTCCCACAGGTGCTCCTTGTGGTCTTGGGCAAGCCACTTAACCCTCCATAGCCCATGTTCCCTGTAAAATAGTTCTCTGTGTGCTGTGCTTTCCTGTCTAATCAATGTGTTTATACCTCAAAACAATTTCCTGTCATGATTTGACAATTTCCAATCTGTAATCAAACCGCTGCTGATCGCTGGAAGTAGCGGTATACAAATGTATACTAAATAAATAATAAAGAAAAAATAAGGAAATTCTTCTGCGGTGACAGGAACACGACCTGCTGGCTCCACGGAAAAGAAGAACTGAGGAGAGACAGTTGGGAAAGGCGGGAAGGCAGTACGCAGGCGCTGTGGGATGCTCCCAAAAGCTTTCTGATTGGACGCTGGGGAGCGTTCCTGTGCAGGCTCCGTCGGTACCGACATACCCATATGTGAAGACTCATTCCTGCTTGTTCCTGGAGATTAGGGGAATGCCGACAGTCGCACAAGAGCGCATGGTTCGGAAGAATGTATCCTTGAATGATACTACCAAAAGCAAAGAGGTTCCAAAAAAAGAGTAAAGTAGCCCAAATGCCTTCGAGTATGGAACAGACAGAGCTTAAAGTTCCCAAATTACCCATGCCTACCAATAGCCAAATTAATATGAATAAAATACAGTCTCTAAAATGCTTGTATGCAAATGCTAGAAGTCTAAAAAATAAGATGGGAGAGTTAGGATATATAGCACTAAATGAGAGGTTAGATATGATTGGAATCTCAGAGACATGGTGGAAGGAGGACAACCAGTGGGACACTGATACCTGGGTGCAAACTATATCATAATGATAGAGCTGATCAAATTGGTGGAGGGGTTGCGCTCTACAGTGGTGTGCAAAAGTCTGGAATCACTTGTGAGTTTTGCGTTTTTCGTACTTTAACTTTTTTTAAAAATTTTGCGTTAGCCCAGCATATTCATCTTTCTACCACATTAAAAGGGATACATTTGGCTATAAGAGTTGACTTTTTTGCATTTCTTGCTTCCAATTTAAATACTTTACAGACACTGGGAGATACCTACTGCGATTTTTCTAGATCCTGCGTCAAAACTGGATCGAGATTATACAATATGCACACGTTATTTCTGACCAATCAGGAGGCTGGTTTCACTAACCAATCACAATGCAGATATCTAGCCAACAGTGCAGCTATAAAAACGTGCAGAATTTTTGAATTTCATATGCTTTCTGGATAGACCATGAAGATGACTCGGACCCTGACGTTGGAGGAGCGTGTTCGTGTGTCCTTTATGAGCGAGGAAGGATTTTCAAGCCGTCAGATAGCCAGGAAAGTTGGCTGCAGTCAGAGCGCTGTTAAGATTGTACAGAAGAAAGAAACGGGTTCAGTGGTGGAAAAGCCTCATTCAGGTCGTCCACGTGCATCAACATCACGCCAGGACCACGCACGACGACACATTTCACTGACTAATCGCAAGTTGACCTCTCCTCAGCTACTTCGAGAGTGGTAAGACAAGAGTGAGATCAGTGTCAGCTCATCAACAGTTCGTCGCCTGTGCCTGCAGTTTGGTCTCCAGGGCTGCAAAGCACGGAAGAAGCCACTGATGACTGACATACAAAGGTGCAACTGGATCGTGTGGGCGAGAAAGCACTCAACCTGGTCGACTGAAATGTGGGAAAAGGTGCTATTCAGCGATGAAAGCACCTTCTGCCTGTTTGGTAACCAGGCCCACACCTATGTGAGGAGATTTCCTGGAGAGGAATTCAAGCCTGAGTGTATCAACCTCACTGTGAAGCATCCTTTGAAGGTCATGGTCTGGGGCTGTATAGCTGCCAGTGGCATTGGACGTCTTTACATTGTCGATGGAATGGTCAAAGGGGCCAAGTACATCACCATACTGCAAAAGTGCATGGTGCCATCAGCACACCATCTGTTTCCTGGCCAGTTCCTGTTCCAAGATGACAATGTTTATTGTTTATGTTTATTGTGACTTGATAAAATCGCCCTTCTCCAGAAATCAGAGCGATGTACAATTAAAAGACCGTTATTAAAATGGCCAGAGCCATGGAAAAGAAAAGGAAAAGGAAATTACAATATATTTATAAAACCATAGTATAGACAAGAGAGGCAGGAAAGAATAGAAAAGAAAAGAAAGAGAACAATCATAATTTCATTATAAAAGCAGGAATATAGACAGGGGAGACAGAAAGGGATAGGAAAGGGAAACAAAAGGAGGGTTGGGGCAAGGGGAGTGGAGGTCACACAAAAGGGGAGGGCACATCGTAAGCAAGGGAGAAGAGGTAAGTTTTCAGATGCTTTTTGAAGGTAGGGTGGTGAGGTTCTAAACGGAGGGAAGAGGGTAGAGAATTCCAGAGGGCAGGGCCAATGAAGAAAAAAGCAGAAGAACGTGTGGATTGTAGGTGAGCACGGGAGGGGGAAGGAAGAGTGAGACGATTGAGGTGAAAAGAACGAGGGGTGTACCGGGGAGAGTGAAAAGAGAAGGTCAGCAAGATATTGAGGGGTGCCAGTATGGAAAGCTTTGTGGACCAGAGTGAGCAGCTTGAATTGTGAGCGGTAAGGAAAAGGCAACCAGTGGAGATGAAAAAGTAGGGGTGTGACGTGATCTCGGAGAGAGGCATGACAGGCAAGACGAGCGGCAGTGTTCTGTATCCGTTGTAATTGAGATAGTCGGTACTTGGGGAGTCCAATGAGAGTAGAGTTGGCGAAGTCTACACGAGACATAACTAGAGACATTAACAAGGTGGAGAGGGCTGAGGGGGACAGAAAAGGAAGCACCGCACGAATTTGACGAAGGAAGAAGAAAGATGATTTAGTGACATGAGAAAGGTGTGACAGAAAGGAGAGATCCGTATCAAAAAGAACACCGAGGTAACGAAAAGAAGAGACTAGGGGAACAGCAGAACCAGAGAATGAAGGAGCCAGCTGAGGGGGTGGACAGCCGTGAGAGAACCAGATAGCCACAGTCTTAGTAAGATTGAAGTGAAGACAGTGAAGAGTCAACCAATTAGCTACATCCGAAAGACAAGAGTTAAGTGCAGAAAGATCAGGACAGGAAGGGGAAGTGTGATGCAGTAGAACGATGTCATCGGCATAGAGAAAAGCAGAGATTCCATACTGTTGGATTAAGAGAGCAAGAGGAGAGAGAAACAGATTGAAAAGAAGAGGTGCTAAGACAGAACCCTGGGGGACTCCACAGGAGAGAAGGGAGGGATCGGAGGGGGGAATAGAAGGGGAGGGGGAAAGAACCGCAAAGGAGCGAGAGGAAAGAAAAGAATGAAACCAGTGATAGACAGTACTACATAGACCAGCTTCCCATAGACGCTGAAGAAGAAGGGAGTGGTCAACAAGATCAAAGGCTGCCGAAAGATCAAGAGCAACCGCCACCGAAATATCCCCACAATCGTGCGCCACGTGTAGTGCTGCTATCACTCCAGACAGGTGATCAGCTGGAAGCAGCGGAACATCAAGTCAATGGACTGGCCTGCCCAGTCTCCAGATCTGAATCCAATCGAAAACCTGTGTCCATTCTGCGTAGGTGCTTTTATTGATAAAGTCGGTGTACGGACTTTTATCTTTGTTTATTTATTCCCTACAGTTTTTTATCTTCCCCCTAATGTATTTACACTATGTTCGAGTGTGGGCTTTAGTATTTATTTCATTTAGGCACTTTTATTGATAAAGTTGGTGTACTGTTTTTTATTTCATTATTTATTTATTTCTTATGATTCAATGTTTTTATGGGTTGGTATTTTATAGGTTTTTTAATGCTCGTTTTATGTTTTTGTCCCTACTTTGAGCGCTGTTTTTTTATGTTTGGAGATTGATCAAATCCCAGGAGTAACTACCAATGTAATTGCAAGTTAGGTTAGTAGGTGCGATGCTCTAGTTTTTATCTGTTTACAGCACCTTTACAAAGGTGTTTTTTATTTTGTATTAGTTTTCATGCATAGGTGGTTTCCGCAGTTCTGAGTATGGCCTTGATTTTATTAGGCGCCTTTATGGTGGTGTAACGTCATTTATTTACTTATTTATTTACTTAAATTTTCTCCTGTAGATCTCTCAATGGCATTGATCTATTAATTGATTTTAGTTCTCATATTCAATCCTTCCTCAGCGAGTGTACACATTTTTAATATTTTTAAGATTTTTTAACGGCATTGCTTTATTGTTGGTTCCCACTCTTAATGCTCATCCCTAATCATTAGCTGGACGCTGCGATCCTGAGGGTTTTTGACTCTGATGCCCATTCTTAATTCATCAGCTGGATGCCGCAAATTTGAGTATGAGTTTTAGCATGTCTGTTTAATTGTCTTCTCTGGGTGAGCTGTTACCGACAATGATCAATTAATTGGTTCTAATTCTCAGTCCATCCCCCTTTTTTAGTGAGTGCGGTAAAAAACAATTTTTAAATATTCAGTTTTGCGTTTAATATGTTATACATTCCACGCTGTTTTGACAACGTTTATGCCAGGATTTACAGTGTACGGCTCATCCTTTTTGTTTTTAATCCCGCCCATTATTGGCCCCGCCCACTTTTTCTCTTTTTCTTCTTATACGCATGTGTCGGCGTCTTCCTTCCCTCTGCGCGTCAACTGAGCATTGATGGCAGTTCTTATGAGGTATATTTTTTTTGTGTTTTATTAGTTTTTTGCCTAAATGCTCGATTTCACTTTGAAATTTCATAAATGTTTGTTTGCAGGTTTCTTCATTTATTATTTTGTGCACACAGTACTTTACCGAAGCTCCTCTCCATACATACGCCCCCTTTTAGTTGCTTTCCTTTGCAAATACACAATTTCTGATGTCCACGGCAAGCCGTATGTAAAACATTTTGACTCGAGGGGTCTAAGTTGCCGTGCTATTACACTGGGGTAGCCATATCATTTAATATTTGGTTTTAACATGGGGTCATTTCAATTTTTTTATTTACCTTTTTCTGAAATATGCATGTTAAGATCCCTGTAAGAAGCATTGTTTTGCAACGTGGTTCTGCTCCCTTGACATGCGATGGCTAGTTTAACTGCATTACCCATAGTGGTTTGATCACCTTTTTTATGTTTTTATTATATCCAAGGACTCACTCCTTATCGTTTTTTAGTATTTCCTATTTCTTCCCCCTCCCCTTCTCTCTTCCCCCTTTCCCTCCCTTCCCCTCCTCCTTTCCCTCTTTACAGCTATTTCATGACTGTGCTGGATGTATTGACAATTTTATTGCTTGTATATCCTGTCCTTTTCCTCCTCTCTCTATTTTTCTTGGTTTGTTAATTTGATCTAAGTGGATATGCAATGTTTTGATGTATGGCTTTATCTATTCTATTATATTTTTGTGAATAATTTTTATGTTCTTTTAGCATTAGCATATATTTTAAGTGTCTGCACAAACAGTGTGAAGTGACATTTGGTTCATACATCACAGCAGAGGTTAGTAATTCAGTTTTGCTTAAGCACGTTCTCATCAGGTCCCGAGCACTATTGTTCCTCCCTTGTTAACTTTGTTAATTAAGTAAATGTATGATGTTATAATTTGTATTTTTTAATTCTATGTTTTTATGTTTCAGTTTTGTTTCACACATATTAATCGTTTTAACAATTGTTTTTAATAACATGGTTTTAATTTTGGCTTGTTGTTTCCTTACCAATTTTTGATGTTTTATATGTTTATGTTTTTAGTTTGTTTACCTGGCTAGCCCCTGACGAAGGGTACGAAACACGGCCTGTGTCGGGCGGCCGTTGGTTTAAATAAAGGACTCTGTCTTTCCTTGTTCATTCACGCCTGTGACTGTTTCCTTTGTGTTCAGCGTGAGTTGTGCTTCTTTGGTGTTGCACCCATCAAATACTGAGCCATCACTGACACACACAAACAGCCTTTTTCAAGTCCACATACATTAATTTGAAGGAAACCTGGCGTGCGTCCATATTTTAAAGCATACTTACAATAATATATTATTGGCCAATGATGTATATTACACGATTTTCACAGAAAATCTATCAACAGGACCACTATGGAGAACAAACTCAGAAAATAAGGGCCAAACCAATACTAAGTTGGCCCTAATAGCCAAATCTATCACTTATCATGAGATACACAGAAAAAGCCACTGGGAGCAAAAAGAAATTAAGATATAAGGTCACGAAGTTGAAAAAACGTCAAATTTACAAGTGATTCCAGACTTTTGCACACCACTGTATGTTAGAGAGGGCATTGAGTCAGAAAAGATTAAAGTTTTGCAGGAACAAAATTTGTTGTGGAATCTCTATGGATTGAAATTCCATGTAAAAAGGGGAAGGTGATGGCAGTGGGTGTGTACTATCGACCGCTTGGCCAGAATGAACAAATGGATGATGAAATGCTCAAAGAAATCAAGGAAGCTAACAGAAGTTACAGCACAGTAATAATAATGGCTGTTTTCAATTACCCCGGTATTGAATGGGTCAGTGTTATGGCAGGACAAGCTATGAAGATAAAGTTCCTAGATGAAATAAATGACTGCTTCTTGGAGCAGCTGGTTCATGAACAGACCAGAGGGAAAGCCATATTGGACCTAGTGGAACACCAGATCTGGTGCAAGAGGTAAGGGTGTTGGGGCCACTTGGCAATAGTGATTATAGCATGATCGCGTTTGATTTCATTAGTGGAGGAGGGATAGTAAAGAAATCCACAGTACTAACTTTTAACTTTCGAAAGGGAGACTATCATAAAATGAGGAAAATAGTTAAGAAAAATCTAAAAGGAGCAGTTGCAAAGGTTAAAAAGACTTACATCAAGCTTGGGTGTTGAAAAATACTATCTTGGAAGCCCAGACCAGCTGTAATCCATGCTTTAAGAAAAGGGGAAGGAAGTCCATAAAATTCCCAGCATGGTTTAAAGGTGAGGTCTGAGAGGATGTTGCCAAAAAAGCATCTTTCAGGAAATGGAAAAAAGAGCAAAACGATGAAACCTGGAAACAGCACAAGCACTGACAAGTTAAATGCAAGGCATTGATAAGGCAGGCAAAGGGAGAATTTAACCTGGAAAGGAGACGGCTGAGGGGAGATATGATGGAAGTCTAGAAATTAATGAACGGAGTGGAACGGGTAAACGTAGATCAAATTGTTTATGTTATCAGAATAAGCATAGTTACTCACCTGTAACAGGTGATCTCCGGGAACAGCAGAAATTTAGTCTTCACATATGGGTATCATCGGTACCGACGGAGCCTGCGCGGGAACGCTCCCCAGCGTCCAATTAGAAAGCTTTTGGGAGCATCGCACAGCGCCTGCGTGCTGCCTACCCGCCTTTCCCAACTGCCTCTCTCCAGTTGAGTTTTAAAGCTGAGACAAAGAGAGAGAGAGGGAAAGAAGAAAAGAGAGATACAACTTCTAGGGGAGGTGGGTGGGTTGTGAAGACTAAATTCCTGCTGTTCCCGGAGATCACCTGTTACAGGTGAGTAATTATGCTATCTCCAGGAACAAGCACGAATGTAGTCTTCACATATGGGAACTCCCTAGCTATAGATGCCAGGGAGAGACCCCAGAAGTTGTGTGCCCCTGTGAAAGGGCTCCACTTCCCCCCATGGCATTCTACCGGGAATGGTGGGTAGGAGTTGATTAAGTATGGAACAGGTGTTGTGGAGCAGCCTGACCAAACAAGGCATCCTGGCGGGGAGTCCTTGTCCAAGCAGTAATGGGCTGAGAAGGTACGAACCGAGGCCCAAGTAGCTGCTCGACAGATGTCAATAGAGACAGAGTGTAGATGAGCCATTGAGGCTGCCATGGCTCTCACGTTGTGAGCTGTGACATGGCCTTCCAGAGAAAGGTTCTTACTGATAGGCAAAATAAATAAACTGTGCAATCCAGTTGGACAATGTTCTCTTGGAGACTGGAAGTCCCAAATGAGAAGAATCGAAAGCAACAAAGAGTTGGGAGGACTTTCTATGTTGCTGTGTCCTTTGCAAGTAAAGCACAGTTACTTACCTGTAACAGGTGATCTCTGGGAACAGCAGGAATTAGTCCTCACATATGGGTACGTCGGAACCGACGGAGCCTGCGCGGGAAAGCTCCCCAGCTTCCCAGAAAGGAAGCTTTTGGGGCCTCCCACAGCGCATGCGCGCTGCCTTCCCGCCTTCCTGACCAACTCTCCTCAGTTCGAGTTTAAAGCTGAGACAATAGAGAGAGGAAAGGAAAGAGAGAGAGAGAGATACAACTCCTAGGGGAGGTGGGTGGGTTGTGAGGACTAATTCCTGCTGTTCCCAGAGATCACCTGTTACAGGTAAGTAACTGTGCTATCTCCAGGAACAAGCAGGAATGAGTCCTCACATATGGGGACTCCCTAGCTAAGATGCCGGGGAGATCCCCCCCCCCTAGGGTTCCTCATCTTCCTATGGATCTCAGGCATCCATTCAGGGAAGGTGGGCAGGAGTTGTTTAAGAATGGAACAGGTGTCTGAGGACAGCCTGACCAAACAAGGCATCCCGGCGGGAGTCCTTGTCCAAGCAGTAATGGGCTGTGAAGGTATGAACCGAGGCCCAGGTGGCTGCTCGACAGATCTGATCGATGGATACAGAATGAAGATGAGCCATAGATGTGGCCATGGCTCTCACATTGTGAGCTGTGACATGGCCTTCCAGAGAAAGGTTCTTACTCTGGTAAGCAAAAGAAATATACTGAGCAATCCAATTGGACAGTGTTCTTTTTGAGACTGGAAGTCCTAAATGAGAAGGATCAAAAGCAACAAAAAGCTGAGAAGACTTTCGATGTTGCTGTGTCCTGTGGATGTAAAAGGCAAGAGCTCTTTTACAATCTAACGTATGTAGGTTCCTCTCTGCACTGGATGCATGAGGAGCTCGAAAAAAGACAGGTACATATACCTCTTGATTAAGATGAAAAGGTGAGACCACTTTAGGTATAAAGTGAGGATTTGTCCTAAGGACTACCTTATCATGATGGAACCTTGTATAAGGTGGATTAGCCACTAAAGCCTGCAGTTCACTGATGCGGCGAGCAGAAGTGATTGCAATAAGGAAAATGACTTTCCAGGAAAGAAATTTCAAGGAGGTAGTGGCTAAGGGTGGCTTCATAAGCTGACCAGGAACCACGTTTAAGTCCCATGCCACCGGAGGAGGACGAATGGGAGGTTTAGTTAAAGTTAGACCTCTCATGAATCTTGCAATAAGAGGATGAGAGAAAACAGGTTGTCCATTGATAGGCTGAAGAGATGCTGCAATAGCACTCAAATGGACCCTTACAGAATTTGTTTTAAGTCCTGCATTGGAAAGATGCAGGAGATATTCGAGTAAAGAATTCAAAGATAGTGCTAGAGGGTTAAGACCCTTTTCAGCACACCAAATGGAAAATCTTTTCCATTTAAAAGCATAAGAACGCCTGGTGGAAGGTTTCCTAGATGCATGAAGGATATCCTTCACCTGTTGAGAAAGATTGAAGTCTTGAAGGTCTAGGCCTTCAGTAACCAAGCTCTGAGGTGAAGGGACCTGGGGTCTGGGTGCCACAAAGTCCCCTCCTCTTGAGACAGAAGATCTGGAGCAGCTCCCAGATCCAGGGAGGGTGCCTGGGAGAGATGCAGAAGTAGAGGGTACCACACTTGGCGTGGCCAGCGTGGAGCTATGAGGATCATAGATCCTTGATCCCTCTGAAGTTTGAACAGAGTCTTGGGAATCAAAGGAATGGGTGGAAAGGCATACAGGAAGGCCTGACCCCAATGAAGGAGGAAGGCAAACTTGGCCTGAGCTCCCTGACACGGAATTCTGGAACAGAACCGGGGAAGTTTGGCATTGCACGGACTTGCAAACAGGTCTATGTCCGGGGTTCCCCATTTCTGAAAGATTCTGAGTACCTGATCCATGTGCAGGGACCATTCGTGTGGAAGCAGAACTCGACTGAGTCTGTCTGCCCAAGAGTTTTGGATTCCTGGGAGGTATACTGCCAGGAGATGGATTTGATGCTCTCTGGCGAAGGCCCACAATTTTAGAGCTTCGTTGCAAAGCGACAGAGAGCCAGTCCCTCCTTGTTTGTTTATGTAGAACATGGCTACTTGATTGTCAGTATGAACAAGGACTGTCATGTTGATGAGGAGGGTATGAAAGAACTTGAGAGCAAGGAAAATTGCTCGCAGCTCCAAAAGGTTGATATGAAGGGTGGTCTCCTGTGGAGACCAAGTGCCCTGAGTGGAGAGGTCTTGGAGATGAGCTCCCCAACCTGTTTGGGAGGCATCTGTAGTGAGAGTTGCTTGGGGTAACAAAGGTTGGAAGGGGGCCCCCAACAACAGATTTTGAGTGGATATCCACCATTGGAGAGACCAAAAAAGACGTTTTGAGGTTGCTATTTGGTCTGAGAGAGCTCCTGATGCTTGGGTCCACTGGGTGGACAAAGTCCATTGAGCTGCTCTCATATGTAGGCGAGCATAAAGCACCACATGAACTGTGGATGCCATGTGGCCTAGCAGTTGGAGCATCTCTGGCAGTCAAGTGGCTTCTGGACTGAATTTGAGAGGCCAAGTGCACTAGATGGTGGCAACGGGCCTGAGGAAGATAGGCCCTTGCAGTGGTGGTATCTAGCCAGGCCCCTATGAATTCTAGGGACTGAGTAGGGGTGAGTTGAGACTTTGGCTGATTGATGACGAGTCCCAGATACTGCAGTATGCATCTGGTGTGGTCCAGGGAAGTCTGAGCCTCGGACTGAGATGGAGCTCGGATGAGCCAGTCGTCCAGGTATGGGAAGACAAAGATTCCCAGAGTGCGTAGAAATGCAGCTACTATTGCCATGCATTTGGTAAATACCCTTGGAGCAGAGGCTAGACCGAAGGGAAGTACTCTGTATTGGAAATGTTTTCCCTGGAACAGAAACCGTAGGAATTTTCTGTGGGATGGATGGATGAGTATATGTGTGTACGCATCCTTGAGATCTAGAGAACAAAGCCAGTCCTGACTCTGTAGGTATGGAAGGAGAGTGCCTAGAGAAAGCATCTTGAATTTCTCCTTGTATAGAAATTTGTTCAATTCTCAGATCCAGAATGGGTCTGTACCCCCATTTTCTTGGGAATGAGAAAATAAGGGGAGTAAAAACCTGACCCTTGTTGAGGAAGAGGAACCTCTTCTATTGCCTTTTGGGCGAGAAGAGTGGTCACCTCCTGACCCAACAGGTACAGGAGAGATGGGGGAGAATTGAATTGTCTCACCATGGTATGGGGAGGAAGGCTGGAGAAATGTAGTTTGTAGGCCCCTCTGATGATAGAGAAGGTCCACTGTTCTGATGTGATTTGTTCCCATCTGGGAGCAAAATGAGTTAACCTTCCAGGAATGGTGAGAGGCTCTGGTTGTTGCAGAGCCAGAAAGGTTATGCTCTCTAGAATCAAGTCAAAAACCCTGAGGGGGTTGGGACTGCTGGACTGTAGCAGCCCCTGTAGACTTTGTTCTGGCCTGTTTAGATTGCTGACGCTTAGGAGCAAAGCGAACTTGGAAAGATTGCTGGCCAGTATTTGTGGAAAATCTGGTCTTTTTATAGAAAGGCTTCTTAAAAGGTTTTTTCTTGGCAGGGGTAGAGGTAGACTTAGAAAGTCTATCTAAAGCAGCATTCTCTGCATCCATTTGAGTGGCTTTGATTTGCCACTCCTTGCCAAACAGATTTTCACCTGTACAGGGCAGATTGCCCAAGCCTTCTTGTACCCAGGGTTCCAAATCAGAGGCCTGGAACCAAGCAAGTCTGCGAGCAGCTATGGCAATGCCGGAGGCTCTGCTAGCTCCCTCAAAAGAGTCAAAGGCTGCTCTGTTGGAGAACTTTGAAACATCTTGAGTTTGCTTTAGCAAAAGTAGGAACTCCTCCTTTTTATCCTCTGGGATAAAGGGGAGAAAATGACGTATCTTCAGTGCAATCTCTTTCAAAAACATGCCCATATAGAGGCTGTATGAATTGATTCTGGCAATAAGCATGCTAGCTTGGAAGATTTTTCTACCAAAAGCATCCAGAGTCCTACATTCTCTTCCTGGAGGGGTAGAAGAGTGCCTTTTGGTACTCTCTATCTTTTTCATAGCAGACTTCACCACAATAGAGTGGTGAGGGAGCTGAGTTTTTTGAAAAACAGGAGAAGGAGGAACCCGATACATGGTGTCCAAACATCGAGAATGTGGAGATAGGGTGAGAGGAGCCTCCCACAAATCCATCATGTGTTCTTGAAGAATTTCATGTATGGGTAAGGTGGCTGCCTCTTTGGGAACCTTAGAGTATCCTAAAATATCCAATTTTTTTGCTCTAGGTTCCTTTTCAGAGGTTACAGATATGGAGTCCTTTAGCTACTTCAATAATGAAGTCTTGAAAGGACAAATCCTCTGGAGGAGACATTCTCCTTTTTGGAGAAGAGGGCTCCTCAGGAAGAGTAAAAGAGACATCAGCAGAATCATCTGAGGTATCAGAATCTTCAGAAGATTCAAAGTACCGCCTATTAGCTTCCAGAGATCGATACGCGTACCGACCGGTATCGACATCGGGCGTACCGGGAACCGGATCGGTATCGAGAAAATCTCCGGAACCGGCATACTACTGGAAGTAGATGCTCTGGGTACCGGTATCGGAGTCAGAACCGATTGTCGCGGTACCGAGGGCGTTGCAGCGTTAATGAAAGCCAGTATGGCTTGCTGCATGGATTGTACCGTAGTACCCATAGACGCCACAACTGCCTGGATGTCGGTACCGGTGTTAGCCGGTACCCCAGAGCAGTCTAACAGGTGATCGGTCGAGGCCGTGACATCGATGTCTACCTGTAACCCCATAGGAGGAGCTTTGGAAGCTGGAGCTTCCCGCCGGGGTTGTTTTGCTGGGGCAGGGTCCTCAGGGTCAAAGCCAAGGGCCTCTCGCTGCTTAGAGGGAGATTTGCCCTTTGAGGACCTGCCTGAAGAATGTTTGGTTACCTGAGATCCATCAGGAGAGGAAGACCTGGAGGATGTTGATGCTGGAGTATGCGCAGAAAACAGCATATGAAACCTGGCTGCTCTGTTCTGTAAGCCCCGTTTGGACATCAGAGAGCAGGATGGACAATCCGGAATGGAATGGTCAGGCCCCAAACATTTAAGACACCATTCATGGGTATCTGTGACTGAAATAGTACTGGTACACTTGGTGCATTTTTTAAAACCAGAGGCTGGTTTCTCCATGAGGGAGAATCTGAGAAGGCCTAGAGGCCTCACAGAATAAACACACCAAGTGAGGAAAAAGTAATTTTTTTTTTTTTTTTTAAAGAAATAAATGAAAAAAGACCAGCGGTACCGGTCCGGAATCGGGGAAGGCAGACACGCAGTCAAAGAAACAAATTAAAATAACAATTTCTTCAGCGGTGACAGGAACACGACCTGCTGGCTCCGCGGAAAAAGAAGAACTGAGGAGAGTTGGTCAGGAAGGCGGAAAGGCAGCGCGCATGCGCTGTGGGAGGCCCCAAAAGCTTCCTTTCTGGGAAGCTGGGGAGCTTTCCCGCGCAGGCTCCGTCGGTTCCGACGTACCCATATGTGAGGACTCATTCCTGCTTGTTCCTGGAGATAAGGCAAGTGCTCTTTTACAGTCCAAAGTATGAAGATTCCTTTCTGCATTTGAAGCATGAGGCCTTGGAAAAAAACACAGGCAGGTAAACCGCCTGGTTTAAATGAAAAGGTGAGACCACCTTTGGCATAAAATGTGGATGAGTCATAAGGACTACCTTATCATGATGGAACCTTGTGTAAGGAGGATCAGCAACTAATGCTTGCAATTCACTGATGCGACGTGCTGATTTATTTATTTTATTTAACATTTTTTATATACCGCACTATTCATCATCAGTGCAGTTTACATCGAACAACAATATACCTGCCAATACATGACTGATCTAGGTTTACATATAACAGGGAAGATAAACTGGGTGTGAACTGGGGATAACTATCTACATAATTATACATAATTATACATACATTGAATAGGTTACATCAAGATTCGATATTTGACAATACAGTGTTTTCACATTTTGATCCTTTGTTCTGGATTGCTGTTATGTGTAGGAGTTATCTGAGTGGGCGAGAGCCGGTTCTATTGTGTGTATGGTAGCCTGAAGTGCAAAGTGAATAAATAGTGCTTGATGGACTTTCTAAATTGGGTGATATCCCTGATTGATCTGATGTTTGAAGGTAGATTGTTCCAGCACTTGGGAGCATAGGACACGAAAGCTCTGTTAGCAGTTTGTTGTGTCCATTTTGTGGAGATACTAGGAGTAACTAGTGTGTTTTCTGCTACTAGTCTCCTGGGTCTGTTTGGTGTCAGGGTGATGAGATTTGAGATCGATGCAGGAGATAATTTATTAATAGCCTTGAATGTGATGAGGAGGGTTTTGTATGTTATTCTGCAGTTTATCGGAAGCCAGTGCAGATCGATCAGTATTGGTGTTATATGATCTCTTATAGAAGCTCCAGATAAGATGCGGGCTGCCGCGTTCATCGCCAGTTGAAGTGGATTTAGTGTATTCCTGGGGAGGCCATGAAGGATGATATTCGCATAGTCAAAATGCGGTGTGACTATTGCTTGGAAGACTGTACGGAAGTCCTTCGTCTCCATCATTGGTTTCAGGTGTCGCAGTGTTTTTAGCTTGTAGTAAATTGACCTTACTGTGTTCTTTAAGATTGAGTTTTTGGTCGAGTATCACACCGAGGTACTTTATGGAGGCCTTGATTGGGAGTTCTGCATCTCTTACTATGAGGGTGGTTGGTGGAGAAAATTGCTTGTTTCTTGTGGCTATGAGTACTTCGGTTTTCTTGAAGTTTATTCTCATGTTCTGATTGAGAAGCCAGTCGGTTATTGTGTTGAAACAGTTGATTAATGGAGAGTAGTCAGGGTTTGATATATTGATCGGTGTGAATATTAGCACGTCATCCGCGTATAGTAGGCAGGATATACCGAAGTCTCTGGTGATTTGGCAGATTGGTTGCATGTATATATTAAAAAGCAACGCAGATAGAGATGAGCCTTGAGGTACTCCCTGTTTCTGTTTGAAGGGTTCAGATGTGATGTGACTGCAATGAGAAAGATAACTTTCCAGGAAAGGAATTTCAAGGAGGTAGTAGCTAGAGGGTCAAAAGGCGGCTTCCTGAGCTGCCCAGAACCAGATTCAGGTCCCTTGCCACTGGAGGTGGACTAATGGGAGGCTTAGTTAGAAGAAGGCCCCTCAAAAATCTCGCAACGAGAGGATGAGAGGAAATAGGCTGTCCATTTAAAGGCTTTAAATCTGAAATAGCACTTAAATGGATTCTTACTGAGTTAGTCTTAAGTCCTGCATTAGATAAATGAAGGAGATACTCCAGTAATGATTCCAGAGGTATCGCAAGGGGGTGAAGACCCTTTTGCGAACACCATATGGAAAACCTTTTCCACTTGAAAGCATAAGAGCGTCTTGTGGAAGGTTTTCTGGAAGCACAAAGGACATCTATGACTTGTTGAGAAAGGTTAAGACCATGAAGGTCTAGGCCCTCAGCAACCAGGCCCTGAGATGCAGAGAGTGGGGATTGGGATGCCACAACATCCCGTCCTCCTGAGACAGGAGATCTGGAGCAGATCCTAACTCCAGAGATAAAGCTTGAGAGAGATGTAGGAGCAGAGGGTACCACACCTGCCGTGGCCAATGTAGAGCTATGAGAATCATATGAGAGAGAGAGAGAGCGCGCTTTTCATCTGAAAAGCTTGAGACAGGGCCTCTTGTAGGCTCGAAACATGCATGTCGCTGTGTTCGTTTTGCTGCCCAGCCTGCCCATCTCTCAGATAAGTGGTTTTCACTATGATTAGTTTTGTAAGCACTTTATGCCAATTAAAAAATTGAAAAAAACGGTTACTGCCGACACAGAGTGGAGAGTTTTTCCCCTCTCTATCTCAAGTCGGCGGTTTCCGACAGAAATGATTTGGTGATATTTTGGTGCTATTTTGAGTAGCTTTAGTTCTTTATCCAGGTAACACTCTGTTTTGACTTTTTTGAATGGGATGAGAATCATATGGCCTTTGTCTCTCTGAAGCTTGAATAGGGTTTGGGGAATGGGTAGAAAGGCATATAGGAAGTCCTGACCCCAATGGAGGAGGAAAGCATCCCTGGCCTGAGAACCCTGAGCCGGAATTCTGGAACAGAACCGGGGAAGTTTGGCATTCAACGGACTTGCAAAGATGTCTATGTCCGGAGTTCCCCAGATTTGAAAAATTTTTGCTAACTGGTCTGCATGGAGAGGCCATTCGAGTGGAAGCAGAACTCGACTGAGTATCTGCCCAAGAGTTTTGCATGCCTGGCATATACACCGCAAGGAGATGAATCTGATGCTCTCTGGCGAGGGCCCATAGTCACAAAGCTTCGTTGCTAAGCGACAGAGCCTGTTCCTCTCTGCTTGTTCAGATAGAACATAGATACTTGATTGTCCTTCTGATTTAGGACTGTCTTGTAGCTCAGCTGGGTGTGGAACACTCAAAAAGCAAGGAAGATTGCTCTGAGTTCTAGGAGATTTATATGTAAGTGGGTCTCCTGTGGAGTCCAGGTGCCTTGGGTGGAGAGATCTTGCAGATGAGCCCCCCAACCCCCTTGTGAGGCGTCTGTTAGAGTGACCTGGGGTAGGGGATGCTGGAAAGGGGACCCCCACCAACAGGTTTTGGGTTGACTGCCACCATTGTAGAGACAAAATAAGGCGACTTGAGTTTGCTATTTTGTCTGATAGGCAGCCTGATGCCTGAGTCCACTGAGTGGATAGAGTCCATTGGGATGCCCTCATTTGGAGGTGAGCATAGGGAACCACATGCACGGTAGATGCCATGTGGCCTAGTAGTTGTAACATTTCCCGAGCAGTGAGATGAGTTTTTAAACACTGCCTGGGAGGCTAGCTGCACAATGCGAAGGCAGCGGGCCTGTGGAAGATAGGCCCTTGCTTTTCTGGTATCCAGCAATGCTCCTATAAACTCTAGAGACTGAGTGGAAGTTAGGCTGGATTTTGGGATGTTTATGACCAGGCCCAAATACTGAAGGATACGCATTGTACAAGATAGAGAAATTCTGGCCTCTGACTCTGATGGAGCTCGAATGAGCTAGTCGTCTAAGTAGGGGGAAGACGAATATTTCTAGAGTGCGAAGAAATGCTGCTACCACAGCCATGCATTTCATAAACACCCTTGGTGCTGAGGCCAGGCCAAAAGGAAGCACCCTGTATTGGTAATGCTTTCCTTGAAAAAGAAAATGAAGGAATCTTTGGTGAGTTGGATGGATGAGAACATGAGTACGCATCCTTGAGATCTAGAGAACAAAGCCATTCCTGACTCTGAAGGTATGGCAGCAGAGTTCCCAGAGAAATCATCTTGAATTTCTCTTTGAACAGGAATTTGTTCAATTCTCTGAGGTCTAAAATGGGTCTGTGTCCCCCTGTTTTCTTTGGAATAAGGAAATATGGGGAGTAAAACCCGGTACCCTGTTCGGAAATGGGTACATCTTCTATTTTCCCCTGGGAAAGAAGTAAACTGACCTCTTGACCCAACTGAGTGTTGGGGGTGAAGTCTGAGAATTGAACTGTCTTACCACTTTAGGAGGGGGCATGTTGAAGAAATGAAGCTTGTACCCCTCTCTTATAATGGAAAGAGTCCATTCATCTGCTGTTATCTGCCCCCATCTGGGGGCAAAATGACACAACCTTCCTGGGATGGTGGAAGGCTCTGGCCCGTTCAGGGCTAGGAAGACCAAGTTATCTAGATGGGAGTCAAAGCCCCTGTGGAGGCCGAGTCTGCTGGGCCGGTTGAGGCTTAGCAGTCTTAGTTTTCCTTTGCTTTGGGGGCTGCTGTCCCTTTCGGGCAGACTGACCTGCAGAATGCACCTGCTGGGTATAGGAGGGGTAAAACCTCTTCTTTTTAGAGAAGAATGGTTTCTTGTAGAATTTTCTCCTTGCAGGGTCAGCTGGCACTAATCCTGGCAGAAAGCAGAGGCCTGGAAAGTTTGACGCCCAAAGGCATCAAGAGTCCTACATTCACGTCCTGGAGGATTAGATGCATGTCTTTTTGCACTCTTGATCCTTCTCATAGCTGACTCCACCACTATGGAGTGGTGTGGCAACTGAGTTTTCTGAAATCCAAGACAAGGAGGCACTCGATATATGGTATCCAGCCTATGGGAATGAGGAGAGGTGGTAAGAGGTGTTTCCCACATTAACATGAGATCATGCAAGATCTGATGAATAGGCAAAGTAGCTGCCTCCTTGGGAGCTTTAGGGTACTGTAAAATCTCCAACTCCTTTGCTCTGGGCTCTGTTTCAGGAGCCACTGATGGGAAGACCTCTAGCCACCTCTCTGATTAAATCCTGAAAGGATATATCCTCAGGAGGTGACATCCTATGTTTAGGAGAAGGTGGCTCCTCAGAGAGAAGTACTCGGGCATCGACAGAGCTGTCAGTCTTCAGAGTCATCGGAGGATTCAAAATATCTTCTGTCTGGGTGCTCTTGTAAAGCACGATACCAGTACTGATCGAAGTCGGTACCGGAGGGGCCCGGTACCGGCCTGTCGATACCGGAGGAAATAGCATGACTCGGTGTTTGTAACACACTCGCCGATGTCGATACCGGCATGGTGTTGACACCGGTTGAACTGTATGAAGCAGTCCCGAAGGCACCGATGCTGCAAGGAGAGCTGCCAGACTGCATTCAATAGCCAGGAATCTGGTCAATTGATGCTGCAGATGCCTGGGTGTCGGTACCGGACGAAGTGGCCGGTACCCCCGAGCATGACACCAGTATTTCTGCCGAGGTTGAGGCCTCGAGAACATCCTGGAGCCCCGATAGTGCTTTGGAAGCCAAAGCCTCCCGCCAGGGCAATTTTGCTGGTACAAGTCCCTCAAGGGCAATGCCAGAGGCATCTCGATGCTTGGAAGGAGATCTACCCTTTGAGGACCGGCCAGATTTATGTTTGGTTACCTGAGATCCATGGGAGGAAGACGAAGCCCTGGAAGACGAACCCCTGGAAGACGTCGATGCCACGGATGCTGCATCGGAGGGAAAAAGGGTGCTAAGTTTAGCAGCCCGGTTCTGCCGACCCCTCTTCGACATCATCCCACAGGCAACACACTCCAAGATGGAGTGGTCAGGACCTAAACATTTGAGGCATCACTCATGAGTGTCGGTGACGGAGATGGTACTGTCACACTTTTTAAAACCCGAAGCGGGATTTTACATGTTGAGGAAAAATTGGGCCTGGTGCCCAAAATTGCGCGTGGCACCCGAGAGAAAAAAGGCTGGAAAATCCAGATAAAGATTACAAAAATATATATATTTTTTTTTTTTTAAAGAAAGAAAGAACTGGCGGTACCGGTATAGCAGAGGCAGGTAGACGCTACCACAAAAAAGAATTAAAAATATGGGATAATTTCTGCGGTGACAGGAAAATGACCGGCTGGCTCCGCGGAAAACGAAGAACTGGAGAGAGGCAGTTGGGAAAGGCAGGAAGGCAGCACGCAGGCGCTGTGGGATGTTCCCAAAAGCTTTCTAATTGGACGCTGGGGAGTGTTCCCGCACAGGCTGCGTCAATACCAACGATACCCATATGTGAAGACTACATTCCTGCTTGTTCCTGGAGATTAGAAAGACTAGGGCACATGCAATGAAGCTACAGGGTAAACTATTTAAGACTAATAAATGAAAATATTTTTTCACTCAACGTGTAATCAAACTCTGGAATTTGTTACTGGAGGATGTAGTAAAGGCTGTTAGCGTAGCTGGGTTTAAAAAAGGTTTGGACAAGTTCCTGGAGGAAAGGTCCATAAACCATTATTAAGAAGGGACCCAGGATATCAATGCTTGACCCAGTACAAGCATTGTGGAACCTGTCTCTTTTGGGGAAACTGCTAGGTACGTATGACCTAGATTGGCCACTGCTGGAAACAGGATACTGGGCTTGATGGACCTTGGTCTGACCCAATATGGCATATCTTATATTATGTTAATTTAAGAAGAAGCTTGCTGCGGAAGCAAAAAGGTGTAATAAAGACTTTTTCAAGTACATTCGTAGCAAAAAACATGAGAGTCAGTTGGTCCATTAGATGATAGAGGGGTTAAAGGGGCACTAAGAGGCGACAAGGCGATAGGAGAGAGACTGCATGAATTCTTTGCTTGGGTCTTTACTGAGGAAGATGTAGGGATGTGAACCATGAATGAAGTGGCATTTAAAGTTGCGGAAAAATTGAAGGAAAGAGTAGTTACTCACCTGTAACAGGTGTTCTCCAGGAGCAGCAGGAATCAGTCCTCACATATGGCGCCGACGTCACCCATATGTGAAGTCGGTCCTCACATATGGGTGACATTGGTGCCGATAGAGCCCCAGTGCGGAGCATTTCCCCAGCTTTCAAGGAAAGCCTTTGGGAATGCAGCGCGCATGCACGGTCCCCTTCCCGCCCAAGGGTGCCATCTTGCTCAGTCTGATGACATAGCTAAAAGACAGCAAAAACCAAATGAAGTATATGACTGCAACTCGAGGGGAGGAGGGAGGGTTGTGAGGACTGATTCCTGCTGCTCCTGGAGAATACCTGTTACAGGTGAGTAACTACATTTTCTCCAGGACCAAGCAGGAAGTCAGTCCTCACATATGGGACTCCCCAGCTCTAGGCAAACGGGAACCCACTCAAGAGCCTCAGCATCCGTGATAAGAATATCCTCTGAGAATGCCCCCATACGGTAGCACAACACAAGGGCCGGAGGGTAGGCGTTGCCTAAACCTCAAAGAGATTACGGAGTACCGCCTGTTCGAAAGCACTGTCCCTTCGGGACTCTCTTGAGGCAGTAGTGGGCTGCAAAAGTGTGGCTTGAAGACCAAGTAGCGGCCCGGCAGATGTCTGCCAACGGAACAGAGCGGAGATGAGCTACTGACGCGTTTTTTGCCCTGACATGGTGGGCCGTGACTCGACGCTGCAAGGGGAGGTCGGATGCCTTATACGCCCAGGTGATACAATCTGCTACCCAAGTGGACAATGTACGCTTGGAGACAGGTAACCCCAATTTATTAGGGTCAAAGGAGACGAAGAGCTGAGTAGCCCTTCGATGCCCCTGCGTACGTTCTATGTAAAAGGACAACACCCTCTTACAGTCCAGGATATTCAAGACTGTTTCAGCCCGGCTAGTATGCGGCCTGGGAAAGAATGTTGGAAGAACCACCTCCTGGTTGAGGTGGAAAGAGGAGACAACTTTTGGAAGTTACTTAGGATGGGTCCGTAGGACTACCCTGTTCCTATAGAACCGTGTGTACGGTCTATACGAAACCAGAGCTTGTAGTTCACTCACACGTCTGGCCGAGGTAAGAGCTACAAGGAAGAGCGCTTTCCAAAAAAGGAAGCATAAATGGCAAGTAGCCATCGGCTCAAACGGTGGGCGAGTAAGTTGCTATAAGAACACATTCAAATCCCACTCAGTGGCCGGTGGACGAACCGGAGGCTTGAGCAGAAGCAGACCTCTGAGGAAGCGGGACACCAAGGGGTGAACCGACAGACTGTCCCTCCACTGGTGAGTGGTGTGCTGATTGAGCACTGAGGTGGACCCGAACAGAGTTAGACTTAAGGCCTAGGTCTGACAGGTGAAGTAGATACTGCAGTACTACGGGCACAAGGCACGAGAAAGGATCTTCATTGCGCTGAGTACACCATATTGTGAACCTGCACCACTTGAGGGCATAGGACTTCCTGGTGGATTGCCTCCTAGAGGCCAAGACCACCTCCTCAACCTCCTTAGGTAGACGTAAGGGAGCTAGAACTATCCTTTCAGCAGCCAGGCCATCAGATTGAGGGATCTGAGACTGGGGTGCAGAAGGGAACCCTGATCCTGAGACAGGAGATCGGGTTGCAACCCCCAGAGGGAATGGAGTTTCCACCGCCAATTGCAGCAGAAGTGGAAACCATGGTTGCCTCGGCCATCTGGGGGCTACCAGAATCACCGAGGCCTTGTCCCAGAGAATCTTGAACAGAGTTCGGGCCACCAGGGGCGTGGGAGAGGCCCGTACACCAAGAGATCAGAAAAGCATCTGCTGCGATTCTCAGGGGATGCGGCTGTCTGGAGCAAAATCTGGGCAGCTGACAGTTTTGTAGACTGGCAAAGAGATCGATGGACCACCCATGGATTCAACTGCCATTCATAAGGCTGGAGAAACCTGCTTAGCTTGTCCGTTAGGAAATTCTCCTGACCAGGTAAACTGCTTTGAGAAACATGCCTTGTTTGACTGCAAAGGAGTAAAGGGCCTGTGCCTTTTGACATAGGAGCCTGGACACCGTGCCCCCTTGCTTGTTCACATAGAACAGGGGTGGGCATTTCCGGTCCTGGAGAGCCGCAGACCAGTCAAGTTTTCATGATGTCCATAATGAATATTCATGAGATCTATTTGCATCCACTGCCTTCCATTGTATGGAAATAGGTTCATGAATATTCATTAGGGACATCATGAAAACCTGACTGGCCTGCGGCAACTCCAGGACCGGAATTGCCCACCCCTGACATAGAACATTGCTACCTGATTGTCTGTCTGAACTAAGACAGACTGGTGAGAGAGGGCATGAGAAAAAGTCTGTAGAGCCAAGCGGATTGCTCACAGCTCCATAAGATTGAACTGCTGTGTGGCCTCCCGAGGAGACCAGAGGCATTGAGTGCACCTCCCCTGGCAATGTGCACCCCAGCCCTTTAAGGAAGCATCGGTCGTCAGCATCCTTGTGTGTGCTGAAGTCTGAAAAGATACCCCCGAGAAGGTTTGGGAGATGTACCCACCACTGTAAGGAGTCCAAAAGTGGTTTGGACACCTTTACGCTGTCTTGAAGGTCACCTGTGGCCTGCGCCCACTGAGTTCTGAGGCACCACTGAGCAGCCCGCATGTGCAGACAGGCATTCAGGGTCAAATGTATTGTGGATGCCATATGGCCCAGGAGCCGCAGTAAGTGCCTGGCGGAGACCTGAGAATTTCTTTGGAAGTGGCTGGCCAAGTCCATCAGCAAGTAAGCCCTTGCTTGCAGAGTGTAATCTTGCCCCTATAAACTCTAGGTTCTGTGAGGGGAGCAAAGTGGAATTTGTGTAGTTTATGACAAAGCCCAGATGCTGAAGAAGAGAGACAGTGCGAACAGTGGCTTGTCTGGCCTCCTGGAGAGACTGGCCCCTGATGAGAAAGTCGTCCAGGTATGGGAAGACAAAAATTCCCTGATTCCTGAGCTAGGCCGCCACCACTGTCAGGCATTTCGTGAAGAACCTGGGGGCGGAGTTTAGGCCAAAGAGTACTCTGTACTGGAAATGGTTTCCTCATACCACAAATCTGAGATATCGTCTGTGGTCTGGATGGATGAGGATGCGAGTATAAGCATCCTTTAGGTCTAAGGAGCATAGCCAATCTCCCTGTTGGAGGTAGGGCAGCAGTATCCCAAGAGTAAGCATCTTGAACTTTTCCCTCTCCAGAAACTTGTTTAAGTTTCGCAAGTGTAGGATAGGCCGGAGGCCTCCTGTCCATTTTGGTACCAGAAAATACCTGGAGTAGAAGTCTTGCCCTTTCAGGTGGTGAGGCACCAGTTCCACCACCTGTTCCTTTAGAAGACTTGCCAACTCCTGAAGGAGGTGGTTTCTGTGCAGAGGGCGTCTTGGAGGCTCCCCTGGAAAGTAGGAGGGGGGTAGCTGATGGAAGTGGAGTATGTAGCCCCCTTCTGGACTATGCTCAGTACCCAGGTATCCCCTGTGATGGCTGGCCACCTGTAGGCATACAGGGTCAGCCGACCTCCTGTGCTGAGTGGAGCCAGCTGTGGAGAAGAGGCTATGCTGTGGGAGTCAAAACCCCGCTCCCTGCTGTGCAGGAGCCGGAGCTGGCAGCTTGGGGGTCTTCTGCCTACGGGACCCTGTTGAGGAGCTGGAGAGACCCGATATTGAGGGTAGGATTTGTAGGCAGCACCATTCCTCAGGAAAAAGGGCTTCTTTCCTGAGCCCTTCTTTTTCTGAGAAGGGGCAGAAGTCTTCATGGACATCCTTGTCCTGGTGAGAGTCTCAGTCTCGATTTCTGCAGCCTTTTCAGTCATGGGCTTACCGAAAAGGTTTTCACCTCGGCAAGGGAAATCGACCAACTTGTCCTGCACCCATGACTCCAGGTCTGATGACTGCAGCCAGGCCTGATGGCATGCACCGATGCCGGCCGCGGCTACCCAGGCCGAAGCCTCGAAGCCATCATAAGCTGCTCGAGAGAGAAACTTCGAGCACACTCGAATCCCTGTTGACAAAGCCTTGAACCTCTGGAAAGGTACCTCGGAGAGGCCAGCTGAGAACCCGGCAATCTCCTTTGCCAGGTCTCGTAGGTATATACCCATGTATAGCTGGTAGGTCTGGACACGGCAAGATAGCATAGAGCCCTTGAAGCACTTTCTACCGAGGACATCCAGGTTTCGGGCCTCCTGGCCGGGGGCACCGAATGCATTTTCGGACTCTTTAGACGGTGCATGGTCGATTCCACAACCATGGAGTTGTGCGGTAGCTGGGCCTTTTGGAACCCAGGGCTCTTACGGACTCGATAAATGGAACCGACCCGTTTGCTAAGAACCGGCGTTGAGGCCAGTGCCTTCCACATGCGGAAGAACAGCCGTTCCAGCATCGGAACAGGTAGAAAAAAGGCTTCCTTCGGAGGAAAGTCATATTGGAGGGCATCGAGCTCCTCCTCGGCATCCGCAGGGAAGGAAAAGGCTTTGGCCATGTCCCTCACGAAGTCCAAGAAACGGGTATCCTCCGGGGGGTGGGGACCATTTCTGAGGTTCAGACTCTGGGGAGTCCGAAGGGATGCACCGGGTCCGGAAGATGTCCAGGGACTCCTTGTCCTCCGTCAACTATGCCTAACTCCTCCAAGGAGGAATCTGGCGACTCCGGCCGTGTGGGCATCAGTGCCATCCGCCCTGACTCCGAGGGTATCGGCGTCAACGACCTTGGCCCTGCACGGAAGGTCGAGGGGGACCTTGACCGAGGATTGACTTGAGACTTCATTGACTCGAGGATCGGCTCTGTCTCCAGAGTCGACTTAGACGTCGAGGTCCCGGTGATCGGAGCAGATGCACCGGTCAGACCGGCGATCCGCACCCGCTGCTGTTCCATGAAGGCAGCCAAGCTGCTCTCCAAGGCCGTCAACCTGAGTCCAAGCTCATGAGACTCAGCAGCCCCCGACAGCTTCGGGCCCGACGTCGGCTTCCCCGGAGGAGAGTCCATGAGGACAACTACACTTACATGACTCGGGGACTCCGGTTCCACATGAGGTAACTTAGACGGCCTCACTGACTCCGAGATCCCGGGGCAGCGGTCAGGGCTACGCGACCTGGCCCTCGAGGAACCAGGAGCCTCCACCGACGTCGCCCTTGCGAGCTTCTTCTTCCTTCTGTGCTCCCAGGTGGGAAACTCCCCCTCTCAGAGGAACCCAGACGGTGCTAGGGGTCAGACTCCCGAGATGTCAAGGCCTCTGACGAAGTCCGGGCCCGGCTGGACACGGAGTCAGAGAAAATTCGCTCACGTTGATGCTTACGGCTCCGAAGCGCCTTCGACGACATCTTGCCACACGGGCCACAGGCCAGTGGGTCATGGTTGGGCCCAAGGCAACGGAGGCAGCAGTCATGTGTGTAGGTGAGAGACAAGTTTCTTGCACCGATCACACTTTTTGAACCCGCTGGCAGCCATTGGGGGAAAAAGGGCCCCTGCAAGGTCAAAAGACAGGGCTATCAGTGAAAACACAAAGAGCGCGCGAACGCTAGTCACAAAGGACTAAAAACGAAAATCAAAACTCCGGACTCGATACTGGTGTACCGAGCCCAGGTGGGAAGGGGAACTGGCATCAAACCGGATAAGAAACAGCAAAAATCGCAGAAAAAATTCAACTTTTCCCGGGTGACATGAACTCACGACCGTTGGACTCCGTGGAAAAAAAAAGACTGAGCAAGATAGCACCCTTGGGCGGGAAGGGGACCGTGCATGCACACTGCATTCCCAAAGGCTTTCCTTGAAAGCTGGGGAAATGCTCCGCATGGGGGCTCCGTCGGCGCCATCACTCATATGTGAGGACTAACTTCACATATGGGTGACGTCGGCGCCATATGTGAGGACTGACTTCCTGCTTGGTCCTGGAGAAATATCGATACATCGGGAAGATGTATTACAGCTATTAGATAAACTGAAGAGTAGCAAACCACCTGGGCCGGATGATATACATCCAAGGGTGTTGAAAGAACTGAAATGTGATATTGCAGACCTGCTATTAGTAATCTGTGAACTAACATTAAAATAATCTAATACCTGAGGATTGGAAGATGGCAAATGTATCATCAGTTTTTAAAAAGGGCTCCAGGGGTGATCCGGGAAACTACAGACCAGTGAGCCTGACGTCAATACCGGGAAAAATGATAGAAACCATCATAAAGAACAAAATTGCTAAACAGATAGTCATGGCTTAATGGGAGACAGCCAACATGGCTTTAGACAAGGAAGATCTTGTCTTACTAATCTGTTATGTTTTTTTGAAGGTGTGAATAAACAGGTAGACAAAGGTGAGTCGGTTGATATAGTGTATTTGGACTTTCAGAAAGCCTTTGACAATGTCCCTTATCAGAGACTTTTGGCAAAACTAAAGAGTCAGGGGATAGGAGACAGTGTACTATTGTGGATCAGGAACAGGTTAAAAGACAGAAAGCAGAGGGTAGGGCTAAATGGCCAATTTTACCAATGGAGAAAGGTAAATAGTGGTGTACCCCAGGGATCTGTGCTGGGTCCGCTGCTTTTTGACATTCATAAATGACCTGGAAAAGGGAATAATGAGTGGGGTTATCAAATTTGCAGATGACACAAAACTATTTAAAGTTGTTAAAACCCAAGAGGATTGTGGAAAATTGCAAGAGAATCTTGATAAATTGGAAGACTGGGCTTCAAAATGGCAGATGAAATTTAATGTGGACAAGTGCAAAGTTATGCACCTAGGGAAGAACAACCCAAACTATGGTTACACGATGCAAGATTCCACACTAGGAAAGACCACCCAGGAAAAAGATTTAGGCATCATTCTGGATAACATGTTAAAACCCTCGGCCCAGTGTGCAGTGGCGGCCAAGAGAGCAAATAGAATGCTAGGTATCATAAGGAAAGGAATGAAAAATAAAACAAAGGATATTATAATGCCTCTATATTGTTCCATGGTTAGACCGCACCTTGAATATTGTGTGCAATTCTGGTCGCCGTATCTTAAAAAGGATATAACGTTATTAGAAAAGGTTCAGAGAAGAGCCACCAAAATGGTAAGACGGATGGAAGGATACCCCTATGAAGAAAGGCTAAAAAGGTTAGGGCTCTTTAACCTGGAAAAGAGACGGCTGAGGGGAGATATGATAGAAGTCTATAAATTAATGAACGGAGTGGAACAGGTAAATGTAGATCGATTGTTTACGTTATCAGAATATAGAAAGACTAGGGGACATGCAATGAAGCTACAGGGTAAACTATTTAAGACTAATAAAAGAAAATATTTTTTCACTCAACGTGTAATCAAACTCGAATTTGTTACCGGAGGATGTAGTGAAAGCTGTTAGTGTAGCTGCATTTAAAAAAAGGTTTGGACAAGTTCCTGGAGGAAAGGTCCATAAACCATTAAGAAAGGATCCAGGATATCAATGCTTGACTCAATACAGGCATTGTGGAATCTGTCTCTTTTGTGGAAACTGCTAGGTACATATGACCTAGATTGGCCACTGTTGGAAACAGGATACTGGGCTTGATGGACCTTGGTCTGACCCAGTTTGGCATCTCTTATGTTCTTATATGTTCTCAGTTTGATCCTGTGTTCCTTTCTGTGTTCCTCTGTCTGCAAACTTCTGCATTTTGTGACAGGTATTTAAGAAGTGTGGGTACTGATGCTTCAAAAGAATTGATTGTTTTGGCAGCAATATTCTGTGTATCTATGCCATTTGAAAGAGTATGTTCTCCTGGTAGAGGGCTTTCTGAAGAAAAGGAGGACATCTTTTATGGCTGCTGAAAGAGGAAGATTTAGAAAAATCATGCTCTCAGCATCCAGGCTGTCAGTCGGAGGGAATGCAGATTGGGATGCAGAAGTATTCTGCTGTCCTGGGGCAGAAGACCCGGCATGGATCCCAATGGAATTGGATGAGTCTATAAGCTGAAGCAGGATGGGAAACCAAGGCTGACGGGGCCAGCGAGGGGGCTATGAGTAGGATCATAGATCCCTTGTCTGCTTATAGTTTGAGGTCGTCTTCGGGATCAGGGGTATTGGGGGGCGGGGCACTCTTCCCTCTAAGCTGTGCGCGTGTGCGCGCGCACACACCTCGCCGAGCGAGCGCATACACTTTACAACAGAGCGCACAAAAATTACGGCTCTGATTCTGACAGAAAACACAGACGTCTTAAAATTTAAAAGTTATGATTGTAATTACTAGAAATTTCCCGCTTCATTTAGTAATCATCTATTTTCATTTAATTTGATTAAAATCAATGTGGTGTACATACTGTATTCTGACATATAGTCAAGTTTTAAAGTATATAACTCAGAGTGTCGTTATGTGGCGCACAAAAATTTAACCTTCCTTCAAAAGCTGCACACAGCTGATATTTTATGCGCACACAGCCTACAGAGGGAACATTGGGGCGGGGGGGGGGGGGGGAGAGACAAAGCGGTCCCTGACCCCAGTGAATCATGAAGGCATCTGATGCCACCCTGAATTTGGATGATATCCTGGAGCAGAACTGTGGAAATTGCGAGTTCTGTGGCATGGCAAAGAGATCTAGGAAGACTTCTGCCACTGTTTGCAGATCCAGGGTCCACTCGTGAGGCTGTAGAATCCGACTCAAGTCTGTCCACCAAGTGATTGAACTCTCCTGAAATATAAACTGCATGGAGGTGTATGTGATTGAGAATGGCAACGTTCCATAGGCGGCAGGCTTCTTTGCAGAGAGGGAGAGAGCCCGTCCTTTGTTTATATAAAGCATTGCCACCTGATTGTCTGTCCTGGTCAATATCTGGCTATTGATAAGGTGGTGCTGGAAAACCCAGAGCGCATTCGTTACTGTTCGAAGCTTGAGGTTGATTTGTTTGGGGGATTCCTGAACTGTCCACAGGCCTTGTGTGGAGAAGGAATCTAGATGGGCTCCCCAACTGACCTCTGACGCAATTGTAGTCAGGGTATGGTGAGGTTGGGGCATCCAAAAAGGTGACCTTACGAGAAGATTTGTTAGGGTGCAACACCAGAGGTCGTGTTACTTGTATGATATCCCATAGATTCCCATGGGTTGAGAGGGTCCACTGTGTTAGTCGCATGTGTAGTCTCGCATAAGAGACATGTACTGTGGATGCCATGTGGCCCAAGAGACAGAAAATCTCAAGCCATGGCAGTCTGTTGCTGACGCATGTGGGTAGCTATATCCACCAACCATTTCATGCAGTCCAAAGGGAGGAAGGCTCTGGATTGCTGAATGTCCAGTATTGTTCCTATGAACTCTAATCTTTGGGTTGGAATGAACTGGGATTCTGGAAACTATTACAAATCCCAGATACTGCAACAGTACAAGAGCTTGACGACGAGATGAGCAGAGTTCTCCAGGAGAGTCTGCCTTTATTAGCCAGTCATCTAAATAAGGGAAAACAAAGACTTTGTTGCTTCGAAGATATGCTGCTACTATGGGCATGCACTTTGTGAAGACCCTTGGTGCAGACGCAAGGACAAAGGGAAGGACCCTGTATTGGTAATGGGTGCCTTGACAGGTGAAGTAAACATACTGTCTGTAGTCTGGATGGATCAGAATGTGTGTAGGCCTCTGAGGTCTAGGGAACAGAGCCAGTCATGTTCCTATAGGTATGGAAGTAGGGTTCCCAGAGAGATCATTTTGAATTTCTCTTTTACAAGGAACTTGTTTTGCTTGGGTAGCTGCTTGTGGCTTGGCTAATCTGGGCTTTTTTGCCGACTTAGGACCCTGTTGTTTCTGCTGGGTCTGAAAAGCTGATTTGGAATACGAGGGGTAGAATCTTCTCTTCTTAGGGTAGAAGGGTTTTTTTGACTGCTGCCTTTTTCTTGGTATGGTCAGCAGTTTTTCTGGAGAGCCGTTTAAGGGTTGTGTCATCCGTTTCCAGCTCTACCTATGTGCAGGTCTCATATGGAGCCGGGCATTGGGAGTCACATGTACTGTCGAAGCCATGTGGCCCAGAAGCCTCAGCCAGTCTGGCGGAAACCAGTGACCTGCTGAGAAACTGGTTTGCCAAGTCTATCAGTCTTTGGGCTCTTTCCTCTGGCAAGAAAGCCTTTGCCTGCAGAGAGTTTAGCCTTGCCCCTATGAACTCCAAGTCTTGGGAGGGGAGCAAAGTGGACTTTGCGAAGTTTATGACAAACCCCAGGTGTTGAAGGAGAGAAATAGTGCGGAGGGTGGCTTGCTTGGCCTCCTGGCACATCTGACCCCTGATGAGCCAGTCATCCAGACAGGGGAAGACAAAGATACCCTGATTCCTCAAGTAGGCCGCCACCACTGCCAGGCACTTAGTAAACACCCTGGCAGCGGAGGTGAGGCTGAAAGGCAGCACTCTGTATTGATAATGGTTTCCTCCCACAATGAACCTGAGGTACTTTCGGTGGTCTGGATGAATGAGGATGTGAGTGTACGCATCCTTTAGATCTAAACAGCATAGCCAATCTCCCTGCTGGAGGTAGGGCAGAAGTGTTCCAAGAGTAAGCATCTTGAACTTTTCCTTCTCTAGGAACCTGTTGAGATTTCTGAGGTCGAGAATAGGCCTGAGGCCGCCGGTTCTCTTTGGTACGAGGAAGTACCTGGAGTAGAAACCGTGACCTTGTAGGTGGGGAGGCACAGGCTCCACCGCCTTGTGTCGCAACAGATCCTGAAGCTCCTGCAGGAGGAGGTCTGTGTGGAGAGGAGGCCTTGGAGGCTCTCCTGGGAAGTAAGGAGGAGGCAACTGATGGAAATGAAGCATGTAGCCCTTGTGGACTATGCTTAAGACCCAACTGTCTCCTGTAATGGGTGGCCACCTGTGGGCAAACAGGGCTAGTTGACCTCCTGTGCAGGGATGGGACAGCAGAGACGGAGGCTATGCCTTGGGAGTCAAAAACCCCCACCTGCTGAGTGGGAGCAGGAGCCTGAGGCTTGGGGGCCTTCTGCCTACGGGGCCCATGTCCCTGCCCCTTGGCCTGCTGACCCTGTGGGGGAGCTGGGGAGGCCTGGTAAGGTGGGGGAACTGTTTGTAGGCAGTCACCTTCCTCGGGTAAAAGGACTTCTTACCCGAACCCTTTTTATGAGAAGGGGCAGAAGTCTTCCTAGACAGCCTTGTCCTCGTGAGGTGCTCGGTCTCGAACTGTGCAGCCTTCTCGGCCATGGGCGTGCCAAAAAGGTTCTCAACTCGGCAAGGGACATCGACCAACTTGTCTTGTACCCATGGCTCGAGATCCGATGACTGCAGCCATGCCTGGCGTCGAACTGCGATGCCGGCTGCCGCAACACGGGCAGAGGCCTCTAAGCCATCATAAGCTGCTCGGGACATGAACTTAGAGCATTCCCGGATCCCCGAAGACAAGGACTTGAACCTCTGCAAAGGTTCCCCGGAGAGACCAGCAGAGAACTCGGCAAGTTCCTTTGCCAGGTCCCGCAAGTACATGCCCATGTACAGCTGGTAGAACTGGACACGGCAAGCAAGCATCGAGCCCTGGAAGCACTTTCTACCAAACGCATCCAGGTTCCGGGCCTCCCTGCCGGGGGGCACCGCAAAGTGCATCTTCTGGCTTTTCAGACGATGCATGGCCGATTCCACCACCATGGAATGGTGTGGTAGCTGCGCCTTTTGAAAGCCAGAGCTCTTACAGAGTCGATAAATGGAATCAACCCGCTTGCTCAGAACCAGCGCCGAGGCCGGTGCCTCCCACATCCGGAAGAGGAGCCGTTCCAGCATCGGAGGAACCGGCACAGTAAAGGCCTCCTTCGGAGGAGAGTCATACTGGAGGGCCTCGAGCTCTTCGGCTCGAGGCTCCTCCTCGGGGTCCGCGGGGATCGCCAACGCTGTGGCTATATCCCAAACGAACTCCGAGAACTGGGTATCCTCCGGGGGGGATCTACTCTGGGGCTTGGACTGCGGTGAGTCCGACGGGACGCACTGAGTCAGGAAGGTATCGGGGGACTCCTCGTCCTCCGTCTCCCAGGCGGACTCGTCCGAAGAGGAGTCTGGCTCCGAACGCGTGGGGCCAGGCAGCACCCGTCCCGCCGAAGGCACCGGCGTCGACACCCTCAGTCCCGACCGGGAGGTTGAGGGTGACCGCGACCGAGGACGACCTCAAGCTTTCATGGTCTCGAGTATCGGCTCGGTCTCTGGGGTTGACTTTGACGTCGATGTCCCGGTGGTCAGAGCAGATGCGCCAGCAAGGCTGGCCATCAGCACCCGCTGGTGATCCATGAAGGCAGACAGTTTGCACTCCAAGGCTGTCAGCCTGAGTCCAAGCTCAGGAGACTCAGCAGCCACCGATTAGGGCCCCGGCGGCGGTGCCGTGCCTGACGTCGGCTCCCTGGGACAACAGGACTTGCGTGTCCAGCAGACTCCGGCTCCACACGAGACATTTTGGACGGCTTCTCCTGTTCCAAGCGCCCGGGACGGCGGTCAGGGGTCCGAGACCTAGCCCTCGAGGAGCCAGGGACCTCCTCCAACGCCGCCCTCGCGAGCCGCTTCTTCCTCTTTTGCTCCCGATCGGGGGACCCGCTGTCCAAGGAACCCCGACGATGCTTGGGGTCAGACTCCCGAGACGTCGAGGCCTCAGACGAGGTCCGGGCCCGGCCAGAGGCCAAATCAGAAAAAAGCCTTTCCTTTTGATGCTGTCGACTTCGCAGTGCCTTAGTGGACATTTTGCCACAGGGCCCACAAATCTTAGGATCATGATCGGGACCAAGGCACCGAAGGCAGCAGTCGTGTGTGTCGGTGAGAGACATCAGTTTCTTGCACCGATCACACTTTTTGAAATCACTGGAAGCCATCGGGGAAAAAAAGAGCCCCCGCAAGGTCAAAGGACCGGCCTTCCAGGGAAAAAGAAAAAAGGGCGCGAACGCCAGCCCCTAAGGGCAAAAACCGAAAAAAGGAGGACGGGCTCGATATCGGTGTACCAAACCCGGCGGGAAGGGGAACCGGCGTCGAACCGGACAAGAACCGCGATGAAATCGTAAGAAAATCACAAGAAAAATCTAACTTTTCTCCAGGTGACTAGGACGAAGTCCGTTGGGCTCCTCGGAAAAAGAAAGACTGAGCAAGATGGCACCTTTAGGCGGGAAGGGGACTGCGCATGCTTGCAGTATTCCCCAAAGGCTTTCTTAGAAAGCTGGGGAAATGCTCTGCAAGGGCTCCATCGACGTCACCCATATGTGAGGACTGACTTCCTGCTTGGTCCTGGAGAATTGACGATGCAGATGCACCTCAATATCATCGGGCCCCTATACCTGGGGTAGTCTATGTGATCTCTGTAGCCGATACAGATAACAGGGTCAGTAATGAAGCTTCGGTTCTCAATGTCGAGTGCATCGGTGCCAAAGGGGTTAACCGATGTCGAAGCCTGAATCGGCGCTGGAGTCCATCGATGTCTATGCTCCAACCTGCGGTCCCAAAGCTGTGAGGAGGGCTTCTAAAGTCCTCTCCAAGGACAGCATCTGCAGATCCAAGGAGGTTGCCTGTGACTGCTCCAATGCTAGAAAGTGGCTTGCCGCCACGATACCAGAGCAAGGCATCAGGGGCTCTCCAGAGGTTAAGGCCTTGGGTGCTTCCCCATTCTCCACTAAGGCTTTGGAGGACAAGTCCTCCCGCCAGGGATGCCTGGGCTGATGGCCAGAGTCGGAAGAGGTCCTGGAAGAGTCCCAGTGCTTAGAGCGGGATCTCTCCCTCGATTCCCAAGACTTACCTGAGAAATCCTTTGACCATTCCTTCGGTTTCTTCAACTTCTCTGAGGGCTCTTGAAGCTTTGACTTGTCTTTGGAAGGTTTTGAAGGAGATGTGAGTTTTTTAGACCTCTTCTCCGAGTGTATGAACTCTCTAGTCTTGGAACCATTAGAGCATGAGGATGCTCTAGACGAAGTCTAGGCCACTGACACAGAGTCCGTTGGAGAGAGTTCTCCAAACATTTTGGCCCAGTTCCCTAGGCCCCTCTTCGTCATCTATTTACAGAGGGAGTAATCTTGTGGCATATGGTTGGGATCAAGGCATTTTAGACAACTGTGTTTGTCTGTCACCTAAACAGTCCTGGACCACTTGGCACATTTTTTGAACCCACTCGAGGATTTTTCCATCATGAAGATGCTGGGCAAGGCCCGGTAGGCACAAGGCCTTAAGGTAAAAATTTTTAGAAAAAGAGAAAAAAAGGAATTTGAGAGAAAAAACTAAAATTATACTGGGATCGAGCGATACCGGTGCAGAGGCAGAGGTAGCTTTAGAAAAAGGTTTTTTTAAAGTTCTTTTCTCTGTGACAAGGTTTTGACCCATTGGCTCCGTGGAAAAAGAAGAAATGAGGAGAGGGAGTTCAGAGAGAGGGAAGGCAGTAGCGCAGGTGTAGTGGAATGCTCCCAAAGGCTTTCCTATTGGTAGATGGGAAGCATCCCATGCGGGCTCCATCGGTATCTGAAGTCACCCATATGTGAAGACTACATTCATGTTTCCTGGAGATCTTGTAGCGCTATACGAAAGTTCAGTAGTAGTAGCTGCACTGAGGTGGACGATACTTGAGCAATCAGAGCTGCAACTCATCCATTCAGAACAGACAGAGAAAGCGAAGTTACTCACTTGTAACAGGTGATCTCCGGGAACAGCAGGAATTTAGTCTTCACATATGGGTATCGTCGGTACCGACAGAGCCCACGCAAGAACACTCACCAGCGTCCAATAGGAACGCTTTTGGGAACACCCCACAGTGCATGCGTGCTGTCTTCCCACCTCTGCACTTCTCTCACGTCAGTTGAGTTTATAGCCAAGACCAAAGGAGAGAAGACGAGAAAGAGACAGACAACTCCTAGGGGAGGTGGGTGTGTTGTGAAGGCGACATGACCAAGAAACCAACATTCTATCAACAACTGAACGCAGACGTGAACTCAGGCCTCTCTAAACAACTCTCAACCACAGCAAGTATATAATTAATCGTGTGAATGTACCATACCTCATAACTACCTTCATCATCTTTATGCATTCAATTATTACTGTTGCCAGTAGCATCCAAGTATTAATATTGCCACAGCATTCATTATTACTGTTGCCAGTAGCATCCAAGTATTATTATTGCCACAGCATTCATTTCTCACTGTTGCCATAGCATTCAAGTAAGGTGATTACCAGTAGCACTCAACTAGTACTGTCGCCAGTAGCCCCATTCATCTTATTACCAATAACGTTCAACTTTACTACTGCCTAGAATATCCAAGTATTCTGACACCATTAGCATTCAATTCTACTGCTGCCTATAGCATCCAGGTATCAGAGCAACAATCCTCCTCCCAAAGCCTGCCTCGCCCAATCGGAGCCAAACAGCCATCGCTTAAAGAAGAGCCACCAGCAGGCATACCCGCGACTGACACGCCTCGCCTGAAGACCATCGAAGTGCCCTTATACCGTGACCCAACAGGAATAACACCAAAAGATAATCATGACTACATCAACCATAACGCTCGTTTTTCTCTACACTATTGCCATGACCATTCATGACTCTCTCTCATACATACCTGATCATAACCCTATCCCAGCACTCCTAGGCTCAAATAGAAAACATCACTACAACTACTATCAACCCTACCCAAACCTTCAACACAAGAGACAATCACGCCTACTCTACATAACACTGGAGACCATTACTAACAAAAAGACCAACAAAGACGACCTGCAACAAGAGCTTAGATGTGCACTCATCAACGCACGATCTGTGCGCAACAAATGGCCAGCCATCACAGACCTAATATCCAACTACAATCTAGACCTCCTAATGGTCACTGAGTCATGGCTCTCTGACTCAGACACTGTCCTAATTAACCAAATCACGCCCCCCAATTTCTCACTCTTCGCTTGTAACAGAGATAATAGAAGAGGTGGAGGAGTCTTCATTATAGCAAGGTCCGAGTTGCAATACCGAGTGTCCCTAACCAGGAGCTCCCAACATCTAGACACTATAACTATCTCAAATAGAAGCAACTCCATCAATCTCATCTACTCAGCACCAAATGCAGTATCAGAAGATCTCTCAGATATAATAAACTTAGCCTGCAGTCCTGACAACCCCAACAAACCAAACTGGTTGTTAGGTGATTTTAACCTTGCCTCTCTACAAACGACTTATCCAGTACATTCCTCGATGCCATGACAGACCTTGGATACAAACAAATCGTGCACAACCCCACACACAAACAAGGGAACATCCTCGATTTGATATTTGTTCCATCAACAGTATCAAGCTTATATAATGACACCAAACCATCTATTATCCCAGTCCCTTGGTCAGACCATAGCCTGATCTTATTCCAGATTCCAACAAACTCAAACGCACTCGCCCAACCAGTCACCTCAACAACAAGTGCAGGGCAATTTAAGCCGTTAGACATAGAGACCCTCACTAAACAAGCGTTGCCAAAATTATCCAAGCCAACGGACAATCTAAACGAGTTGATCTCTAACTGGAACGACACTCTCCACCAGTATACCCATCAACCAAGCATGAACAAGAAGCTCCCATCCAGGAACCGCTCCAATAAAAAGCAGGATGCCCCTTGGTTCTCTCCAGAACTACGTACATCTCTACTCCAATTAAGGAAGTTAGAAAGAAAATGGAGACACACCCACAACAACCAGGATCAAGGAGAGTATCTCACCCACCTCAAAAAGCACCGCAAACTAACTTGGACTACAAGGAAAGAATTCCACTCCAACCTTCTCAGCAAAACATTAAACAGACCACGCGATCTCTTCAATTTAGTGAAAACATTAACCAAAGATCCATCGCCACCGCACCAAGAATCCGTACAACCACAACTTTATGCTAATTTCATCCAAGCCAAAATGGTCAAGGCGAACACGTCATCACAAATACTAATCCAACTCCCGCAAGCTCAGGCATCACTCGATAAGTTCTCACCACCATCAAGAAAAACCATAGAAGAAATTATCGCTACCATAAACACCACCACGGCACCAAATGACCCATGTCCAGCACACTGGATCAAAACCTTACGTGCCGAGCTTAGCCCTTACATAGCTAAGATCGCAAATATTTCCTATCTAACTGGAATCTTCCCTACCGCCCTTAAACAAACATCAATTCGCCCTCTGCTAAAAAACAACCAGATGGATCCAACGAAGGAAGAGTCCTACCGCCCAATCTCCAGCATTCCCTATCTAGCCAAGATACTTGAAAAGGAAACTCAGAGGCAGATCCAACACCACATTGACACAGCAGCCCCGTTGGACCCATGCCAACACGGATTCCGAGAAGCTCATGGAACAGAAACACTCATGACTTCACTACTTAATAAACTCATTTGCGGGATTGACAACATTCAAATGGCGATTGCAATGATTTTTCTGGACATATCAGCAGCGTTCGACTCAGTCGACCATAAGATTATGCTAGCCAGACTTCACGAAAAAGGTATCCGTAACCAAGCCTGGAACTGGTGCAAATCTTACCTAGATGAGCGCTGGCAACAGGTCCGTACAGGCAACATTACATCCGAACCCTTCAAACAGAAACAGGGAGTACCTCAAGGCTCATCTCTATCTGCGTTGCTTTTTAATATATACATGCAGCCAATCTGCCAAATCACCAAAGACTTCGATATATCCTGCCTATTATACGCGGATGACGTACTAATATTCACACAGATCAATATCTCAAATCCTGACTACTCTCCACTAATCAACTGTTTCAACACAATAACCGACTGGCTTCTCAATCAGAACATGAGAATAAATTTCAAGAAAACCGAAGTACTCATAGCCACAAGAAACAAGCAATTTGCTCCGCCAACCACCCTCACAGTAAGAGATGCAGAACTCCCAATCAAGACCTCCATAAAGTACCTCGGTGTGATACTCGATCAACTCAATCTTAAAGAACACATAAAGAAAACAGTAAGGTCAATTTACTACAAACTAAAAACACTGCGCCACCTGAAACCAATGATGGAGACCAAGGACTTCCGTACAGTCTTCCAAGCAATAGTCACACCACATTTTGACTTTGCGAATATCATCCTTCATGGCCTCCCCAAGAATACTCTAAATCCACTTCAACTGGCGATGAACGCGGCAGCCCGCATCTTATCTGGAGCTTCTATAAGGGATCATATAACACCAATTCTGATCGATCTGCACTGGCTCCCGATAAACTGCAGAATAACATACAAAACCCTCCTCATCACATTCAAAGCTATTAATAAATTATCTCCTGCATCGATCTCAAACCTCATCACCCTCACACCAAACAGACCCAGGAGACTAGTAGCAGAAAACACACTAGTTACTCCTAGCATCTCCACAAAATGGACACAACAAACTACTAACAGAGCTTTTGTGTCCTATGCTCCCAAATGCTGGAACAAACTACCTCCAAACATCAGATCAATCAGGGATATCACCCAATTTAGAAAGTCCATCAAGCACTACTTATTCACTCTGCACTTCAGGCTACCATACACCCAATAGAACCGGCCCCCACCTCACTCAGATAACTCCTACACATAACCACCCAGAACAAAAAATCAAAACGTAATAACACTGTATTCTTGTCAAACTCAAATTTTGATGTAACCTATCTAATGTATATATAATTATGTATAATTATGTAGATAGTTATCCCCAGTTTACACCCAGTTTATCCTCCCTGTTATCTGTAAACCTAGATCAGTCATGTATTGACAGGTATGTTGTTGTTCAATGTAAACCGCACTGATGATGAATAGTGCGGTATATAAAAAATGTTAAATAAATAAATTAAATAAATTCCTGCTATTCCTAGAGATCACCTATTATAGGTGAATAACTTCGCTATCTCCAGGAACAAGCAGGAATGTAGTCTTCACATATGGGGACTCCCTAGCTGAAAGATGCCAAGGGGTGACCCAAGCAAGCTGTGAACCCAGGTGAGATGGGTCATGCTTCCTCCCATGGACCTCTGGCATCCAACCCGTGGACAGTAGGTAGGAGTTGTATTAAGTATGGAAGAGATGCTGGAGAACAGCCTGGCCAAACGAGGCATCCCGAAGGGAGTCCTTGTCTAAGCAGTAGTGGGCTGTGAAGGTGTGTACCGAAGCCCAAGTGGCTGCTCTGCAGATGTCATCAATAGAATTCCATAAATACCTAGACTAGAGTCTGTATATAGTTTACCCAGTTAACCCAAGTTTATCTAGCCTGTTCTCTGTAAGTTCAGTGCGGGCCCCTCCCGTGCCTGGACAAAACCGATGTTATTTGTAAACCAAGCTGAATTTGAAGAGCGCGGTATAGAAAAGACTTTAAATAAAATTAAATAAATAGACACAGAACGAAGGTTAGCCGTTGAGGCTGCCATTGCTCTCACATTGTGAGCGGTGACATGGCTTTTGAGAGAAAGTCCTATACTTTGATAAGTATAGGATATGCAATCTGCAATCCAATTTGACAGTTCTTTTGGAAACTGGAAGTCCCAAATGACAAGAGTCAAAAGCCACAAAAAGCTGAGAAGATTTTCTATGTGGCTTAGTTCTTTGGAGATAAAAGGCTAAGGCTCTTTTACAATCCAATGTGTGAAGATTTCTTTCCGCACTAGAGGCGTGAGGCCTAGGGAAGAATATAGGAAGATAAACCGACTGGTTTAAATGAAAAGGCGAAACCACCTTTGGCAGAAAGTAAGGATGAGTCCTGAGGACTATTTTATCATGGTGGAAACCTTGTATAAGGAGGGTCAGCTACTAACGCTTGTAGTTCACTAATGCGTCTTGCAGAAGTGATGGCAATTAGGAAAATGACTTTCCATGAAAGAAACTTTAGGTCTGATGTGGCTAAAGGTTCAAAGGGCGGTTTCATAAGCTGACCAAGAACAAGATTCAGATCCATTGCCACCGGTGGTGGTTTAATGGGAGGTTTTGTTAAGAGTAAACCTCTCAAATCTTGATACAAGTGGATGAGAGGAAATAGATTGTACATCAAAAAGTTTATGAAAAGCAGCAATAGCACTAAGATGGACTCTCACTGAATTGCTCTTCAGACCAGAAGTTGATAATTGGAGGAGATACTCTAGTAGCGACTCTACAGGCACCAAAAGGGTGTTAAGTCCCTTTTGTGAACACCAGACAGAGAACCTTTTCCACTTAAAAGCATAGGAACGTCTTGTGGCAGGCTTTCTGGAAGCCAAAAGGATATCTTTTACTTGTTGAGAAAGGTCAATATCCTGGAAATCTAGGCTTTCAGTAACCAGGCCCTGATATGTAGGGACTGGGAACTGGGATGCAGTAAGCATCTGTTCTCCTGAGACAGAAGATCTGGAGCATTCCCCAACTCCAGAGGAGTGGTTTGAGAGAGACGTAGAAGATACCACGTTTGTTGTGGCCAACGTGGAGCTATGAGTATCATACGACCTCTGTCTCTCTGAAGTTTGAATAAAGTTTTGGGAATGAGGAGAATGGGTGGGAAGGCATAAAGGAAGTCCTGACCCCAGTGGAGTAGAAAAGCATCTCTTGCCTGACAGTTGTGAGCCGGGATTCTGGAACGGAATCTGGGAAGTTTGGCATTCTGTGGACTTGCAAAGAGGTCTATATCTGGTGTTCCCCAAATTTGAAACACTCGAGCAAGCTGGCATGAGTGGAGGGACCACTCGTGTGGCAGCAGTATTTGACTGAGTCTGCCTGCCCATAAGCTTTAAATGCCTGGAAGGTATACTGCAAACAGGTGAATTTGCAACTCTCTGGCGAGGGTCCATAGTCGCAAAGCTTCGTTGAACAGCAACAGAGAGCCTGTTCCGCATTGCTTGTTCACATAGAACATAGCTACCTGATCGTCGGTTTGGACCAGAACTGTCTTTTTGCTGAGATGGGCCTGAAAGACTTGAATAGCACTGAAGATGGCTCTTAGCTCTAGGAGGTTTCTGTGAAGGGAAACCTCCTGTGGGGTCCAGAGACCCTGAGTGGACAGATCGAGCAAGTGGGCCCCCCCAACCCATCTTGGACGCATCTGTTATTAGGGTGACCTGGTATAGAGGCTGCTGGAAAGGAGAGCCTACAAGGAGGTTTTCCAGAGATTTCCACCATTGCAGGGACGAAATCAGACGTGTTGTGTTTCTGATCTTGTCCATTAGCTGACACGAGGCCTGTGACCATTGAGAGGATAGGGTCCACTGGGCTGCTCGCATGTGGAGGCGAGCATAGGGAACCACATGGACAGTGGATGCCATACGTCCCAGGAGTTGAAGCATTTCTCGGGCAGTAAGGAACACCTTCATAGATGCTTGAGATGCTAGTTGTATTATCTTTAGACAGTGTGGCTATGGCAGGAAAGCCTTTGACTGCCGTGTGTCTCGACGAGCCCCTATGAATTCAAGAGATTGAGAGGGGATGAAATGAGATTTTGGGATGTTTATGACCAGTCCCAAGTATTGAAGAATGTTCATTGCACGAAAAAGAGCGAAGCTGGCCTCTGGAGCAGTCGATGCTCGAATGAGCCAATCGTCTAAGTAAGGGAGCCAATCTTCTGGCTTTTCAGACGATGCATGGCCGATTCCACCACCATGGAATGGTGCGGCAGCTGCGCCTTCTGGAACCCAGGGCTCTTACGGAGTCGATAAATGGAATCGACCCACTTGCTCAAAACCGGCACCGAGGCCGGTGCCTCCCACATCTGGAAGAGGAGCCGTTCCAGCATCGGAGGAACAGGCACAGTAAAGGACTCCTTTGGAGGAGAGTCATCCTGGAGGGCCTCGAGCTCTTCGGCTCTAGGCTCCTCATCGGGGTCCACGGGAATCGCAAAAGCCTTGGCCATGTCCCTGACGAACTCCGAGAACCTGGTGTCCTCTGGAGGGGACCTACTCCAGAGCTCGGACTGCAGTGAGTCCGAAGGGACGCATCGAGTCCAAAAAGTATCAGGGGACTCCTCGTCCTCCGTCTCCCACGCAGACTCATCCGAAGAGGAGTCGAGGGGCTCCGACCGCACAGACCTCAGTGGCACCCACCCCGACGCCGAAGGCACCGGCGTCAACGCCCTCGGTTCCGAGCGGGAGGTCGAGGGAGACCGTGACCGAGGACGACCTCGAACCTTCATGGAGTCCAAGCTCAGGAGACTCAGCAGCCATCGACTCGGGCCCTGGCGGCGCTGGGCCCGACGTCGGCTCCCTAGGAGAGTCAACGAGGACAACAGGACTTACGTGTCCGGCAGGCTCCGGCTCCACACGGGGCATTTTGGACGGCTTCTCCTGCTCCAAGAGCCCGGGACGGCAGTCGGGGGTCCGAGACCTGGCCCTCGAGGAACCAGGGACCTCCTCCGACGCCGCCCTCACGAGCCGCTTCTTCCTCTTGCGTTCCCGATCGGGGGCCCACTATCCGAGGAACCCCGATGATGCTTGGGATCAGATTCCCGAGACGTCGAGGACTCGGACGAGGTCCGGGCCCGGCCAGAGGCAGAATCAGAAAAAATCCGCTCTTTCTGATGCTGGCGGCTTCGTAATGCCTTAGTGGACATTTTGCCACATGGGACACAGACCTTAGGATCATGATCCGGTCCGAGGCATCGAAGGCAGCAGTCGTGTGTGTCAGTGAGAGACATTAGCTTCTTGCACCGATCACACTTTTTGAAACCACTGGAAGCCATCGGGGAAAAAAGGGCCCCGAGGTCAAAGGACCGGCCTTCCAGGGAAAAGACAAAAAGGGCGCGAACGCCAGCCACGAAGGGCAAAAACCGAAAAGTAGAAGACAGGCTCGATACCAGTGTACCAAACACGGAGGGAAGGGTAACTGGCTTCAAACCGGAGAAAAACACACAATGAAATCGTAAGAAAAAACGTCAATTTTTCCGGGCGACACGGACAGACGTCCGGTGGGCTCCATGGAAAAAGACAGACTGAGCAAGATGGCACCTTTAGGCGGGAAGGGGACCGCGCATGCGTGCAGTATTCCCAAAGGCTTTCTTAGAAAGCTAGGGAATTGCTCCGCACGGGGGCTCCATCGACGTCACCCATAAGTGAGGGCTGACTTCCTGCTTGGTCCTGGAGAATATAACAATATAGTTCAAAACAAATGGAAGCATCAAAATGACTGACCACCAGTGAAGGCCTATATCCACTTTTAACCTTGCACTTCCCCCAACAGAAAAACCACTGCTAAGACCCCATCCGCGGGTGGGAATGAGGGCTAAACTGGAGTCACTCAAGGAACCACTATTACCAGGTAAGTGTAATTCCTATTTCCTTATCGTTCCTCCAGTTTAGTCCTAAAACTCTGGGATATATCAGAGCAGTAGTCATTGGGAGGGACCTTTCCAGCCGGATCTCAACACCGCCTCCCTGAAAACGGCATACTTAGCCGCCAGAACATCTAGGCAGTAATGCTTACTGAAAGTATGGAGAGACAACCAAGAGGCCTCCCTACAGATGTCCACTGGCGGAACCAAACGATGCTCCGTCCAAGAAGACGCTTGCACTCTGGTAGAGTGATGTCGTAAGCTCCCTGGGACTATACGGTCCCGTAGAAGATAAGCCAATGCACTTGACGCTCCAATCCATCCAGAAATGGACTCCTTCAGCGCCGCTTCCCTTTGCGGGGCCCTCCAAACACCCCGAAGAGAGACGATCTGCCTTGCAAAAGTTTCTAAAACGTTTAAACACTGCCGCAGCGCTCTCTTGATGCCCAAAAAGCGCAAGCTATGGTTCAATACGCTCCCCTCCACCGCACCTAGCGCTGGAAGAGAGACCATTTTAGTTAGGTGAACATAGAAAACACCTTTGGTAACGATTGAACCAGCTGCCAGGCCACATTCTGTCTGGAGACAGACAAAAAACGATTCCTGACAGGTCAATGCCTGCAACTCTGAAAATCGCCTCGCCAAACAGATGACCATCAAACATACCGTCTTCAAGGCAAAACCCTTAACCTATGCCTGTTGCAAGGGCCCCGACGGCGCTCTAGCTAATGCTTCTAAAACCAACTTGAGCTTCCCTTGTGGAATTAATATCCTACGACAGGGCTACAGTCTGGTAACTGCCTGAGAAAGCGTACCACATCGACCTGTGCATGAGAGTCACTCCCTGTCCTTTGCCCCTATAGCAAGACAGAGCTGCTAATTGAACTCTCCAGAACCTGCCTTTAAAAAATCCGTCCTGCAGAAAACTTAATACCAAGGGAACGGACACTGTTGTTGCGCGAGCGTGCCTCCACGAGCACCCGTCCTCAAAGATGCGCCATATACGCACATATGCAAGGGACCGTAGACTTTTTTCTTTTGCGGCAAGGTGGCAAAGACTGCTGCCGAGCAACTCTTTTTCCTTAAGCTTGGGCTTTCAATGGCCACCCCATAAGCAAAAACCGATGCACCTGAGGCATTTGAAGGGAACTCCGTAGCAACAGAATCTCCAATGTCGGAAACCTCCATGGATTCTCGTTGAGCAACCGTATGAGGCAGGCATACCACGGGCACCTGGGCCAGCCCGAGGCCCCCAACCACACGTTTCCCCGAAGCGCTTCGATACGCAGAACCAATCGACCTATGAGTGCCCCCGGTGGAAAGACAGAGAAGACCAGACAACGGCCGCTGTTGAAACAGTGCGCCAATGCCTTCCGATCCCCTTTCGCGTCGTCTGCTGAAGAAGCGACCCATTTAAAGAGTGAAACGCCACCATGAGGTCCATTACTGGCTGTCCCCATATGTGACCAATCTGTGTGAAGACCTCCGGATGCCACTCCCATTCTCCGTCATCTACTCTGACCCAGCTGAGGAAATCTGCCGTCACAATGTCCTTACCCGCAACATTTGCCACCGAAAACACTGGCAGCCAAAGCTCTATCCACACACACAGACCTTCTGCCGCGGCCCTCTATGGCCACACTTCCAGTTCAGCCCTGCTGATTGATGTAGGCCACTGCCGCGGAGTTGTCGGACAGTACTCGCACCACTCGATCTGTCACCGTAGCTTGCAACGCCTGGCGTATCACTCGCATTTCCAGTCGGTTGATTGACCACTGGGACTCCTGTCTACCTCCAAGAGCTTTGTGCGAAATGATCTCCGAACGTAGCGAATTTTAACAAAGGTTTTGGCCAAGCTCCCGGAGGAAAGGTCCATAACCTTTTATTAGAGAGAAGCTGGAACATTAAATTTTTTTTATACCAACTTTCACCAATTCAAGAAGTTCTACAAGGCACACAACCCAACAGAGCATCACATCTGTTGCACATGCAACGGAACCCTTAAAATAGGAGCATACATGAATCCACCCGCTTGCCCCGATACAAGCATGGAGTAGCCTATTTATCTTTTTGGAAACCAGCCAGGTCCTTAACACCTGGATTGGCTACCCTAGGAAACAGGATACTGGACCTGAAAGAGTCTGACCCAGTATGGCACTTCTCTTATCCTTATGAACGGAACCTCCCCAAGGTCTCTGCCTTGGAAGTTACAGGCTGCGCCTGGCCCTATGGCTAGCTCACACGGAGCAGTGCGGCCTAGTGGATGAAACAAGTTGCCAGAGGACCAAGGGTTTGAATTCCAATCGAGAACACCAACCTTGGGCCATAAAAACTGGGGTTTCTAGTCCCACAGGTGGTCCTTCTTGGCCTTCGTTAAGCGACTTAACCCTCTGCCTCAGGAACCAAAACAAATTGTGAGCCCTTCAGGGACAAGGGAAATAGAAATACCGTAATCAACTGTATGCCACCCTGACCTGTAGGCAATCAGTATACTCAAATAAATAACTGACTGGGAATATGTGACCATAGCAAACACTGGCAGTGGAGACACATCAGAGCTGGTGCTGGCTCCTGGTGTTCCTTTCTCGCTCTCCCAGTCCTTCTACCAGCATTGAGAAAAGGCTGAGAAGATTGTCCAGTGGGCCGGGGACCTTGCGTCCTGGACATCAGAGAGAAAGAGGGGCTAGGATCTGGGAGCAAAGCCCAAAGAGAAAGGGAAACTGGTGACTGACACTGTAGCTCCTCCGGACGGCTCACTCCACAGCAGATCCCACGACTGCATCTCCAACCCCATGCAACACCATGAGGACCTCACGCACTTTAATACAATCGACATCCCCCATTACTGGAGAAAGCATAGTTACTCACCTGTAACAGGTGATCTCAGGGAATAGCAGGAATTTAGTCTTCACATATGGGTATCATCGGTACCGACGGAGCCTGCGCGGGAACTCTCCCCAGCATCCAATTAGGAAGCTTTTGGGAACATCCCACAGCGCCTGCGTGCTGCCTTCCCGCCTTTCCCAACTGCCTCTCCAGTTGAGTTTAAAGCTGAGAGAAAGAGAGAGAGAGGGGGAAAGGGAAAGAGATAGACAGAGATACAATTCCTAGGGGAGGTGGGTGGGTTGTGAAGACTAAATTCCTGCTGTTCGCAGAGATCACCTGTTAAAGGTGAGTAACTATGCTATCTCTAGGAACAAGCAGGAATGTAGTCTTCACATATGGGGACTCCCTAGCTTTAGATGCCAGGGAGAGACCCCAGAAGTTGTGTGTCCCTGTGAAGGGCTCCACTTCCCCCCATGGATCTCTGGCATCCAACCAGGGATGGCGGGTAGGAGTTGATTAGGAATGGAACAGGTGTTGGAGAACAGCCTGACCAAACAAGGCATCCCGGCGGGAGTCCTTGTCCAAGCAGTAATGGGCTGTGAAGGTATGAACCGAGGCCCAAGTGGCTGCTCGACAGATGTTGATAGACACAGAGTGTAGATGAGCCATTGAAGCTGCCATGGCTCTCACATGGTGAGCTGTGACATGGCCCTCCAGAGGAAGGTTCTTACTCTGATAGGCAAAGGAAATACACTGTGCAGTCCAGTTGGACAATGTTCTCTTGGAGACCGGAAGTCCCAAATGAGAAGGATCAAAAGCAACAAAGAGTCGAGAGGACTTTCTATGTTGCTGTGTTCCTTGCAAGTAAAAGGCTAAAGCTCTTTTACAGTTCAAAGTATGAAGATTCCTTTCTGCATTTGATGCATGAGGTCTTGGAAAGAACACAGGCAGGCAGACTGCTTGATTAAGATGAAAAGGCGAGACTACCTTTGGCATAAAGTGTGGATGAGTCCTAAGGACTACCTTACAATCAAAGTTGGTCCTTATTCTTCAGAGTAATATTACAGTTGAGCCACAAATATCCCAATTACTCCAACAATACGAGAATTTTTTGAAGTTAGTCTTAAACTTCCTATCTAACTTTGTATATATATTTTTTTAGTTTTCTTTGTTTTTCAATAAAAGAGTGAAAATCGGGTCTCAGATTTATAAGGAGCTACGGTAATGACATTGCAACCAAATGCTCCAATTTGCATCAATGACCCCTCTTATGTTTACTATGGTTTGCTTTCTTATAACCAAACGTAATTTTCAAAAAAGGATAGAAAAAAGTCTGGCTTATCTTTGTTAAAGAATCCCCTATGGACTACCTTGTCATGATGAAACCTTGTATAAAGTGAATCAGCCACTAGTGCCTGCAACTCACTGATGCGGCGTGCTGATGTGATTGCAATGAGAAAGATAACTTTCCAAGAAAGGAATTTCAATGAGGTAGTAGCTAAGGGTTCGAAAGGTGGCTTCATGAGCTGACCAAGAAATGGAAATTACACTTACCTGGTAATTGAAGTTCCTGGAGGGTCCAGTTTAGTCCTCCACATCCGGGTAGTGCATCTCCTCCTGCAGCAAGGAGAATGGACCAATCAACTCTTTAGTACTGTAGCCTGCTTACTGCTGGAACTCCCATCAGCCCTCCAGTGAACTAGTAACAAAGCAGACTGAAGAAAGAACAGATTAAAGAAAGGATAGAGAACCATAAAAGTACCCAAAAAGGAGTAGCAGAACCCCCTCCCCAAACGAGAGGGCTGAAACTCTGCACCTTGCTTCAGTTCCCGGCTCCGAACATCGCCCGTCAGCACAGGAAGCTGAGGAAACAAAAAGAAAAGACCGAGAACAAACCGGAAGGAACGAAAATCTATGGGACGCTATCCCAAGGGTGATGGTCCTCTCCGTTCCCTTTTTTTTTTTTTTTCTGTGTGTAGGACTCTTCAAGGTAACCGATAGCAGAGTAGAACAGGCAAAGCGCGCCGCCCAGACTCAGTAAAATAACAACTCCGGGTGGGAAGGAGGACTAAACTGGACCCTCCAGGAACTTCAATTACCAGGTAAGTGTAATTTCCATTTCCTGAGCGGGTGTCCAGTTTAGTCCTCCACATCCGGGATGTACCAGAGCAGTTAAGAACGGGGGGGGATCTTCGCACGCGGCGCGCAAGACCGCCAACCCAAAACTTGTATCCCAAGCTGCTGCCACATCCAAACGGTAATGTTTACTAAAGGCATGGAGAGATGACCACGTCGCCGCCCTGCAAATTTCCAGCGGCGGAACGAGACCATGCTCCGCCCAAGACGTGGCTTGCGCTCTAGTGGAATGAGCTCGCAACCCCAAGGGAACAGCCTTCCCCTGCAGAAGATAAGCCGACGCGATTGCCTCCTTAATCCACCGAGAAATGGAGGCCTTAGCCGCCGCTTCCCCTTTCCGCGGCCCCCCAAACAGCACGAACAAACGATTCGACTTCCAAAAAGGCGCGGACACCTTGAGATACTGACGGAGAGTCCGTCGCACATCAAGCTTATGAAGGACGGAGCCGGACTCCGTAGACGACTCTGGAGACAAAACCGGCAAAACCACTGGCTGATTCACGTGAAAAGGAGACACCACTTTAGGCAAGAAGGAAGGAACTGTCCGCAAAATTACCCTATCGCTAAGAAAGGATAAAAAGGGAGCTCGACAAGAAAGCGCCTGAAGTTCAGAGATACGACTCGCCGAGCAGATGGCAACGAGAAAGACCGCCTTCAACGTCAAATCCTTGACGGAGGCACGGCGGAGAGGCTCAAAGGGCTCCCGAGACAAAGCCTGCAGCACCAGGTTCAAATCCCAGGGCGGTAAGGCAACCCTGCGAGAAGGACGTAACCGAAACACAGCCTTGAGAAACCGCCGAACGTCCACATACGAAGTAAGAGGAACGTCGTGAATCTTGCCGCGATAGCATGCCAGAGCGGCAATCTGAACCTTCAAAGAGCTTGCGGCCAGACCCTTGTCAAACCCGTCCGGTAAAAAACTAAGAATGACCGCAACTGAAGAAGTTGCGGCCCGGACGGCATGACGGGAACACCAATCCTCAAAGATTCGCCAAACCCGAACATAAGTAAGGGATGTAGAAGGCTTCCGCACCCGCAGCAGGGTGGAAATAACCGCTGGGGAGTACCCTTTCCTCTTCAACCGAGCCCTTTCAATGGCCATACCGTAAGCGAGAACCGATCCACCTGAGGCATGTGCAGAGGCCCCTGCACCAGGAGATCCACTAGGGGAGGAAGCCGCCAAGGCACGCCGTCGAGCAACCGCACCAGATCCGCGTACCAAGGGAGACGGGGCCAATCCGGCGCCACCAACAAGACCTTTCCGCGGTGGGCTTCAATGCGTTGAACTACTCTGCCGATCAGAGCCCACGGTGGGAAGACATACAGAAGTTCGAACTCGGGCCACGGTTGTAGAAGCGCGTCGATGCCCTCGGACATGCGTTCCCTTCGCCTGCTGAAGAAACGACCCGTCATGGCCGATTCGAAAGACGCCATGAGATCCATGATGGGCGGACCCCACCGGCGAACTATTTGAGCAAAATTCTGTGGGTGCAACTCCCACTCTCCGGCATCTATGCGCACACGACTCAGAAAATCCGCCATGACATTGTCCTTTCCAGCGATATGCGCTGCCGAAATGGCCAGGAGACGCTTATCCACCCAAACGAACAGCGCATCCGCAGCCTCGACTTCCAGGGCCACGCTTCCTGTGCCGCCCTGCCGGTTGACGTATGCCACCGCCGTCGCGTTGTCCGACAGAACACGAACCACGCGACTCCGTACTGACTCCTCGAAAGCTCGTAGCGCCAACCGAATTGCTCGGAGCTCGAGCCGATTGATCGACCACAGAGCCTCCTGCGGAGACCACGTCCCCTGTGCATAACGTCCCTGACAGTGGGCTCCCCAGCCGGAGAGACTCGCGTCCGTGATGACCGGCAACCAGATGGGCTGTTCCAAGGGAGCTCCCGCCCAATGTTCCCTCTAATTTTCTGTAGGCTGTGTGCGCATAAAATTTCAGCTGTGCGGCTTTTGAAGGAAGGTTAAATTTTTTGTGCGCTACATAACGACACTTGGAGTTATATACTTTAAAATTTGACTACACATTAGAATACAGTATGTACACCACATTGATGTTAATCAAATTAAATGAAAATAGACAATTACTAAATGAAGCAGAAAATTTCTAGTAATTACAATCACAAGGTGATGGATGGCATATATAGTAAAAATAAATACTTTTCGCATTAAAAGATATCTCTGAAGATAAGTACAAAAGTATGATAAGCACATTTGGCAAAAAGAAAGATCATCTCTGGTTGAAAGAAGAGAAAAGTGGGGGCAAGTCAAGGACATTTTCCCTCTTTCACAGGGTTCCTATGCCTGTACTCGCCAGCCCTATGGGGAAACCACCTGAAATAAAAAGAAAAGGGGGCAAGAACTTAAGAAATGAGGAGTGGGATTTCTAAGTGCTTTCCTGCGACATTCTTCACCTTCTCATTAAAACACAGATGAATAGTACCATTTAGAGAGGAGCAAAACACACTGAAACGGCATGCTGTAAGTGAAACACTCAAAAAGTATAAAAACATAATGGAACTATGAATGAGAAATATAAAAAGCATAAAAATTATATAAAGAATTACATCCATAAAAGTATAAATACATATGTAAAAACATGTAAAACAAGCACAGGGCTGAGAGAGAATACTACTCTAGAACATAAGACAATATAAAATATGATGAGCATTAAGATATGCTATGAATAGCTGTAGAATGACGTAAAACTGAAATAAACAGAATCTCGTAAGAGCAAACAAAAAATTATATCAAGCATCAATTCATTAGATAAAACAATAAATACTACTCTAAAACAGTAAATATAAAATATATTAAGCATTAAGATACGCTATAAAAAGCATATGAAATGACGAAAAGCAAAATCTCACGAGAGCAAACAATAAATAAATAAATAGATATCAAGCATCAGTTCATTAGGTAAAGCAATAAATAAGCACAAAGGCATGTACATTGTAAAAAAAGAGATTAAAAGAATCATATAAATAAATAAAAGCAAACATATGAGCAAAACATCACCTAAAGCTTAAAACAAACTGTAATGGTATATTTAAAACCAAACAATGGAGAAAAAAGGAGGAGTAAGTGCTGACATCTAGTGGACATATATTGTATAAATACAAAGTAGAATGAACGTCAATGATCAAAAATCAGCAGATGACAAACCAAAGTTATTATTTTATTTGTTGACCAACTTAGGGATATTTGATATTTTTAAAAAAGAATAGAATATAAATATGTCAATTATAATGAATGTGTGTGAAAACTTGGAGGACAGGAGCACAAATGTCCGAATCAAGATAAAATTAAAGCACACACGGCATTGTAGTTTGAATGCAACTAAATTATAGTCTAAAAACTATAAATAACCACAAAAATTAATATGTGATAGAGTGAGGAAGTAACTCATAGGTCTAAAACTTTATAAGAAGGGGTGACACAAGATAAATATTATAGAACTCCGAGTAAACGGGTAACAAATGACAAAGGACTTCTATCGTATCAGGAAGGTGATGTATAGAAGGGCATTTGTCACGCGATGGCATTAATAAAAATATAAATTGTATGCATATAATTGTAAGGGTCTGCGCAAAAAGACAAGTTGAATTAATCTCTGGAGGAATAAAAGAAAAAGCGCGTCTACGAAAAAGTATATGCTGCCTTGCAGAACAGGGAGATACACAGACACGGACCTTCATACAAAATTTTGTTATCTCCATAAAATACCCAAATGTGAATCAAAAAAGGATAGAACATAAAATGTTATACCTACAAGGTAAAAACGCATAAATTTAGGCGTGACATCTCAAAAAAACATATGCTTTTGAAGGTGCTAAAAAACCCACAATCGACGAAGGAATTACAGTCGTTGAACTATTGAAGATTAAGAAGTGTAGACCCAAGGCACCCGATAAACATAAAAAGAGATTTGCACCACCAGGGAGAATCATCATATCAAAACAGGATGAAGGGAAGGTGAAATATGTAACTTCAAAAGTGAGCGCGCTTAATGTAAAACGCAAACGATATAGCATGTAATAGTACTCAAAGACCATGAATGACATAGTTTAAACTGAGGACTTGTGAACTTAAAGCGAATATTGTTGAAGACACTTACCAGAGATGCCGTATTAAACACAAAGTAGCACGTGGCACTGAAGGCTGGCTGAGGGAGGGCTCCAAGGAGGTGCGTGGCAGGCAGGCACAAGAGCAGAAAGAGGCTGGCTTGCTGGCTGCCCCTCCCTTTTATTTCCCTCTAGCCTGCCATGATTTGTCAGTCGTGGTCACATGTGAGAGGAGTGAGGGCAGGGGGAATCAGTGCAGACAGAGGAGAGATTCAGAAGTGACGAAAATTACATGGCAGTAGATCGGTGGTGCAGCCGCGGCTTTAAAAAACCCAAGGTTTGAAAACTATAATTTTTGTGCGCTCCTTTAAAAGTTGTGTGCGCTCGCTCGGCGAGGTGTGTGCGCGCGCACACGCGCACAGCTTAGAGGGAACAGTGCTCCCGCCCGAAGCGATAGCGGGGACAGCCACCATTGTAACGCCAGGCGAACCCGGCGGGGACACAACAACCGGCGATTGAGAGAATCCGACTGATGGGACCAACGTCGTAACAGAGCACGCTGGAGGCCGCATATGAAATCGGGCCCACGGAACCACTTCCAGAGTCGACGCCATGGTTCCCAATAATCGGAGATACCACCAGGCCGACGGAGCAGGGTTCGCTAGGAACACAAGCAGAAGCTGACGCAAACTCTGTGCACGGCGATCCGGGAGAGATACTATCCCCGTGGAAGTATCGAAACACCCAGATATTTGAGATGTTGAGTCGGCACCAGCTGACTCTTGGGCACATTGATCACCCAGCTGAGACTCTGCAGAAGACGAACGACTTTGTCTGTGGCCTGCAAGCTCTCCTCTGTGGACTTTGCTCTTATCAGCCAATCGTCGAGGTAGGGGTGCACCAGAACTCCCTCCTTGCGCAAGGCCGCCGCGACTACAACCATCACCTTGGTGAAAATGCGAGGCGCGGTGGCCAGGCCGAAAGGTAGTGCTTGGAACTGGAAGTGACCCCAGGGAAACGCGAATCGGAGAAATTTCTGATGTGCGGGCCGGATGGGAATATGCAGATAAACCTCGGTGAGATCTAGAGAAGTCAAATACTCTCCCTGCCGCACGGCGGCGACGACGGAACGGAGAGTCTCCATCCTGAAATGAGGCACCCGTAGACAGCGGTTCACACCCTTGAGATCGAGAATAGGGCGTACAGAGCCGTCCTCCTTTGGCACCACGAAATAAATGGAGTAACGACCGAGTCCGCACTCGTTCGCTGGAACAGGGACGACGGCACCCAGCGCCAACAGGCGTTCCAAGGTTATCCGAATGTCTAGTTCCTTTTGCGGCCCTCTGCAGGGAGACAGGACAAAGGAATCTCTTGGAGGGATGGCAAAGTCCAACGCATAACCGTCTCTGATTATCTCGAGGACCCAACGGTCCGAAGTAATGTGGGCCCAAGAGGGGAGAAAGTTCCGAAGACGTCCGCCGATAATCTGAACCCCCTCCGGAGCCCGCCTCATTTCATTGCGGTTTGCGACTAAAGGAGGAGGACGCACCTGAGGAAGCGATGGAGAATCCCCTGCCAACACCCCGGAAACCCCGAAAGGACTGAGACCAGGACGCAAACCTGCCTCGCTGGGAATTCCAAAGGCGGGTCGACCGAAATCTCCGAAAATCCCGAAACGAACCCCGAAGCGCTGGAAAACCTCTAACCGACTTGGGCTTGTCCTCCGGAAGCCTTCCACCTTTGGACTCACCCAAGTCTTTCACCAACTTATCCAAGTCCTCTCCGAATAGTAACTTACCCTTAAAGGGAAGCCTGCTAAGACGAGACTTGGAGGAAGGATCGGCGGCCCAGTTACGCAACCAAAGGGATCTGCGCGCAACCACCAACGAAGCCATACTATTTGCCATGGTACGGATCAAATCATAATGGACATCCGCCAGATAAGCGGAACCCGACTCCAGGCGAGTAACCTCAAGCAACGCTTGCTGGTCTAAGGAAGAACTCTGACGCAAGCGCTGAGCCCATCGCAAAGAGGCTCTAGCAATCCAGGCCGCACAAATCGAAGCCTGTAGCGATAAGGCATTGGTCTCGAATGCTTGCTTCAATAAACCATCCACTTTCTTGTCCTGAATGTCCTTCAAGGCAGCACTGCCTTCCACCGGAATAGTGGTCTTTTTTGTCACCGCAGATACTGCTGCGTCAACTCGAGGGGACTTGAATTTCTCTTTATCCACGTCCTTCAAAGGGTAGAGACGATGCATCGTCCGGATGCCCTTCAAACCAGCGTCCGGATGGTCCCACTCGGTCTGTATCATCTGAGCTACCACCCGGTGTACAGGGAAGACCACCTGAGAGTCTCGAACCGCCTGAATAAGGGGATCCTCCAACACATCGGCCTCCCCTGGAGCCGGCGCCGAGAGATTGAGTGTCTGGAGTGCTTCCGTGATAAGAGGAACCAACTCCTCTCTACGAAACACCCGAACAATCCTAGTCTGATCTTCAGGGTCTGGAATTTCACCCTCCTCAAGGTCAGCATCCAGCTCTAGGTCGTGCACCTCGAAATCTTCTTGCACCAAGCCACCAGAGTGCGACTTCCTAGCCGCCTTGGAGGGCGGTTCAGACTGGACCGAGACAGGCGGCAGAGGGACGAGAGCTGAGGGGGAGGACTCAGGCCATTTGCCCAACTGCCCCAACTTGAACGCTTGATGCATAATCAGCACGAAATCCGGAGAAAAATGCGTCAGAGCAGAAGCAGCGTCACCTTGCTCTACAGAGACTCCGGACCCCGGACCATGAGAGCCAGTAGCCACAGGCGGCAACAGAGGCCCCGGAGAAAGATCACCCTCAGCAGACAGCGCAGACACCAAGTGCTCTGCTGGAGAAGGGGAGTCCCCCTGATGTTCCATGCCAGTGGAGACTGCAGCACAGCTGGAGCAGAAACCAGCGGCAGGGACGGACCGCCTACGCGAACCGCAGACCAGACATTGCGGCTTGGAGGACATGAAGTACAGTCAATCAGGGCGCGGCTAAAGAAAAGAAAGTACAGAAAAGAAACAGCGTACCCTGAGACAGCCGAGGATCAAGTCAGGGAGCACTACACTGCCCAGCTCCACACTGAACCCGCGGGCTTAAACGCCCTTTGTCTTTTTTTTTTTTTTTAAACTGATAACAAAAAAAGAAACACTCAGCAAGTGTCCAAAATGGAAGGGAAATCAAAATGCTACGAAATTAAAAGAATGGAGAGCCAGCAAAGGCAATTACCACCAAAAAATAAAATTCAAAATGGCTGCAGCGATCGAAGCACACCGAAGCAAAAAAGAGCGCCAAAACAAAAGAAAAAATGAAAGGCAAAGAAAGAAAGTACCGACGAGACGAAAGCCCCCCTGAAAGAAACACTTACCCTGAAAAAAAAACGGCAAAAGCAAACCGTTCGTACAGCCGCTCAGCAGGACCGGAGCAGAGCAGAGAGCCGGTGTGCTGAAGGGCAGGCAAGCGCCGGACCGCAGCCGGTGTGCTTGGCAGCGTGCTCAGGGCAATATGCAGTAAGGAGAGCTGCGAGTATACAGATCCTGCCCCCGAATAGTCCTGGGGGAGCGATCAGAGCAGCCGGTAGAGACCGCAGACAGGGAACCGGGGGAGAAGAGCAGTGCTGTTCAGCCTCTCCACCGCGGGATTCCCCGTGTGTCACTGACACTTCCTTTAAAAATTTTTTTTTTTTTTTTTTTTTAAAGCCCAAATCAATTAAAGAGACAGTAATCAGGAAAAAGAAACTAAATTAAACTGGAGAGAAAAAACAAACCAAACAACTAGGAAAAAAACTAGAAGTGAGCCTAGCTCCAGGCTCACACCACCTCCTGCTGCAAGGAGACTGGACACACTGGAGGGCTGATGGGAGTTCCAGCAGTAAGCAGGCTACAGTACTAAAGAGTTGATTGGTCCAGTCTCCTTGCTGCAGGAGGAGGTGCACTACCCGGATGTGGAGGACTAAACTGGACACCCGCTCAGGAACCAGGTTTAAGTCCCATGCCACCAGTAGTGGCCTACTGGGAGGCTTAGTTAGAAGACCTCTCATAAATCTTGCTATAAAAGGATGGGAGGAGATAGGCTGTCCATTTAGAGGCTTGAGAGAAGCTGCAATAGCACTCAAATGGACACTTACTGAGTTAGTTTTAAGTCCTGCATTGGATAAAGCACAGTTACTTACCTGTAACAGGTGATCTCTGGGAACAGCAGGAATTAGTCTTCACATATGGGGTACGTCGGTACCGACGGAGCCTGCACGGGAATGCTGCCCAGCTTTCAAACAGAAAGCTTTTGGCAGCATCCCTCGCGCCTGCGCAGTGACTTCCCGCCTTCTCCACAGCCTCTCTTCAGTTGAGTTTCAGAGCTGAGACAAAGGCGAGGAGAGAAAAGGAAAAAAATAAAAAAGATGCAACTCCTAGGGGAGGTGGGAGGGTTGTGAAGACTAATTCCTGCTGTTCCCAGAGATCACCTGTTACAGGTAAGTAACTGTGCTATCTCCAGGAACAAGCAGGAATGAGTCTTCACATATGGGGACTCCCTAGCTGGAGATGCCAGGGGGAGATCCCATAAAAATGCAAGTGCCTGGATCAGGGGTGCATTTTGTCTCCAGGAATCCCCGGCATCCAATGTGGGATGGAGGGTAGGAGTTGACAATAAAGGAGCTGTGAGGAAAGAAACAGCATAGTCAAGGACTAGAAGGTTCTACAGACTACAGGAGTCCTTGGTAGATATGATAAGTAGCATTAAACAAATTTAATGTACACTTAAAATATGCAGCTTACCTACTGTATTGTAGGAAGTAGAAAGCATGATGGAGTCTACTGGATAAGCAGTGGCGGAATCTTCAAGGTGACCTCTCAGAAGTGAGGATGAAGGTTCAGACCTGGAGGTAGTAGATGATCCAGGTGTTAACTGGGTAGGAGTAGACGTCAGGTCTTCAATGGAAAGCTTTATGGGAAAAGCTGAAAAGTCCTTTAGGCATCATTAACATTGAGGACTAAAGGAAGAAGACTGACGGAGTTGAAGAACTAGCCCAGTCCTGGCAGGAGAGGGGGAATGGAAAACCCCTATTCCCACGGAAAACAGTTGTGTACTCGAAGATAAAGATGTACACTGTTTTTCCTAGCTGGCGAGAGATAGGAAAAATATTGAAGCTCGATGCTTCAAGGACATAAAGAAAAAATGGAAGATGTTAGCACCAAGGTGGTTATTGGTGCTTAACAGTTTCTGTATCGTAACTTGGTATGGGATGTAGGGCAACAGACTGTCTAAAACCTCTAAGAGGTAAATCATGTAGTATAGACAGTAAGGGTGATAATGAATACGACTGACCAACCCTTAAGAAGCCCCCCATCAAACACATATACATGTGGCTGGTGAAATATATCAAATATATATATATAGATATATAGATATAGATATATATATATATATATAGATATATATATAGAGAGAGAGAGATGATATATCTAGATATATGTAAATTTGTGGGGCATGGTTTAGCACCACCAGAGTAATGATATAGGTATGTAGACATATGGAAATGCTACATACAAGACAACAGATTGAAGATACATGTCTACCACCCAGCCCCATAATTGTACATGGGGAATATAAAAGAAAAAGATTCTGCGTTCTACAAGAGGGTGAGCCCACTTGGGATATGTATAGAGAATCTATTTTCGTGGATTGAGGGATGCAGGAAGGCAATCCAACCAGTTATCCGTGATGTTCGCGTGAGAACAGATGAAGATATGAATCTGTAAGGAACAAGGCGGGAGTTCCACAGAACACTGACATGGTGGATGCCTTGGATCTTCACGCAGAAGAACTGATATCTCGTGTTAACACCCCAATCTAGAGGGGGTGCGGAGAACCCTCTCAGGTATAGGAAGGGTTTATAAGTTTTTCTCTAATAATACAGGAACTTCAGAGACAAGGTCAATGCTCTATAGCAAGGCCCCCATAGTAGAAAGCTTCTCTGAAGACTGCAGAGAGCATTGTGCAGGAGAGCTATGAGATAAACTGACTGAAAGTCAGGTATGTTGCCATATCCTAGGAAAGGAGATGGTTAGAATAATGTGAGAAAGTCTAAACAAGTAGGAGGATCCAAGACAGCTTGGAATCACTACTGAGACTAGACAAAATTTTGAACAAGGGACTGGAACTTGGAAAAAGTCCCAGTAATACAATTACTGTAACTCCTGCAGGCAGGCTGCTGACGGAAACAGCAAAGAGATTGTCCTGTGCTGAATAAGAAAAACAGACAAGAAAAAAGAGGGGATATCTCCTATTCTTGTCTGGGGAACGAGCTTGCCAGAGAAGTAGTTCCGTATGGTAGCCCTCAAGTAGTTGGAGGGTGACGTACCCATGGGGTAAGTCAACTGAAGGAAAAAATGTTCAGTTGGGATAGAAACTATCAGGTGATAGTTGCAACTGCTCCTCTAGAGAGTAAGAAGAGAAGTGTGTAGTACCTGAACAAAATGATTTTTTTTTTTTTGACAGGTTAGTACACTGAAAAGGAAAAGCACAGTGAAGAAACTTCTAAGATGTAGAAGGAAAGTGTAAGTTACAATTCCCGGTCCCTATGGTTGCTGGGAATGCGGAGACTGGCCAGAACTGGAGGACTTCAGACTAGGTTGAGGCGTCCCTTGTTTAGGTACAGCCGAATGATGGGCAGGAGATGAATGAAACTTTCTTTTCTTAGGGAAAGAAGGTTTGGTAGGACATTTCCTACTATTTGAAAAAGAAGGTGGCGTAGAGTGGTTTCTAGTGGAAGAAGAGTCAGGGGAGCATTGAGCAACCTGACGTAAAGCCTCCTTATTAAAAAGACATTCCCCTGTACAAGGAGAATGAGCTAGTATAGTTTGTGCCCGTTTGCTCAAGTCTGAAGCCTCAAGCCAGGCTCTGCGACGTGCTGCAATGGCAATAGCAGAGGATCTGCTAACGGACTCAAAAGAATCTATAGAAGCACGAGACAGGAACCAGGATATATTCCGACTGTGATTGATGAGCAAGGAATAATCAGTAGCCTTGGGCTCTGGTAAAAAAGGGGTCAAAAGAGACAATTTCTCTGTGACTTCCTGGAGTGTTAGACTCATGTGAAAAATATATGAGAGAACTCTGGAAGCCAGCATAGAGTTTTGGAAGGCCTGACGGCCAAAAGCATCGAGTGTTCTTGAAGAATGACCTGGCGGAAAAGAAGAATGCTTCTTCTTGCTCTTAACTTTCCTCAGTGCCGATTCCACTACAAGGGAACGATGAGAAAGTTGAGGCTTTTGGAACCCTGGAGAGGGTGGCACTCGGTACCGAACCTCAATGTCTGGAGAAACTTGAGGAAGTCGTAAGGGCGATTTCCAAACCCTGAGAAGGAGATCCTGCAGAGCAGGATGTAAAGGAAAGTTTATATTTTCCATTTGTGCCGGTGAGCCATGAGTAGGATCACAACCAGGGATAGAAATATTAAGGAAGGTTGCCATATCCCGGAGAAAAGCCTGGAAAGACTGATCTCCTATGGGAACTATCCCTGGTAAGGCTAAAGAAAGAGCCCGAGTATCAGAGGACGTACAGGGTACTGCACCAATGCCAGGTATCGGTTCCAAACTAGGCATCGGTGCAAGAACAGGCATCAACATCGCTATTGATAAAGGACTAGCAGGTGAAGTAATCATCGGGAACTGCTGTAGTGGTACCGAGATCATGAGGGAGTTATGGCTAGGATCTTCGGAACTACCTATTTGGAAACGACAGGAGTCGGTTCCGGGACGCGTCGGTACGCAGTCCTCGAGACTCGTTATCGACTCAAGACTCGGCATCGAAGAGAGCGAGACTATCGATGCATGTCTCGACAGTTCCGACGCCGATACCACTAAGGCAGCCTGGGTGACATCGATCGATACCGACGGTACCAAGGATACCCGATGAGCACCTATCCATCCCGATGCCGATGCTAGGGTATCGGAACCGATCGATGCTGGTACCGTCCCGGAGCATGGCTGAGATTGAGGGAAGTCAATGCGGTGCGTATCGATCGGTCCCGAAGGTACCGAGGATGCCCGATGACGATCCCTGGTGAAGAGTGGAGTACTCGACACCGGTGCCGATGCCGGAGGCTCGGTACCGCTCAAAGCGGATACCACCCCCGCGCATGGCTCAGGCATGTTCTGTGAGGGGTGAGCCCCAGGAACATCCTGAAACCCCTTTAACGCTTTGGAGCCCGAAGACTCCCGCAGGGGTAATGCCAATGGATTCTTGAGGGTAAGGCCGGAGCCGTCACCATGCTGGGCATGGGACATACCACTCAAGCATTGACTAGTCTTAACAGACTGTTTTTGGGTTACCTGATCCTGTGAAGTAGAGAAACCGGGTACCCTCACTGCCGAAGAAAAAACGGTTATCGAGGGAAACTCTAAATACTGAAGGTTTCCTCACAAAATTATCTCCTGACAAGTCAGGGGAAAAAGGGTCAGGACCCACACAGTTGAGACACCAACTATTGGTGTCTAAAAAGAAACAGGTGTTTCCACATCGGATGCACTTCTTAGGAAAAGAAGGCTCCATAATGAAAAGGCCTAGTAGGCCTAAGAAGTTAAGGCAAAAAAACCTGAAAAAACGTTTTACAGACTTTAGCCAAAAAACCACCGGCGGTACCGGTGGTAGCGGGAAAAACAGCCGCGACCACAAGAAAACAAAAAACTAAAATAATTAAAGCAATTAAAAAGAAAAGTTTCTGCGGTGACAGGAGGACGTCCTGCCGGCTCTGCGGAAAAACGAAAACTGAAGAGAGGCTGTGGAGAAGGCGGGAAGTCACTGCGCAGGCGCGAGGGATGCTGCCAAAAGCTTTCTGATTGAAAGCTGGGCAGCATTCCCGTGCAGGCTCCGTCGGTACCGACGTACCCCATATGCGAAGACTCATTCCTGCTTGTTCCTGGAGATATGAAGGAGATACTCCAGTAATGATTCCAGCGGCATCGCAAGGGGGTTAAGACCCTTCTGCGAACACCATATGGTAAACCTTTTCCACTTGAAAGCATAAGAGCGTCTTGTGGAAGGCTTCCTGGAAGCATAAAGAATATCCTTTACTTGCTGAGGGAGGTTAAGATCTTGAAGATCTAGGCCTTCAGCAACCAAGCTCTGAGATGCAGAGATTGGAGATTGGGATGCCATAACATTCCATCCTCCTGTGACAGGAGATCTGGAGCAGATCCTAACTCCAGGGAGGGAGCTTGAGAGAGATGTAGAAGCAGAGGGTACCACACTTGCCGTGGCCAATGTGGAGCTATGAGAATCATACGTCCTCTGTCTCTCTGAAGCTTGAATAGGGTTTCGGGAATTAGGGGAATGGGTGGAAAGGCATAAAGGAAGTCTTCACCTCAGTGAAAGAGGAAAGCATCCCTGGCTTGAGAGCCCTGAGCCGGAATTCTGGAACAGAACCGGGGAAGTTTGGCATTCAACGGACTTCCAAAGAGGTCTATGTCCGGGGTTCCCCAAATATGAAAAATCTTGGCCACCTGGTCTGCATGTAGAGAACATTCGTGTGGAAGCAGAACTCGACTGAGTGTCTGCCCAAGAGTTTTGTATGCCTGGGAGGTACACTGCCAGGAGATGAATCTGATGCTCTCTGGCAAGGGCCCATAGTCGCACAGCTTCGTTGCAAAGCGACAGACAGCCTGTCCCCCCCTGCTTGGTCACATAGAACATCGCTACCTGATTGTCCGTATGAATGAGGACTGTCTTGTAGCTGAGCAGGGTATGGAACACTCGAAGAGTAAGGAAGATTGCTCTGAGCTCTAAGAGATTGATATGCAGATGAGTCTCCTGTGGAGACCAGGTGCCTTGAGTGGAGAGGTCTTGCAGATGAGCTCTCCAACCCACTGGTGAAGCATCTGTTGTGAGAGTTGCCTGGGGTAAGGGTTGTTGAAAAGGGGACCCCAGCAAGAGGTTCTGAGTGGACTGCCACCATTGGAGGGACAAAATAAGGCGACTTGTGTTTGTTATTCTGTCTGACAGGCACCCTGATGCCTGGGTCCATTTGGTGGATAAAGTCCACTGGGTTGCTCTCATATGAAGGCGAGCATAAGGAACCACATGCACTGTGGATGCCATGTGGTCTAGTAGTTGTAGCATTTCTCGGGCAGTGAGATGAGGTTTTAGCACTGCTTGAGAAGCTAGCTGCACCATTCGAAGGCAATGGGCCTGAGGGAGATAGGCCCTTGCCTTTTTGGTATCCAACAAAGCTCCTATGAATTGTAGAGACTGAGTGGGAGTTAGACTGAATTTGGGGATGTTTATAACCAGACCCAAATACTGAAGGATACGCATTGTGCAAGATAGAGAAGCTCTGGCCTCTGATGGGGCTCGAATGAGCCAGTCGTCTTAAGTAGGGGAAGACGAATATGCCTAGAGTGCGGAGAAATGCTGCTACCACAGCCATGCATTTCGTGAACACTCTTGGAGCTGAGGCCAGGCCAAAGGGAAGCACCCTGTATTGGTAGTGCTTTCCTTGAAAAAGGAACCGAAGGAACTTTCTGTGAGTTGGATGGATGAGAACATGGGTGTACGCATCCTTGAGATCTTGAGAACAAAGCCAATCCTGACTCTGAAGGTATGGCAGCAGAGTTCCTAGAGAAATCATCTTGAATTTCTACTTGAACAGGAATTTGTTCAATTCTCTGAGGTCCAAAATAGGTCTGTATCCACCTGTTTTCTTTGGGATAAGGAAATAGGGGGAGTAAAACCCTGTACCCTGTTGATGAATGGGTACTACGTCTATTGCCCCTTGGGCAAGAAGTATGGTGACCTTTTGATCTAACAGGTTGATGAGAGAGGTCTAAGAATTGAACTATCTTACCATTGTGTGAGGGGGCATGCACAGGAAGTGCAGTTTGTACCCCTCTCTTATAATGGAGTGTCCAATGCTCTGCTGTTATCTGCTCTCACCTGGGGGCAAAGTGACAACCTTCCTGGAATGGTGGAAGGCTCTGGTCCATTGAGGGCCAGGAAGGCTAAGTTCTCTAGATGAAAGTCAAAGGCCTTGTGGCGGCTGAGACTGCTGAGATGGTTGAGGCTTAACAGTCTTCGCTTTCCTTTGTTTAGGTGGTTGCTGACCTTTTCGGGCAGGCTGACCTGCAGAACGTCCCTGCTGGGAATAAGAAGAATAAAACCTCCTCTTTTTTAAGAAGAAAGGCTTTTTGAAAGATTTCTCTCGCAGGATCAGCTGTGGCTTTGGATAACCTGTCCAAAGTGGAGTCATCAGCATCTAATTCATTGGCTTTTTCTTGCCAATTTTTTTCCAAATAGATTCTCACCAGTACAAGGAATATTGCCCAGCTTGTCCTGCACCCAGAGCTCCAAATCGGATGTCTGGAGCCAGGCAATTCTACATGCACCTATGGCAATGGCAGAGGTTCTGCTTATGCACACAAAACAGTCAAAAGCTGCACGGTTGACAAACTTAGACATATCCTGGGTATGTTTGACCAGTGTGAGAAAATCCTGCCTTCTATCCTCAGGAAGAAGAGGGCTCAAAACCTCTAAATCACCTGTGACTTCTTTAAGGAACATTCCCATATATAAAATATAGGAACTGATCCTGGCAGAAAGCATGGAAGCCTGAAAAGTACGACGTCCAAAGGCATCCAAAGTTCTACACTTGACGTCCAGGAGGATTAGAGGCATGCCTCTTTGCACTCCTGATCCTTCTCATAGCTGATTCCACTACAATAGAGTGGTGAGGAAGCTGAGTTTTCTGGAACCCAGGACAAGGAGGGACTCGATAAATGGTGTCCAGTCTGCGAGAGTGAGGAGAGGTGGTGAGAGGTGTCACACATTCTCAACATGAGATCATGTAAGATCTCAAGGACAGGCAAGGTAGCTGCCTCCCCAGGAGCTTTGGGATATTGTAAAATCTCCAACTCCTTAGCTCTGGGCTCTGTCTCAGGAGCCACAGTAATGGACAATCCACGAGCCACCTCCCTGATGAAATCTTGAAAGGAGATATCTTCTGGAGGAGACATCCTTCGTTTAGGAGAGGAAGGCTTTTCTGGGAGAAGTATCCCAGTACCGGTAGAGCTATCAGAATCCTCGGAGTCCTCCGAGGATTCGAAGTATCATCTGTCCGGATGCTCTTGAAGAGCCCGATACCCGTATTGACCAAAGTCGGTACCGGGGGTAATCGGTACCGGTGTATCGGCACCAGAAGTCATCACATGACTGGGTGCCGGCAAAGCCGATACAGATGTCGAAGTCGATGCTATCGGTACCGGTTGAACTGTCGGACGTGGTTCCGAGGGCATCGATGCCGCAAGGAGAGCCGCCAGACTGCGTTCAATAGCCAGGAACCTCTGGTCTATCAATGATGCCGATGCTTGGGTGTCGGTACTGGAGACAGCCGGTACCCCAGAGCATGGCACCAGTAGTTCTGCCGAGGTCGAGGCCTCGAGAACATCCTGGATCCCCGATAATGCTTTGGGAAGCCGAAGCCTCCCGCCGGGGCAATTTTGCCGGTATGGAACCCTCAAGGGCAACGCCAGAGGCATCTCGATGCTTGGAAGGAGATCTACCCCTTTGAGGACCGGCTGGACTTATGTTTAGTTACCTGAGATCCATGGGAGGAAGACGAAGCTCTAGAAGAAGTCGATGCCACCGAAGCTGCATCGGAAGGAAAAAGGACACTGAGCTTGGCAGCTCGGTTCTGTCGACCCCTTTTGGACATCATGGCACAAGCCATGCACTCGGAGATGGAGTGGTCAGGACCTAAACATTTAAGACACCACTCGTGGGTGTCGGTGACGGAGATGGTAACGCCACACTTGGTGCATTTTTTAAAACCCGAGGCGGGTTTCTCCATAGTGGTGGAAATGTTGGGCCTAAGGCCCAAAATGGCGCGTGCATCTGGAAAGTTTGGAAAAAAGAAAACCATACTTTTTTTTTTTTTTTTAAAGAAAGAAAAACCGGCGGTACCGGTATAGCGTCGAGGAAGGCAGATGTGACCACAAAAAAGAATAAGTAAAAACGTTTTCTGCAGTGACAGGAACACGACCTGCTGGCTCCGCGGAAAACAAAAAACTGCAGAGAGGCAGTTGGGAAAGGCAGGAAGGCAGCAAGCAGGCGCTGTGGGATGCTCCCAAAATCTTCCTAATTGGACGCTGGGGAGCGTTCCTGCGCAGGCTCCATCGGTACCGACGATACCCATATGTGAAGACTACATTCCTGCTTGTTCCTGGAGATACTAACCTTAGCCTGATCATACAGTCTGAGCAAAGAAATGCAGTCTCACTCTGCCAAGAGTGCACCCAAAAATCATGCCTAAGCAATTGTGAGCACATACAAAATGTACATCTACATATACGGGTGACCCAGCACCTGTCACCCAAACACAGTGCAGTGAGCATGCTTGAACACAGGCTGAATGCATGGAGCATACACATTGTACTGACTTCCTTTATGAAACCTTCCAGTGCCCTGGGGTGCTACCTAGACGTCCTTCTGTTCACCCTCAGCACGGGCCCTTTAACAAGATGGCACAGATGGGTCAGTGCCCCTGCTAAGTGCTTAAAGCCCTGTTCTGACAGCACAGGCTCTAGAAATAGATGAGAATTTCTTGGGAAGGGCATGCTAAGTGGAACTATGAAACACACAGGCATCACCTCCCTGGCCTTCCTGCAGTCAGAGAAATAGCAGTGGGATACACCGACAAACTTGCAAGTGGAGGTCTTAGAGGTTGCTGCCTGTGTGAATCTGATGAACAATATGATTTCGTATTTTACAAACCACCCCAAGGATGGGGGCACTGAATACTATATGTGATTCATGAGCAGCGCTGCCATCCGGTGGCCTTTAGGGCACCAGAGCCTGAAACAATATAGAAGTTAAGAGCTTTAAATCTTGGTCATATAATCTTGATTTGCAGAATGTTACAGTTGCTTGTTTAGTCACTAACCCCTGAGTGCCCATGAGGAAGCCCTGTGGTTATTTCTTCCCTGACTTGCAGAGATCAATCTGAAGATGGCTGCATATACACAGTCACAGAAAGACATCATTGAGTGTACCAGCTGCCCTCTGGTGGCCATAGACCATAGCACAGGCACTTCTTGGTTGCCTGTAGCAAGTGAAAAATAACTGACAAGGAGGGAAGGCGGGAGCTGCTACTAATTTAAAGAGCCAGGTTCAAATTTAAAATTACTGTAAATAAGGAAATTTGCTCCTAACTAAAGGGAACTAATCCCTGATTGCCAATTAACCAAAGGTAACTGAATTTAAAGTAAAATTAAAAGTAAAATTAAAGGTAAAAATCAAAAGTAAAATCAGAATAGAATTTGTCACACTAAATGCTCCTTATCTGTTCCCCTAAGTGAGCCCAGAAGCTAGGTTCACTACGTTCTCCTGCTGCATGGAGACTGGACACACTGGGGGCTGATGGGAGATACCAGCAGGCTATATCCAGTGATGTCATGAGTTTGACATGCCCAGTCTCCAAGCTGCAGGAGGAGGTTCACTACCCAGAGGTTGAGGACTAAATTGGAGGAACAATAAGGAATACGTTTTTTTTTTTTAAAAGAACTGGTGGTACCGGTAGGCGTTGAAGGCAGATGTGACCACAAAAAAACAAAGAATAAAAGGAAGTTTTCTGCGGTGACAGGGTACACATCCTTCCTGTTGGCTCTGCGGAAAACGAAGAACTGAAGTGAGAGAGGTACAGAGGCTGGAAGGCAGCAAGCATGTGCTGTGGGGTGCTCCCAAAAGCATTCCTATTGGACGCTGGGGAGCATTCCCGTGCGGGCTCCGTCGGTACCGATGATACCCATATGTGAAGACTACATTCCTGTTTGTTCCTGGAGATTACCAGCTTCATCGTGATCTTCTGAAGGAAAAGGCACATCTTTCTCTAAGTTAGAGTCATCACCCAGAACGTTGGGACTAGACTACAGGTCTCAGCCTAGAGTTGATCCAACCCTCCAGATTCCAACTTTTGCTGAGATTGCTTAGAAGGCACTCAAGCCAGATTACAACTTGCCACCTGACACTCTTTCGAATTAGTGGAAAGAGATTGAAAGGCCCTGAGATTTCATGGTCTGAGCTGTCACATTAGAAAGATCAGGCTCACTGTAGAAATGAGAGAAATTCTAGGGGGACAACTCAGAGCCTGGGAGCTTCCTGCCAGGTGCAGGTCCCCCATCCTTAGGGGAAAACCACAGCCTTGAGATCCTTACAAGAAGGGGAACGGCCAGAGAAGCGAGTGCTTGGGCATACGATCTAAGGCCTGTCAGTCATCCTCCTTCATGGCGTCATCTGTCACCTCTTGTAGCGAGGACAATAAGGCTGAGTCACACGCGTCCTCTCGTTGGAGGTCTTACAAGGCATATCAGAGACTTCCATGCAAGAAGTTCAGATACTGGAATCCAGTGACTAGGCTCTCCAATGTCCAGACCCCAGAACATGTCTTAGAAGTCGGCATATGAATCTCCACTGCTGGTGTAATACAAGCTCAAGGTGCACCAAATTGGAATGAAGCGCCATGCAAACAGAGCCTGGGTGCAGTAGGGCCATGTGAGCACAGCGCGCACGCTAGGGCTGTATGCGCAGAGAGTGCACACTAAGGCCCCACAGGCAAGGCACTGCATGCTGCAGATACATACCAGGGAAGGTGCATAAACAGTGTGGCAAAGCACGTGAAGAACAATCAGTGAGCGACGGCAGTTGGGTAAGGTGGGAAACACAGACACCACCATCAATGAACAGCCAAGCAGCCCAAACAGACATCAGCCCCAGCAATGAATGGTGTTGGGAACCCCCACAAAGCAGTCAGATAGGCAGAGACTCAAGACGCAGTACCATGCCGGGCTCAATGCTACTCCCCTGCTGCCAGACCTGCAGTCACATACCCTCTGAAGAGCCTTCTTCAATATTTGGGGGAGAGCAAGAACAGGGCAGGGCACAGAGGTTATGTGAGGCTGCAAACTCCAACTTTTTTCCAATCTTCTGGCTGCTCAATGGTTCCTTAACAGGATAAGGATGCAGAGCTGAACAAATCCCCCCCCCCCCCACCCCTCCTTATGGCTTCCGAAGAGAGCACCGGTTTGAAGGGTGTCTAGTGGAACCTCCCATGTCATACTCTAGTGAGATTGTCACCCACAGGTAGTCCTTCACAAGCAAAATTAATAAGATATGCCATACTGGGTCAGACCAAGGTCCATTAAGCCCAGTATTCTGTTTGCACTAGTGGCCAATCCAGATTACAAGTACCTCTCAGGTTCCCAAAAAGGTACACAGATTCGATGTTGCTTATCCCATTATTTCCCTGGTCCCTTTTTAATAATGGTTAAAGACACTTCTTCCAGGAATTTATCCAAACCTTTTTTAAACCCTGCTACACCAACAGCTTTTACTACTACCCTCTGGTAACAAATTCCAGAGTTTTATTATGCTTTTAGTGTAAAAATATTTCCCTATTAGTCTTAAATTGCTATCCCCTAGTCTTTCTACCTTTTGAAGGAACCAAAGTTGACCCGTTCCACTCCTTTATTTCAAAGACCTCTATCAACATCCCCCCTCAGCTGTCTTTTTTCCAAGTTGAAGAGCCCTAACCGTTTAAGCCTATCATCATAGTGGTATCCTTCCATCCCTTTTACCAATTTGACCACTCTTCTCTGTACCATTTCTAATCCTGCTATATCCTTTTTAAGATATGGCGACCAGAATTGCATACAATATTCAAGGTACGGTTACACCATGGAATGTTAGAGAGGCATTATAATATCCTTGGTTTTATTCATCATTCCTTTCCTTATGATTCCTAGCATTTGATTTGCTTTCCTGGCTGCTGTTGCATGCTGGGCACAAGGTTCAAGATACTATCCACAGCGACACCTAAATCCCTTTTCCTGGGTTATGAATCCTAATGTGGAACCTTGGATTGTGTAACCATTGTTTGGGTTGTTCTTCTCCAAGTGCATAACTTTGCACTTCTTCACATTAAATTTCATATGCCATTTGGATGCCTAGTCTTCCAATTTTATCAAGGTCCTCTTATGTTTTAACAGCTTTGAATAATTTTGTCTCACCTGCAAAGTTGATCAACTTGCTAGTTATTCCCAGGTCATTTATGAATATGTTAAAAGACAGCAGGCCCAGCAGAGATCCCTGGGGTATTCCACTATTCATCTTTTCCACTGAAAAAATTGTCCATTTAGCCCTACTCTGTTTTCTATCTTTTAACCAGTTCCTAGAAATATGAAGGCAGAAAGACCATATGGCCTATTTAGACTGCCCTTCCATATAAGCTACAGTAGTCCCTTTTTTCCCTGTAGAGATTTTCTGCGTTTGTCCCATGTTTTCTTGGAGTCAGATACTGTCCTTGTCTACTACCTCTACTGAGAGACTATTCCACACATATACCACTTTTTCTGTAAAGAAAAACTTCCGCATATTACTTGTCTATCCCCTTTCACCCTCATCCTATGTCTCCTTGTAGCACAGCTTTCTTTTAATTGAAAGAGGCTCTCCTCTTGTGCATTTATGCCATTGAGGTATTTAAATGTCTACCATATCATATTTCCTCTAAGTTGTCTAAGTTTGTCCCGATATGCTTTATAATGAAGACCACTAACCATTTTAGTAGCCACCCCCTGCACCAACTCCATCCTGTTTATATCCTTTTGAAGGTATGGTCTCCAGAATTGCACATAATACTCCAAATGAGGTCACACCAGACACTTATGCAGAGGCATTATCACCTTTTTTCTGCTGGCCATTCCTCTCCCTATACACCAAGCATCCTTCTGGCTTTCACAGTCGCCTTTTCTACCTGTTTAGCCACTTCAAGATCATCAGAAACAATCATGCCCAGGACCTGCTCTTCTTTCATGGACAGAATTACTTTGCCCCTGGCCCCCCCCCCCCCCCCCCCCCCCCCCGCCGCCGTGCGTCCTCCACCCCACCCCCCCATGTATTGCTCTTGGAGTTTTGCAGCCCAAATGCATGACCCTGCATTTTTTTAGCATTAAATCTCAGCTACCAAGTTCCTGACCATTCAAGCTTAGCTAGATCCCTCTACATTTTATCTACTCCTTCCTGGGTGTCTACTCTATTGTAGATTTTGGTATCATCCGCAAAGAGGCAAACCTTACCAAACAGCCCTTCCGCAATATCACTAACAAAGATGTGAAAAGGAATCGTACCAAGGACAGATCCTGCGGCATCCCACTGGTAACATCCTTCTCCTCAGAGTGAGCTCCATTTACCTGTAACCTTTGTCGCCTCCCACTTTACCAATTTCTAACCCAGTAAGTCACTTTAGGGTCCATTCCTAGGGTGCTCAGTTTGTTTGTAAATTGTCTGTATGGAACGGCGCCAAAGGCTTTACTGACATTTAAGTACACCCCATCTAGGGCTCTCCCTCGGTCCAATTCCCTGGTCACCCAGTCAAAGAAATCAGATTTGTCTGACGAGGCTTACCGCTGGTAAACACATGCTGCCTTGGATCCTGCAATCCACTGAACTCCAGAAACCTCACTATTCTCTTACAGCGTTTCCAATAATTTACTCAGCACAGAGGTTAGAGTAACCGGCCTGTAGTTTTCAACCTCATCCTTACTTCCTTTTCTCAGCCTTACTTCAGCTGATCCACAACATAGTATATGACGGCAGATAAAGACCAGTATGGTCCATCTAGTCTGCCCAGCAAGGCGGCAAGAATAGGTGTACCTGCTGCTCCGTGCAGGTCACCCCTCTCCATGCCTTTGTTTAGGCGTGTACCCACCGCTCCATGTAGGTCACCCCTATTTGTTGAGATATAAGAGAATGTTTATTTACACTGTCTCCTGTCCCATGACATTTTAATTTCACCAAGAGTCTCAGAAGGGGTTGTCATCAAGGCTGTCTGAAAATTCAGATACACTATTTAACTAGTTTTATATATCACTTTATCGCAGCATCAAATCTGTTTACAGAGAACTTGTAATAAACAAACTGATACATGGAACCAGGAGTCTGGAGAAAATGGTATAGTCATCTAAACTAAAGTATAACATTTAATTACAAAAACGTTACCAACCAGCTCAACTTTATCATTACCTTAAAAAACAAATAACAGATTAGTAAGACAAGATTTTCCTTGGCTAAATCAATATTGGCTTTCTCCCAATTAAACCATGACTATCTACACGTTCAGTAATTTTATCCTTTAGAATCGTTTCTAACATTTTTCCCGGTACAGACATCAGGCTCACTGGTCTATTGTTTCCTGGATCATCCTGGGAACCCTTTTTGGAGAATGATCAATGCAACACCAATTTTTAATCTTCAGATACTAATAGTAGGTCTGCAATCTCATATTTCAGTTCTTTCAGCATCCTGGGATTTATAGCATTTACTACTCTTTGGTTTATCAAATAGTTCAAACGTCTCCTTCTGAGCTTTAAATGCATTCATTCTTCAGCCTCTCACTACCTTTCCTCTTGCTCTGCACACCCTTCTCATGAACTTCGCTCTTCTACTGGCTTGTTTTTCTTTTTGTTCTTTTCTTCCACTGCCAACTCCAGACTTTGATCCTTTCACATTGCTGCTCCTTATGAATGGAACAAACTACCTGAATCTGTACACCAGGCCTCATCTCTGCTCCTCTTCAAATCTATGCTAAAGGCTCACCTCTTTGAGGCTGCTTTTGCATCCTGATCACTTATTTTCCTTGTGTCTCCTTACTCTTCCCTATTCTGTCCTTATTCTTTTCTTGTCTGTCTTAAATTGTAAGCTCTAATGAGCAGGGACTGTCTTTATATGTATCTACAGCACTGTGCATGCCTTGTAGAATTTTTTTTAAACGATTACTACTAGTAGTAGTTGTAAAGCCAAGTTATTCACATGTAACAGGTGATCTCCAGGAACAGCAGGAATTTAGTCTTCACATATGGGTGATGACGGCACCGACAGAGTCCGTGTGGGAACGCTCCCCAGCATCCTATAGGAAAGTCTTTGGGAGTACTCCACTGCACCTGCATGACTGCCTTCCTGCTCTTCTGACCCCATCTCCTCAGTTGAGTTTGTAGCTGAGAAAGAAGAGTAAAAATAACCCTAAAACTTCCTGGGGAGGAGGGTGGGTCGTGAAGACTAAATTCCTGCTGTTCCCAGAGATCACCTGTTACAGGTGAGTAAGTACGCTATCTCCAGGAACAAGCATGAATGCAGTTTTCACATATAGGACTCCCTAGCTCCCAGATCTACAAGAGAGTTGGAAACCAGGTCAGATGTATCAGACTGAGTTCAACTGATCATAGACATCCCCGCCATGGAGATCTGAATAACAGTGTGGGCAGGGGAGGGGGCGTTGTAGCTATGTTTCAAAGAGATGCTGGAGGACCACTTGGCCGAAGACCACATCCCGGCAGGAGTCCTTGCCCAAGCAGTAGTGGGTGGCAAAGATGTGGATAGAGGATAGGTTGCTGCCCGGCATGTTTCGACAACGGCTACCGAGCGTAGGTTAGCTACAGAGGTCGCCATTGCTCGGACATTGTGAGCTGTGACATGTCCTGTCCTGCTTTATCATAAGTGAAAGCAATGCAGTTTGCTATCTGGAGAGCGTTTGCTTAGTTACCGGAAGCCCCAGATGAGTGGGGTCAAATTGCACAGTTGTGAGGATTTGCAGAGATCCTGGAGGTAGAAGGCCAAGGCCTGTTTACAATCAAGTGTGTGCAGGGTGGCCGCTGCATGGGAAGAATGAGGTGTTGGGAAGAACACCGAAGTATGATGCATTAATTTATGTGGAATGGCAATACTACATTTGGTAGGAAGTGAGAATGTATCCTGAGGACACCCTTGTTATGATGGAATCTGGTGTATGGTGGATGAGCCACCAACGCCTGTAATTCACTAATGCTCCTGGCTGAGGTCAGGGCAATGAGGAATATGACCTTCCAAGACAAGTAGCGCAGGTGGGTTGTTCCCAGGGGTTCAAATGGGGGTTTGAGAAGCTGAACCAAGATGTTGAGATCCCATGCCACTGGAGGTGGTCAAACGGGTGGCTTAGAGAGGAGGCGGCCTCTCATAAAACGTGCCACTAAAGGGTGCATGGATATGGGTTGGCCATCTACTGGTTTATGAAAAGCTGCAATGGCACCGGGATGAACTCTAACCAAATTGGTTTTGAGTCCTGAAGAGGACTAGTGCAGTAGGTATTGCAGGAGTGCAGATACTGGTGCGTCAAATAGATTTGAGATTATCTCTCGAGCACCATGATCCAAATCTGTGCCATTTGCAGGAGTATGCCCTTCTGGTAGAGGGTTTCCTGGAAGCCAGGAGGATGTCATTTACTTCACTAGACAGGTTGAGATGCTGAAATGCTACGCCTTCAGCAGCCATGCAGTCAGACGGAGAGATCTCGGATTGGGATGGAGGACTGGTCTGTCTTCCTGGGATAGAAGATTTGGACTGCTGCTTAGACGGATTGGATTAGTCTGTTATAGTTGAAGAAGGGGAAACCACAGTTGCCAAGGCCAGAAGGGGACTGAGTATCATAGTGCCGCCATCCAGCTGGATTTTGAAAAGCGTTTTTGGTATTAGAGGTGTGGGGGGAAATGCATAAAGCAGTCCCCGACCCCAATGTAGATGAAAAGCATTGTTTGCTTGGCTGAGTTTGGATGGAACTTTGGAACAGAAGTGTGGAAGCTTGGTGTTTTGTGGGGTGGTGAAGAGGCTAATGAATGGTGTTCCCCAGGCTTTGAATATCTGAGCTACACTGTTCGGATGTAGACTTCACTCGTGTGGGTGAAGGATCCAACTGAGTGTCGCAAGTTGATTCTGCTAACCCGGAATATATACTGCATGAAGGTGTATGTGGTGAGAGATGGCAAAGTTCCACAGGCGACCGGTCTCCTCGCAAAGGAGAAGCGAACCTGTTCCGCCTTGCTTGTTCACATAGAACATAAGATATGCCATACTGGGTCAGACCAAGGTCCATCAAGCCCAGTATTCTGTTTCCAACAGTGGCCAATCTAGGTCATATGTACCTAGCAGTTTCCCCAAGAGACACAAGTTCCACAATGCTTGTACTGGGTCAAGCATTGATATCTTCGGTCACTTCTTAATAATGGTTTATGGACCTTTCCTACAGGAACTTGTCCAAACCTTTTTTAAACCCAGCTACACTAACAGCCTTTACTACATCCTCCGGTAACAAATTCCAGAGTTTGATGACACGTTGAGTGAAAAAATATTTTCTTTTATTAGTCTTAAATAGTTTACCCTGTAGCTTCATTGCATGTCCTCTAGTCTTTCTATATTCTGATAAGGTAAACAATCGATCTACGTTTACCCGTTCCACTCCGTTCATTAATTTATAGACTTCTATCATATCTCCCCTCAGCCGTCTCTTTTCCAGATTAAAGAGCCCTAACCTTTTTAGCCTTTCTTCATAGGAGTATCCTTCCATCCCCTTTACCATTTTGGTGGCTCTTCTCTGTACCTTTTCTAAAATCGCTATATCCTTTTTAAGATACGGCGACCACAATTGTGATAGGCGATGGCCTAGCATGTAGCAGAGCTAGGTCTGAAGCCCTTTTTCTCCTGCTTTAAAATGTTATTGCTGAAGCCCTTTTTCTCCTGCTTTAAAATGTTATTGCTGATTTTGGAAAATTGCAGAATGCTGTTAGCAAGAAATACTGTTCTATTCTGGTTTGATAACATGTTCTGCTCTCCTGGAGATAAGAGAATTAAACCTTGGTACTGTTTATTGTTTAGGTAAGTCAGATGTCTCTTTCAGTAGAATGCCGCGCCACTGTATCTTTGCTGATTGTGCACTGACCTCGTAATTAGGATGAAAATATAGCAGAGAAACTGAACAGTGTAAGAATATTTTGTCTAGCATTATGAAGATTGTTTAGTGTTTTGAGCCAAGGCTAGAGATACGTATTAACCTTGCTTTGTTTGGCCTCGCTTTGTTTTGCTTTTGTTAAGAATGCTTCTGATATGCCTTCCACTATCTTTGTGGCTAACTGACCTTGCAAGAATAGCGAAATATACTGTATACTTTAGTAAAAGTATTATGTTTAGTGTTATGTCTAGTTGCTGACCCGTGGCTAGTAAGACCCAAGCAGGGGGAGCGAGTCCTGGGCCCGGTCAGAAATGTCTATTGGATGAGAGTAAGTGGGCCACTGTGGCCAATGAAGAGTTTTGCCTGTATTAGACTGGAGAAGAAAAGTATATAAACTGTCATTTTTCTGAGCTCTGTGCTCAGACCATTTTGAATGCTACTGCAATCTGAGTCTGTGCACATTAAACCGGCTTGAATCTTTGCCTGACTCCGGGTATTATTTATTGCATTCTTATCAGCTACTACAGAATTGCACACAATATTCAAGGTGCGGTCTCACCATGGAACGATATAGAGGCATTATAATATCTTTTGTTTTATTTTCCATTCCTTTCCTTATCATACCTAGCATTCTATTTGCTCTCTTGGCCGCCGCTGCACACTGGGCCGAGGGTTTTAACATGGTACCCACAATGACGCCTAAATCTTTTTCCTGGGTGGTGGTTCCTAATGTGGAACCTTGCATCGTATAACCATAGTTTGGGTTGTTCTTCCCTAGGTGCATAACCTTGCACTTGTCCACATTAAATTTCATCTGCCATTTTGATGCCCAGTATTCCAATTTATCAAGATCCTCTTGCAATTTTTCACAATCCTCTTGGGTTTTAACAACTTTAAATAGTTTTGTCTCATCTGCAAATTTGATAACCTCACTCCTTATTCCACTTTCCAGGTCATTTATGAATATGTCAAAAAGCAGCGGACCCAGCACAGATCCCTGGGGTACACCACTATTCACCTCTTTAGTTTTGCCAAAGGTCTCTCATGAGGGACCTTGTCAAAGGCTTTCTGAAAGTCCAGATACACAATATCAACCGACTCACCTTTGTCCACCTGTTTATTCACTCCTTCAAAAAACATAACAGATTAGTAAGACAAGATCTTCCTTGTCTAAAGCCATGTTGGCTGTCTCCCATTAGGTTGTGACTATCTACATGCTGAGTAATTTTATTCTTTATGATGGTTTCTACCATTTTTCCCGGTACTGACGTCAGGCTCACCGGTCTGTAGTTTCCCGGATCACCCCTGGAACCTTTTTTAAAAATTGGGGTTACATTGGCGATCCTCCAATCTTCAGGTATTAGAGATGATTTTAATGATAGTTCACAGATTATTGATAGCAGTTCTGCAATCTCATATTTCAGTTCTTTCAACACACTTGGATGTATACCATCCAACCCAGGTGATTTGCTACTCTTCAGTTTATCTAATAGTTGTAAGACATCTTCCCGATGTATCGATATTTCCTTTAATTCTTCCGCACCTTTAAATACCACTTCAGTCATGCGTAACATCCCTACATCTTCCTCAGTAAAGACCAAAGCAAAGAATTCATTCAGTCTCTCCGCTATCGCCTTGTCGCCTCTTAGTGCTCCTTTAACCCCTTTATCATCTAATGGACCAACTGATTCTCTCACAGGTTTTTTGCTACGAATGTACTTGAAAAGGTCTTTATTTCGCGTTTTTGCTTCCGCAGCAAGCTTCTTCTCAAATTCTCCCTTTGCCTGCCTTATCAATGCCTTGTATTTGACTTGCCAGTGCTTGTGCTGTTTCCAGGTTTCGTCGTTTGGCTCTTTTTTCCATTTCCTGAAAGATGCTTTTTTGGCAACAGCCTCTCTGACCTCACCTTTAAACCATGCTGGCAGTTTTTTGGACTTCCTTCCACTTTTCTTAAAGCGTGGAATACAGCTGGTCTGGGCTTTCAAGATAGTATTTTTCAACACCACCCAAGCTTGATGGACGTCTTTAACCTTCGCAACTGCTCCTTTTAGTTTTTTCTTTACTGTTTTCCTCATTTTATCATAGTCTCCCTTTCGAACGTTAAAAGGTAGTACTGTGGATTTCCTTACTATCCCTCCTCCACTAATTAAATCAAAGGCGATCATGCTATGATCACTATTGCCAAGTGGCCCCAACACCCTTATCTCTTGCACTAGATCTGGTGTTCCACTAAGGACTAGGTCTAATATGGCTTCCCCTCTGGTCGGTTCATGAACCAGCTGCTCCAAGAAGCAGTCATTTCATCTAGGAACTTTATCTCCCTAGCATGTCCTGACGTGACACTGACCCAGTCGATACCGGGGTAATTGAAATCACCCATTATTATTACTGCGCTGTAACTTTTGTTAGCTTCCTTGATTTCTTTGAGCATTTCATCATCCATTTGGTTATTCTGGCCAGGTGCTCGATAGTACACCCCCCACTGCCATTGCCTTCCCCCTTTTATATGGCATTTCAATCCATATAGATTCTACAGCAGATTTTGTTTCCTGCAAAACTTTAATCCTTTCTGAGTCAATGCCCTCTCTAACATAGAGCGCAACCCCTCCACCAATTTGATCAGCTCTATCATTACGATATAGTTTGTACCCAGGTATCACAGTGTCCCCACTGGTTGTCCTCCTTCCACCATGTCTCTGATATTCCAATCATATCTAACCTTTCATTTAGTGCTATATATTCTAACTCTCCCATCTTATTCTTTAGATTTCTAGCATTTGCATACAAGCATTTTAGAGAATGTATTTTATTCATGTTAATTTGGCTATTGTTAGACATGGGTAAATTGGGATGTTTAAGCTCTGTCTGCTCCATACTTGAGGGCATTTGGGCTACTTTACTCTTTTGTGGAACCTCTCTGCTTTTGGTAGTATCCTTCAAGGATACATTCTTCCGAACCATCCACTCTTGGGCGACTGTCGGCTTTCCCCTAATATCTAGTTTAAAAGCTGCTCTATCTCCTTTTTAAAGGTTAATGCCAGCAGCCTGGTTCCATCCAGGTTAAGGTGAAGCCCATCCCTTCGGAAGAGCCCCTCCTTTCCCCAGAATGTTCCCCAGTTCCTAACAAATCCAAAACCCTCATCTCTGCACCATTGTCTCATCCACTTGTTTGTCTGTCCTTACAAGGACATGGCTGTTGATGAGGTGATGGTGAAAAACCTGTAGGGCTTTCGAGATTGCACGAAGCTCAAGTTGATCTGTAGGAATGACTCTTGGGTTGTCCACAGGCCCTGAGTGGAGAGTGACTCCAAGTGGGCTCCTAAACAGATCTTGGACGCATCAGTCATAAGGGTGTGTTGAGGTTGAGGCATCTGAAAGGGTGACCCTTTGAGCAGGTTTGCTGGTGTGCACATAATAGGGAGTAGACTAGTGGGCAAGTGATCTGAATGATGTCCCTTATGTGTCCTGTGGATAGGGTCCATTGTGCTAGGCGCATATGTAGTTGTGCATATGGTACTACATGCATTGTGGACGCCATATGGCTTAAGAGACTAAGGAAGTCTTGAGCCATCGATGTTGTTTGCTATTGCATGTTGGTGACTAAGTTTATTTATTTATTTACATTCTCTTATATACCGCGCTATTCTGCATCAGTGCGGTTTACATTGAACAAACAAATTACATTGAACAGGGCATTATAACTTGGAGATAACTATTTTACAGGGAACATGGGCTATGGAGGGTTAAGTGGCTTGCCCAAGACCACAAGGAGCACCTGTGGGACTAGAAACACCAGTCCTTCCGGCCAAAGGTTGCTGTCCTCTAGTGGGATTTGAACCACCGACCTTCCGGCCTGAAGTACCTTGCCCCAACCACTAGGCCACTCCTCCACTCCAGTCGGTCCAAATGGTCTAGTGGTAGAAAGGTCCTGGATAGCAGAGTGTCGGGCACGGCTGGATATGAACTCCAAACTTTGAGTTGGGGTTAGTTGGTACTTTTGGAAGTTTATTACAATCCCAGATGCTGTAGCACTGCTAGGGTGGTCTGACGTGAAGAGCAGAGTTCTCTTGGAGAGTCTCTCTTTATCAACCAGTCATCCAAGTAGGGGCAGATAAAAATGTCCTTGCTTCGCAGATAAGCTGTTACAACTGACATGCATTTTGTGAAAACTCTGAGCTGATGCAGGCCGAGGGAGAGGACTCTGTACTGGTAGTGGGCTCCCTGAAAGGTGAAGCGGGATATCTCCTGTGTCCTGGATGTATTAGGGTATGATTATATGCGTCTTTTAGATCTAGGGAACATAGCCAGTCTTGTTCCTGCAGATAGGGTAGGAGAGTTCCTAGGGAGATCATTTTAAACGTCTCCTTTACCAAGAATTTGTTGAGATTTCGGAGGTCGAGAATAGGACTTCTTTGGGATGAGGAAGTAAGGAGAGTAGAAGCTGTCGTGTAATTCTTGTGGAAACTCCTCTATGGCCTCTTGAGTAAGCAGGTTGGAAATTTCCTGAGTAAGGCCCTGAGCATAGGCTGGAGGGAATATTCACCTCTGAAATGAGGCAGAGAAAGTTGTTTGAAGTTTAACTGATAATCCTCCCCAATGATGTTTAGGATCCACTGCTCTAAGGTGATGGCTTGCCAGTGATTGGCAAAGGAAGAAAGTAGACCTGCTATTCTTATTTGATTGAGGCACTGCAGGGGCAAGATGACCATGCTGGCTGCCCAGGATGGAGTCAAAAACTGGGTGTAACTCATGTCTGAGCCGGTGGCTGCTGTTTAGTAGTTCTGAGCTTCTTAGCCTGTTTAGTCCCCCGCTACTTGCCCTGCTGCTGGTAAGGGGGTTGTGAATAAGAGTAGAACCTCTTCTTTTTTTTGGATAGAAAGGCTTTTTTTGAGGGGTCAGCAGTTTTCTTGGAGAGCCTCTTTAGGGTAGTGTTATCAGTTTCAAGCTCTCCAACCTTCTCTCTCCAATTCTTACCGAACAGGTTTTCCCAAGTACAGGGGATGTTGCCCAAATTGTCTTAGACCAACTGTTCAAGGTCAAAGGCCTGTAACCATGCCAGTCCTCTAGCACCAATGGCTATAGCAGATGCTCTGCTGGTAGATTCAAAGGCATCGAATGCTGCCCTGTTAAACTTGGAACCCAGTCCATTAACATGGTAGAACAGAAAGATAGAGACGCCAAGGGAGACAGGCCGTATTTTGATTGTCTAACATTTTTATTGTTTTATATGGTTTATATTCGCACAATAATTTGTGATTGAACATGTTTACTTACTAGGATTTGATTTTCTTACATTTGTTCATGTATTTATTTCTTTAAAGTTTTTTTAAGGTGTGTTTTCTTAAAGATTGCCTTTGTTATATTTATTTTATGATTTTGATGTATATTTTTATTTGATTATGTGTTTGTTTATTTATGATTGTAGCATGCCAGATTACCCCTGATGAAGATTTAATCGAAACACGGCCTGTGTCGGGTTCCCTTGGCGTTTACCACTGTATTATGGTACAAGAAAACAGTTCAGTCTTTCCATTTTAACACGTTTCTGGACTGGGTTCTTTGGTTTTACGTGGTTTTGTGCTGTTTGTGGTGGACCTGTTAAACTTGGAGACATTTTGGCTGTCTTTGACGACAGTTTCAAAAGCTGGCTTTTTGACATCTGGGATGAATGATAGGAAGGCCTCCGAATCCTTATTAATCTTTAGGAACATTCCCATATATAAAGTGTAGGAGTTGATCCTACTTGCCAATATGGAGGTCTGGAAAGAGCATCAGGCAAAAGTACAGAGATTCCTCGATTCTCTTACAGATGGTATCAATGCATGTGTCTTACCACGCTTGATGGGTCGCATCATTGATTCGACTACCACTGAGTGAGTGTTGTGGTAGTTGTGGCTTTTGAAAACCTGGCACCTCCGATACTCGATACATCGTATTGAAACGTCTGCTGCTAAGTGCTACTGTGAGTGGAGTCTCCCACTTGCGAAGCATTAGGTTGTGGAGGATCTCATGTATTGGTAAGATCGTTGCTTCCTTTGGTGCTGTGGGCTACTAGAGAATATCCAGTTCTTCCGCTTGAGGCTCCAGTTCTGTCATGGTTGGTATTGAGAGCCCTGCCACCATGTCGCAAATGACTTCTTCAAAGGACATGTTCTCTGGCGAGGATTTACGGTGGGAGGTGGTGCCTGTCTGTGATGGCTCCAATACCGATGCGCTATCCAGGAGGACCTCAGAGTCAAAGGATCGATGGTCTGAGTCAGATGCATTGGACTCTGTGCTTTAACGTTATCGGTACTGATGACCGTATGAACAGTGCTGTCTGTACCAGTCATGCTTGTTTGTCCTCACCATGCTGAGTAGTCAGCGGAATCAATTGTGGCCCTATCGATGGAGCAGCGTAGCCTTGAAGCGGTAGTACTATTAGATACCAATGTCGGTGCAGATACTGCTTTCAATGTCGGAACGGATGTTGATACCGATACCAGTGGTGCCAGAGTCATCAGTGGTTGAGGTACCAGTGCTACCAGGAGTGCTGCTAATGTTTTCTCAATGGATAGCATGCGCTGATACAATGAGATTGCCAGTGTCTAGTCCGTACCAGAGCATGGCAACAGGAGCTCTGCCGAGATAGATGCCTCCCGGTCCCCCACCGAGGCTTTGGACGACAAGTAATCCCACCAAGGGCGTATGGTCTGATGTCCAACTTCAGAGGATGTCTTCAGGGAATCTCTGTGTTTAGAACAAGACCTGTCCCTCGATCCTCTGTCTCTCTCTGGATTCCTTTAAGTTCAAGACTCTTGAAGGCCAAACGACAGCCGGCATAGGTTAAAGGTGAGGTGAGCGATGCTGTTCTAGCCAAACAGCATCGCTCACCTCACCTTTAACCTATGCCGGCTGTCATTTGGCCTTCCTTTCTGAAAGCATGGAACATATCTGGCCTGCGCTTTCAAGATAGTATTTTTAAAACACCTTGCTTGATGTATACCTTTAACCTTTGCAACTGCTCCTTTTAGTTTTTTTCTTAACTATTTTCCTCATTTTATCAAACTCTGTTTTGAAAGTTAAAAGCTAGTGCTCATTCTCTTTTCATGCTTCCTTTATTCAGATTTCATCAGAGCTGTAGAGACTTGCATCCATCTGCTGGAGATAGAGAAATACTGAATATGCCCCTCATGGCTCGGGCTGTTAATGGCATGGTGATGTCATAAGTGCCTCTGGAATTCTTTTCTCTGTCTCATCATCTGCTGGTAGAGAACACAACACATTTGTCTAGATAAGCCTAGCAGGGCGATATGGAATAAATATTATTGCTGGCAACAGGTCCTTACTAGTTTGTTTTTCTTTTAAGGCAGCCTGAACAGAAAAAATAGGCCTAAGGGCGTTGAGTTGGGTTCCAGTCTCAGAAAAGATTCTGCAGTACTTATTGATCGAATATGCTGTTCTATCGGGAATTCCCATTCTATCAGTAGTGGGAAGTGAAGGTGTGAACCAAAGTCCACAAACAGCAGCTCTGATCCATGGATATCGAGTACAAGTGGGCCACAAATACCACCATGGCTGTGACTTTATGAACTGTGACATGGCCCTATAGGCTTAAGCCTACCTAGGCATAAGTGAACGAGATTCGGTCTGAAAGTTTAATGGACAGAGTGTGTTTGGAGAGGGCAGCCTGTAACTTGCTGTGGGTCAAAAAAAAAGTTGGATAGACTTCATGAGCTTTCATCTGCCACCCACACAGACCTTGGAAAGCCCAACTGCCTGAAATGGTTTAATTTTGAAGCTGCCTTACTCAAGCAGCAAGGACATCTGCCCGATCAGCAGCAGCAGCAGAAGGGAGTGAAAATGTGAGCTCCTCCCCACTCCCCACCAGTCCAGACCCGGAGGATGCCATTTAAGTACAAAGGGTATACTCAGGGGTCCACTGGCATGGACCTGAGGTGGAAACCACAGCGACCTACGTACTGCCGACCAGCGCCCATCCAGGGACTGCTAATAAGGATAAAATACCAAAGGACTAACACCCGATTACTTTCCATCACACACAAAATGGCGAAAACCCCCCAATTGAATGCTGTCCACATAATCTAACCAACAATGCTACATATATACCTAATGCAATACATCTCAGTTGCAATCTTTTTACTTCATCAGCACACAACCAACATACGAGGCAATACAAAAGAAATGAGACTGGCAGCCACGCCCATGACTCAATGCCAATTGGCTAACCGCTTATGTTACTGTGTTGTGCGACATCTCGCCACTATTCTGCTATAATATTTTTCATCTCTCTCACTCTGTTCTTTTTCAGTTTTTTTTGTAGCACACTGCTCCATCGCTTTGTCACAACTGGAGGTGGCAGAAATATGGAGCAAAGAATCAACTTGAAATTTCTGGTTAAGTTGGAGAAGGGCCCAACTGTCTCCAACTTCTCCAAAAGGCTTATGGAGAAGATGCAATCTCAAGGCCGCGAGTCTTCGAGTGGCACAAGCACTTCAAGACTGGCCGCGAGGAGGTGGAGGATGACCCCAAGTCAAGACAGCCTTCCATGATAAAGACGGCTGAGAACACCGACACAGTAAACCAGCTGGTGTGGAGTGATAGATTGATGGTGCAGATGATAGCTGAGGAGCTCAGTCTGAACAGGGAGTCAGTGCGGACCATCTTGGTGCAGGAGCTGGAGATGTGGAAGGTGTGCGCAAAGATGGTGCCCAGGCTTTTATCGGATGACCAGAAGGAGCACCGCTTCAATGTTTATCGAGACTTGCTAGGGAAGATCGGAGAAGATCAAGAGTTCGTTGACCGAATCACCACAGGAGATGAGACTTGGGTCTTCCAGTACGATCCTGAAAGCAAGAGACAGAGCCTGCAGTGGAAGACTTGACTGTCACCCAGACCCAAGAAGGCGCGCATGTCCAAATCAAGGATCAAGGTCATGCTAATCGCATTCTTCGACCAGAAGGGAGTGGTCCATCATGAGTTTGTGCCTGAGGGTCAGACAGTCAAAGAGAACTTCTACCAGCAGGTCCTCAATTGCCTCCATGACAGGGTTTGGCGCAGCAGGCGGGCTTCTCTGGAGAAACAAGTCGTGGCTGCTCCACCACGACAATGTGCCTGCACACACCGCACTCAGTGTGAGGCAGTTCCTGGCCAACAAACAGATCACAGCTCTCAACCATCCTCATTATTCCTCAGATCTTGCACCGTGCAACTTCTGGCTCTTCCACGGGCTGAAGACTGCGCTCAAAAGAACTCATTTTGCCTCTGTAGAAGAGATCAAGGCCACTGTGATGAGGGAGCTGAGGGACCTCAAGGACGATGACTTTACCGAGTGCTTCCGTACGTAGCAGGAACAAATGTAGAAGGTGCATTAACTCTGGGAGGGATTACTTTGAAGGGAACAATGCATAATTTCTCTGTAGATTTTGTAATAAAACATTTATGGGACAGTCTCGTTTCTTTTTTGTCACACCCCATACACACTTCACACCCCAACTATGGTTCCAAACCCCCTCACACCAACATACATACCATACCAACACACCACCCACAGAAAACCACAGTGCCTCATACACATACTAAAATCACCCACGTTTCCATGACTTCAGCCAACATATACCCACCCTATGCAAACAATCCGAAGTGCACTCATCAACGCTCAATCAATCAGAAACAAAATCCCCACCATCTGAGACCTACTTCAGATTTGTCATCTGGACATACTATGCATAAAGAGTAGTTACTCACTTTTAACAGCTGTTCTCCAAGAGCAGCAGGAATCAGTCCTCACATATGGGTGACGTCGGTGCCGACGGAGCCCCCATGTGGAGCATTTTCCCAGCTTTCAAAGAAAGCCATTGGGAATGCAGCGCGCATGCGCGGTCCCCTTCCCGCCCAAGGGTGCCATCTTGCTCAGTCTGATAACATAGCTAAAAGACAGCAAAAAACCAAAATGAATTATATGACTGCAACTCCCAGGGGAAGAGGAAGGTTGTGAGGACTGATTCCTGCTGCTCCTGGAGAACACCTGTTACAGGTGAGTAAACTACTCTTACTCCAGGACCAAGCAGGAAGTCAGTCCTCACATATGGGACTCCCCGGGACCCAAAGCTGAACAATGAACTCCCTCTAAAGCCCCAGCATGCGTAAAAGAATCTTCTCTGAGAACGCCCCCGTACGGTAGCCCAACACCAGAGCCGGAGGGGTAGGAGTTACCTATACCTCAAAGAGATTACAGAGTACTGCCTGTCCGAAAGCACTGTCCCCGCGGGACTCCCTCTCGAGGCAGTAGTGGGCCGCAAAAGTCTGGCTTGAAGACCAAGTAGCAGCCCAGCAGATGTCTGCCAACGGAATAGAGCGGAGATTAGCTACTGACGCAGCCTTCGCCCTGACACAGTGGCCGTGACTCAACCCTGCAAGGAGATGTTGGCTGCCCTGTACGCCCAGGCAATACAGTCTGCCACCCAGATGGACAAGGTATGCTTGGAGACAGGTAACCCCAGCTTATTAGGGTCAAAAGATAAGAGCTGAACAGCCCTTCGGTGTCCCTGCATACAGTCAAGGTAGAAGGACAACGCCCTCCTACAGTCCAGGGTATGCAAGACCATTTCAGCCCGGCTGGCATGCGGCTTGGGAAAGAAAGTAGGAAGAACCACCTCCTGATTGAGATGGAAGGAGGAGACACCCTTTGGAAGGAACTTTGGGTGAGTCCGTAAGACCACCCTGTTCCTATAGAACCTTGTGTATGGTGGCCCTGAGACCAGAGCTTGTAGATCACTGACTCGCCTGGCTGAGGTAAGAGCTACCAAAAACAATGCCTTCAAGGAAAGAAAGCGTAAAGGACAAGTAGCCATAGGCTCAAATGGTGGACAAGTTATTGCAAAACCACATTCAAATCCCACTCAGGTGCAGGTGGACGAATCGGAGGGCTTGAGCAAAAGGAGGCCTCTGAGGAAGCGGGCCACTAAAGGGTGGCCTGACAGAGTGACTCTCCACCGGTGAGTGGTGCGCTGACAGAGCACTGAGGTGGACCCGAACAGAGTTGGATTTAAGGCCCAGGTCGGACAGGTGAAGCAAATATAGCAGCACCACTGGCACCAGGCACGAAGAAGGATCCTCCTTGTGTTGAGCACACCAGGTGGAGAACCTACGCCACTTGAGGACATAAGATTTTCTAGTGGAGTGTCTCCTAGAGGCCAAGACCACCTCTTCCACCTCCCTAGGTAGCAGTAAGGGAGCTAGAACTAGCCTTTCAGCATCCAGGCCATCAGATTGAGGGACTGGAGGTTGGGGTGCAAGAGAGATCCCTGATCCTGAGATAGGAGATCAGGTTGTACCCCCAGAGGGAGTGGAGTGTCCACAGCCAACTGCAGAAAGAGTGGAAACCACGGTTGCCTCGGCCATCTGGGGGCCACCAGGATCACCGAGGCCTTGTCCTGAAGTACCTTGAAAAGGGTCAGGGCCACTAGAGGTGTGGGAGGAAACGCATACAGTAGGCCCGAAGACCAAGAGATTAGAAACGCATCTGCTGCTATTCTCAGAGGATGCGGTTGTCTGGAGCAGAACCTAGGTAGTTGATGGTTGAGTGGACTGGCAAAGAGATCGATGGTTGGCAGACCCCATTTTAAGAAGATCTGCTGGACCACCAGAGGATTCAATTGCCATTCGTGTGGCTGCAAAATCCTGCTCAACCTGTCTGCTAGGTAATTCTTTTGGCCGGGCAGATAAACCGCCTTGAGAAGTATGCCCTGTTGGACTGCCCATGAGCACAGGGCTTGAGCCTCCTGACACAGAAGTCGGGATCCTGTGCCTCCTTGTTTGTTCACATAGAACATGGCGACTTGATTTTCTGTCTGAACCAGAACAGACTGGTGAGAGAGGGCATGAGAGAAAGTTTGGAGCGCAAAGCGGACAGCTCTCATCTCCAAGAGGGTGATCTGCTGTGCGGTCTCCCGAGGGGACCAGAGGCCTTGGGTGCATGCCCCCTGGCAATGTGCACCCCAACCCTGAAGAGAAGCATCTGTTGTCAGTACCTGTGTTTGTGGTGGTGGCTAAAAAGGCACTCTGCGCACTAGATTCGGGAGATGCAGCCACCACTGCAGGGAGGCCGCCAACAGTTTGGACAGCCTTACTTTGTCTCTGAAGTGTCCTGTGGCTTGCAGCCACTGGAGTTCTGAGGCCCCACTGAGCAGGCCTTATGTGCAGACGAGCATTTGGAGTAACATGGACCGTGGATGCCATGTGGCCCAATAGTCTCAGGAATTGCCTCGCGGAAACCAGAGAATTGCTGTGGAACTGTCTGGACAAGTCCATCAGTCTGTGGGCCCTATCTACAGGCAGATAAGCCTTCGCCTGAAGGGTATCCAGTCTTGCTCCTATGAACGCTGTGTTCTGTGAGGGGTGCAAAGTGGACTTTGCGAAGTTTATGACAAAACCCAGATGCTGTAGAAGGCAGACAGTACAGAGGATGGCTTGTCTGGCCTCCTGTGGAGACTGACCCCTGATGAGCCAGTCGTCCAGGTATGGAAAGAGAAATATGCCCTGGACTCAGATAGGCCGCTAACACCGCCAGGTATTTGGTGAAAACCCTGGGTGCGGAGGTTAGGTCAAATGGAAGTACTCTACTGAAAATGATTTCCTCCTACTACAAATCTGAGATAGTGTCTGTGGTCTGGATGAATGAGGATGTGAGTATAAGCATCCTTTAGGTCTAAGGAGCATAGCCAATCTCCCTGCTGGAGGTAGGGCAGCAGTATTCCAAGGGTAAGCATCTTCAACTTTTCCCTCACCAGGAACTTGAGATTTCGCAAGTAAGCTGCTGCAAGACCACATTTAAGTCCCACTCCATAGACGGTGGGCGAATTGGAGGCTTCAAAAGGAGGCGGCCTCTGAGGAATCGGGATACCAAAGGGTGAGCTGAAAGAGGTTGCCCGTCCACAGGTGGACACTGACAGAGTTAGACATGAGGCCTAAATCCGAAAGGTGAAGCAAGTACTGCAATACCTGAGGTACTTATCAAGTGAACGGGTCCTCCTTACTCTGGGTACACCACCCTTAAAACCTACGCCACTTTAACGTGTAGGATTTCCTAGTGGATTGCCTCCGAGAGGCCAGCAACACCTCCTCAACCTCTTTGGGAAGGAGTAGAGGAGCAAGTACTACCCTCTTAGCAGTCAGGCCATTAAGTTGAGGGATCTGAGATTGGGGTGTAGCAAGGAACCCTGTTCCTGGGTCAAGAGGTCGGGCTGCACCCCCAGAGGGTGTGGAGTTTCGACCGTCAGTTGAAGGAGAAGAGGGAACCAAGGTTGTCTGGGCCACCTGGGTGCTACCAGGATGACCGAGGCCTTGTCCCGAAGAATCTTCAACAGAGTGCGTGCCACCAGGGACGTGGGTGGGAACACATAGAGAAGGCCCTGTGCCCACGAGATCAGGAAAGCATCCGCTGTCACGCTCAGCAGCTGCGGCTGCCTCGAGTAGAACCGGGGCAACTGATTGTTTTACTGACTGGCAAAGAGATCCATGGATGGGAGACCCCAACAGTTGAAGATCAGCTGGGCTACATCCCGGTTCAGTTGCCAATCGTGAGGCTGAGGAATCCTGCTCAACTTGACAGCCAGGAGGTTCTCCTGAATGGGCAGATAAACTCACCTTAGGGACAAGTGATGTGCCACTGCAAAAGAGCAGAGGATCCAGGGTTTCCTGGAATAGGATGCGAGATAATGTGCCCCCCTGTTTGCTGATGTAGAACATCGCTACCTGATTGTATCAGCACCGACTGATGTGCCAGAAGATGACAGAATGCTTGAAGAGCTAGGCGGATGGCTCGAAGCTCTAGAAGATTGATCTGAAGTGCGGCCTCTGGCGAGGACCACAGACCCTGAGTGCATGAACCCCTGGCAATGGGCACCCCAGCCCAGCAAAGAGGCATCTGTCGTCAGCGCTCTGGTGTGAGAGGGAGGTTGGAATGGTACTCCCTGAAGCAAGTTGGGAGGGTGAGGCCACCATTGCAAGGCTGTCACCAGTAGCTTGGAAATCGCTACTCTATCTCTGAGGCGGCTAGTGGCTTGTGTCCACTGGTCTGAGGCAGCATTGAGCTGTGCGCATGTGGAATCGAGCTTATGGAGTCACATGCACCGTGGAGGCCATGTGGCCCAGGAAGCAGAGGAAGACCCTTGCAGAGACTTGAGGTTTGTGCTGGACCTGCTGCACCAAGTCCAGCAAACGCCTCAACCTGTCCAACGGTAGATACGCCCGTACCTGAATTGTGTACAGTCTTGCCCCTATGAACTCCAAGTTCTGATTGGGGAGTAAAGTGGACTTTTCGTAATTTATAACAAACCCTAGATGCTGGAGCAGGGTGACTGTGCGAGCAGTGGCCTGCTGTGCCTCCTGTGCCGATTGGCCCCTGCTAAGCCAGGTGTCCAGGTATGGAAAGACGAAGACTCCCTGGCTTCTGAGGAAGGCCACTACCACTGCTAGGCATTTGGTAAATACTCTAGGAGCAGAAGCTAGGTCAAAGGGAAGCACCTTGTACTGGAAGTGGTTTCATCAGACCACAAACCTGAGGTATTGTCTGTGGTCTGGGTGTATGAGGATGTGAGTATAAGCATCCTTTAAATCTAAGGAGCATAGCCAGTCTCCCTGGTGGAGGTAAGGCAGTAGAATCCCTAGGGAAAGCATCTTGAACTTTTCCCTCACCAGGAACTTGTTTAGATTTCGCAAGTCCAGGATGGGACGAAGGCCTCCTTTTCTTTTTGGAATGAGGAAATACCTGGAGTAGAAACCTTGCCCCTGCAGGTGGTGGGGCACCGGTTCCACCGCCTGATCCTTTAGCTGACTTGCCAACTTCTGCAGGAGGAGGTTCCTGTGAAGAGGGGGCCTGAGAGGCTCTCCTGGGAAAAAGGAGGTAGGGGCACCAGGTGGAAGTGAAGTAAGTAGCCCTTCTGGACTACTTGCCGAACCCAGGCATCGGTAGTAATGGCTGGCCACCTGTGAGCGTAAAGGGCCAGCCTTCCTCCTGTACAGGGCCAAACCACTGGTGGGAGAGGAGCTATGCACTGGGAGTCAAAAAACCCCTCCCGGCTGGGTAGGAGCCGGAGCTGGAGGATTAGGGGTCTTCGGCTTACGTGGGCCAAGCCCCTGTCCTGCTGGGGCAGCCTGGTAAGTGGGGTAGTTTCTGTAAGCCGCACTCTTCCTCGAGAAAAAGGCTTTTCCCCCCCGAGGCCTTGTGAGAAGGTGCAGATGTCTTCTTTGACAACCTTGTCTGGGTCAAGTACTCTGACTCAAGTTCTGCAGCTTTCTCAGTCATGGGATTGCCAAAGAGGTTGTCTCCTCGGCACAGAACATTGACCAACTTGTCCTGAACCCATGGCTCTAGGTCTGACGACATGAGCCAGGCCTGACGGCGTGCACCGAAACCGGTCGCGGCTACTCAGGCCAAAGCCTCGAAGAGGTCGTAAGCTGCTCGAGACATTAACTTCGAGCACTCTCTGATCCCCATGGACAAGGCCTTGAAGCGCTGCAAGGGTTCCTTGGACAGGCCAGCCGAGAACCCTGCAAACTCCTTTGCCAGGTCTCGCAAGTACATGCCCATGTACAGCTGGTAAGTTTGGACACGGTATGACAGCATCGAGCCCTAGTAGCACTTTCTGCTGAGGGCGTCCAGATTCTAGGCCTCCCGACTGGGAAGCACCAAAGAGTGCGTTTTTTGGCTTTTCAGCCAGTGCATGGCCGATTCCACAACCATGGAGTTGTGCGGCAGCTGCGCGTTCTGGAACCCAGGACTCTTGTGGACTCAATAGATGGAATTGACCCGCTTGCTGAGTACTGGCATCGAGGCCAGGGACTCCCACATGCGGAGCATCAGCTGTTCCAACATCGGAGGCACTGGTACAGTAAGGACCTCCTTCGGTGGAGAGTCATACTGGAGGGCATTGAGCTCTTTGGCTCCTCCTCGGCATCCGCAGGGAATGCGAAAGCCTTGGCCATGTCCCTGACGAAGTCCAAGAACCGAGTGTCCTCCGGGGGGGACCTAGTCCGAGGCTCCAAACCCGGCGAGTCCGATGGGATACACCGGGTCTGGAAGGTGTCTGAGGAGTCTTCCTCCTCCATCTCCCACGCCGAGTCCTCCTCGCTCTGGCCTCAGGCCCGACCGTCCTGACGTCAAGGGCACCGGCGTCGACGCCCTCGGTCCCAAACGGGAGGTCGAGAGAGACCGCGACCGATGTCGACCTCGAGCCTTCATGGCCTCGAGTATCGGCTCGGTCTCCGGGGTCGTCTTCGATGTCGATGTCCCGGTGGTCGGAGCAGATGCGCCAGACAGGCTGGCCATCAGTGCCCGCTGCTGTTCCATGAAGGCAGACAGTCTGCTCTCCAAGGCTGTCAACCTGAGACCCAGCTCAGGAGACTCAGCAGTTCCCGACTCGAGCCCTGGCGGCGCCGGGCACGACATCGGCTCCCTGGGAGTAGAGTCCACGAGGACTACAGGGCTTACGTGTCCAACAGACTCCGGCTCCAGTCGAGGGACTTTGGAAGGCTTCTCCTGTTCCACAGGCCCGGGGCGACGGTCGGGGGTCTGAGACCTAGCTTTCGAGGAGCCAGGGACCTCTTCCGACAACACCCTCATGAACCGCTTCTTCCTCTTGTGTTCCCAGTCGGGGGACCCCCTGTCCGAGGAGCCACGATGGTGCTCGGAATCTGACTCCCGAGATGTCAAGGCCTCAGATGAGGTCCGGACCCGGCCGGAGGCCGAGTCAGAAAAAAGCCTTTCCTTTTGGTGCTGACGACTTCGCAGTGCCTTGGAAGACATTTTCCCACATTGTCCACACGTCTTAGGGCTGTGATCAGGACCGAGGCACCGAAGGCAGCAGTCGTGTGTGTCGGTGAGAGACATCAGTTTCTTGCACCGATCACACTTCTTAAAACTGCTGGAAGCCATCGGGGGAAAAAAGAGCCCCCGCGAGGTCAAAGGACCGGCCTTCCAGGAAAATGAAAAAGGGCGCGAACGCCAGCTACTAAGGGCAAAAACCAAAAAAAGAAGATCAGGCTCGATAGCGGTGTACCGAACCCGGCGGGAGGGGAACTGGCGTCGAACCGGAGCAGAAAAATAGCGAAGAATCGCAAAAAATCAAACAATTTTCCGGGATGACTAGGACTCACATCCGGTGGGCTTCACGCAAAACGAGAGACTGAGCAAGATGGCACCTTTAGGCGGGAAGGGAAATGCGCATGCGTGCCTGCATTCTCAAAGGCTTTCATGGAAAGCTGGGGAAATGCTCCGCAAGGGCTCCATCGACGTCACCCATATGTGAGGACTGACTACCTGCTTGGTCCTGGAGAATGCGCCTAAATGCAGCAGGGAGAGTTTCCCACACTACTGCAGGCTCCCAAACATGTGGCTGCAGACCGCTCTGTCTCCTCATGTTCTGGCGGTGTCTAGGGGTTCCTGTTGTCCTCCCCGCCACTCTTACCTTGGAGTCTCTTTGCTGCATGGCTTTTCTACCCGTCGCGCTCAGCCTTCCTTCCCAGCTTCGGCGTTGAGGAGAGTGACTCGGGGCTGGCAGCTTTCACTCCTGTCAAGCAACTGCAGCCCCTGCAGCGGCTCCTCACCCGATAATGGGTTCGGGAGTAGCCAGAAGTCTCGGACTGAGGAAGGCCCCCACAGAACTCCCCCCCCCCTTGAAATCCTGGGGGGAGGGGGAGAAGGAATAGCCTCCCCTCAGCCTTGTTGTCCCCTGGGTTCTCTGTTCTGATTTTTTTTTTTTTTTTACACTTCTGCTCCTGTGAGTCTGCTTTGTCAATAGGTACTGGGGCTGGTGGGCAGTGCCAGCTGTATATGTACACTAGTGTCATCAAAAAGATGACACGCTCAGTCTCCAAGGTGCTGGAGGAGGTGCACTACCCAAAGATGCGGGACTGGACTGGAGGGACGATAAGGAAATTTTGTTTCCAGCAAAACTTTAATCCTTTGCGACTCAATGCCTTCTCTAACAGAGTGCAACCCCTCCACCAATTTGATCAGTTCTATCATTGCGATATAGTTTATACCCAGGTATCAGTGTCCCACTGGTTATCCTTCTTCCACAATGTCTTTGAGACACCAATCATATCTAACCTCTCATTTAGTACTATATATTCTAACTCTCCCATCTTATTTTTTAGACTTCTAGCATTTGCATACAAGCATTTTAGAGATTTTATTCATATTAACAGGGGTAATTTGGAATCTTTAAGCTCTGTCTGCTCCGAACTCAAGGGCATTTGTGCTACTTTTGTCTTTATTGGAACCTCTCTGCTGATATGTCCTAACTTCATTCTTTTGGTAGTATCCTTCAAGGATACATTGTTCCGAACCATGCGCTCTTGGGCGACTGTCGGCTCTCCCCTATTATCTAGTTTAAAGCTGCTCTATCTTCTTTTTTAAAGGTTAATACCAGCAGTCTGATTCCATCCTGGTTAAGGTGAAGCCCATCCCTTCGGAAGAGCCCCTCTTTTCCCCAGAATGTTCCCCAGTTCCTAACAAATCCCAAACCCTCATCCTTGCACCATCGTCTCATCGACGCATTGAAACTCTGGAGCTCTGCCTGCCTTTCAGGTCCTGCGTGTGGAACGGGAAGCATTTTGGAGAACGCTACCCTGGAAGTTCTGGATTTCAACTTCCTACCTAAAAGCCTCCAGAACTTCCCCACCACATTATCATTGGTACCGAAATGTACCAAGACAGCAGACTCCTCCCAAGCACTATCTAAGACCTCGTCTAGGTGGTGCATGAGGAACGCTAACTTCGCACCAGCAGGCATATTACCAGGCGATCCTCACGTCCACCAGCTACCCAGCTATCTGCATGCCTAATGATCGAATTACCAACTCTAACAGCTGTCCTAAACCTTCCCTCATGGGCACATGGCCCTGGAGAAACTTCCTCGGTGTGAGAGGGTTTTACATCACCTGGAGGACAGGTCCTAGCTATAGGATCATTTCATGCCACACCAGGGTGATGGCTCTCCTGTCACGTGACCTCTCTCCTCCATGGCAACAGGGATGCTGCCAGACTGGAGGTGGGACTTCAGGACTATATCCCTGTAGGTCTCGTCTATGTACCTCTGTCTTCCTTATGTCCTCCAAGTCTGCTAACTCTAGCCTCCAGAGATTGGACTCATTCCCTGAGAGCAAAGAGCTCCTTGCACCTAGTGCACACATAAGACCCCTCACCAACTGGGAGAAAATCATACATGTGACATTCAATGCAAAAGACTGGAAAGCCCCCATCTCACTGCTGGACTGCTGTCTGCGTTTTAGTTTGGGATGTGTTTAAATATTTAAGTTCTTTACTTACTAAGGATTGCTGGGGATACTTATACTAATAAAACTAGACCTAATACTTTTAATGTACTTTGCTCACCTGAAGCTTAATTAATCTCATGTCCTTAATGTATGCCTGATAAGGATAAACAGCTGCACCTCAGAGTGAATATGGCACCTCCTTTCCTTTAAGTGGATTAAGTACCTATAAAAAGCTGGCTGCTACACAGTACCCTGGTCCTGTGCTTCTAGGGTAATCTGTGAACAATTTCCAGGGGGGTCCCACAGCAGGGAGTCCTGGGTTCTAAAATTAACCAGAAAGCTCTCTGCTGTGTTTTAAATTTAACCTGACAGTTCTTTGCTGCTACTAGGCCCTGACTATGAAATTTAAACTAGAAGCTTTCTGCTGGATTCTAAATTTAACCAGAAGGCTCTCTTCTGTGTTTTAAATTTAAACTGAAAGCTCTTTGTTGCTACTAGGCCCTGAATGATTTAACAAATACACTGGGTTCACAGATTAATCAGCTTTAATCTAAAGAATTCCTTTTTCCACAAGATTTAGAAAAATTCGCAGAAGTATATACTTACAATTTCAGATCTCTCTCCAGAAGTAGCAGTCCCCTTTTGTAGTCCTTCAAAACTGAGAATCACAGAACTCTGGTTGAACTATTTATGCCTGTGCTTCTGAGGTAAGCTGTGACCAATTTCTGGGTGATTAACACACTCCTTGCTTGGATAGAAGGACTCTTTCAAAATGGCCCTTTGATCTGCCACCTGGCTTTAACACCTATTTAAAAAATTTCACAGGTTTCTTGCCCCATATGCAGAAGACCTCTTTGTAAAGATCTCTAGAAATAATTTATTGCTCAAAGAATACGCAAAGACAGTCAGATGACATAGCTAGGACGGCAATAAAACTAAAATAAGGTAGAGAGGCAACTCCTAGGGGAGGAGGGAGGGTTGTGAGACTGATTCCTGCTGTCCCTGGAGACCACCTGTTACAGATGAGTAACTATGCTTTCTCCAAGAAGCAGCAAGATGTCGGTCCTCACATATGGAACTCACTAGCTCCAGGCTGCCGAGGATAGAACCAGGACAGCACCAAAGGAGACCAGTCGGAAAGCGGTGAATTGAGAAGGTGAGTCCCCACTGAGAGACTCTGCAAGACCCTAGCGTTCAGTGACACTATCACTCTGGTAGCCTGAACACAGAAGGGTCGAAGGGCAGGAATTGCCTACACCCCGAGAATATTACGGAGTACTGCCTGGCCAAAGGCACTGCTCCTGCATGACTCACTCGCCAAGCAGTAGTGAGCTGCGAACATATGAAATGAAGATTATGTGGTGCCTTGCAGATTTCCATCATCAGTGCAGAGCGGAGATTGGACACTGATGTGGCCATCACCCTCATGTGATGTGCTGTGATATGGTGCTCAAGAGAGGCCACCTTGCTCATAGGTGAGGGCAATACAGTCCGCCTCCCAAGTGGACAGAGTTCACTTGGTCATGGGGAGCCCCAGTCTGTTGGGGTCATAAGACATGAAAAGCTGAGGAGTTTTGCGGTGGGCCCGAGTCTGCTGTAGATAGGACAGGGCATGTTTGCAATCCAGAGCATTCCTCTCTGCCGGCGTGAGGCCATGGGAAAAAGGTTGCGAGGACCACCTCCTGGTTGAGGTGGAAAGGAGAAACCAGTTTCAGGAAGAAATTGGGTTGTGTGAGGAGCACTACCATGTTCTTATAGAACCTTGTATATGGTGGGTCTGCTACCAGGGCCTGGAGTTCGCTCAGTCTTCGAGCTGACGTGAGGGCCACCAGAAAAACCATTTTCCAAGATAGGTACCGCAGGTGGCAAGTGACCAGAGGCTCAAAAGGCGGTTTGGTGAGCTGGGAGAACACCACATTGAGGTCCCACTCTGCCGCTGGGGGCAAAGAGGGGACTTGGATAGAATAAGGCCCCGGAGGAACCTGGAGACCAGGGACTGCTTTGAGAGGGGTTTACCCTCGACAGGGTGTCTGAACAGTTATGCTGCTCAGATGCTCCCTTACTGAGTTAGGCTTCAGCCATGAGTGGGACAGGTGCAGCAGGTACAGAGTAGTTACTCACCTGTAACAGGTGTTCTCCAGGAGCAGCAGGAATCAGTCCTCACATATGGGTGTCATCGGCACCGATGAATCCCCAGTGGATTATTTCCCCAGCTTTCTATGAAAGCCTTTGGGAATGCAGGCATGCATGTGCGGTTCCCTTCCCGCCTAAAGGTGCCATCTTACCTCAGTCAAATGACATAGCTAAAAACAGCACACAAAAATGAAAAAATAAACTATGTACAAATGCAACTCCAAGGGGAGGAGGGAGGGTTGTGAGGACTGATTCCTGCTGCTCCTGGAGAACACCTGTTACAGGTGAGTAACTACTCTTTCTCCAGGACCAAGCAGGAAGTCAGTCCTCACATATGGGTGACTCCCTAGCTCTGGGCTACCGAGGAACCCAGGCTGAACAAGAGAACTCCCTCTAGTCTCAGCAGCAAAGAAAGGCTTTTCAAGGACACAACCTCCACCGGTAGCCCAACAGAGGGCAGGAGTTGCCTAAACCTCAAAGAGATTCCGGAGTACTGCCTGGGCAAAAGCACTGTCCCTACGGGACTCCCTCTCCAGGCAGTAATGGGCTGCAAAAGTCTGGCTTGAAGACCAAGTTTCAGCCCTGCAGATGTCTACCAAGGGCACAGAGCGGAGATGAGCCACTGAGGCAGCCACTGCCCTGACACGATGGGCCGTGACCCTACCCTGCAAAGGAAGGTCAGCCGCCTTGTAAGCCCAGGTGATACAGTCAGCCACCCAGATGGACAAGGTAAGCTTGGACACAGCTAACCCCAACTTATTGGGGTCAAAGGATACGAAGAGCTGAGTAGCCCTTCTATGCCCTTGTGTACGGTCAAGGTAGAAGGATAAGGCCCTCCTACAGTCCAGGGTATGCAGGACTGCTTCAGCCTGGCTAGCATGAGGCCTAGGGAAGAATGTTGGAAGAACCACCTCCTGATTGAGGTGGAAAGAGGAGACAACCTTAGGGAGGAACTTTGGATGAGTCCTGAGGACTACCCTGTTCCTGTAAATCCTGGTGTAAGGCCTGTCACAGACCAGGGCTTGAAGCTCACTTACTCGCTTAGCCGAGGTAAGGGCTATTAGGAAGAGTGTCTTCCAGGAGAGGAAGCGTAGTGGACAAGTAGCCATCAGCTCAAAAGGTGGGCGAGTCAGCTGCTGCAAGACAACATTCAGCTCCCACTCAGGGGCAAGAGGACAGATGGGAGGCTTGAGCAAAAGCAAGCCCCTGAGAAAGCGGGACACCAAGGAGTGACCAGATAGAGACTGCCCCTCTACCAATGAGTGGTGAGCTGCTAGAGCTGAGAGGTGGACCCAAACAGAATTGGACTTAAGTCCCTGATTGGATAAGTGCAGCAAATACTGAAGCACCACTGGCACAGTACAGGAGAAAGAATCCTCTGTACGTAGGTGACACCACACCGAAAACCTCTTCCACTTGAGAGCATAGGTTTTCCTCGTGGACTGTTTCCTAGAGGCTAGGACAATCTCCTCAACTTCCTCCTGTGCAGGGTTGGGAGAGCAGTGGAGGAGAGGCTATGCTCAAGGAGTCAAAAACCTGAGTGGTAGCAGGGGCCTGAGGCTTGGGGGTCTTCTGCCTACGGGCCCATTACCCTGCTGACCCTGGGGGGGCAGCTTGGGCAGCCTAATATTGTGGGTACTGTTTGCAGGCAGTGCCCTTCCTCGGGTTAAAGGGCTTTTTACCCGAGCCCTTCTTTTTATGAGAAGGGGCAGAGGTCTTCCTCGACAGCCTTGTCCGAGTGAGGTGCTCGGTCTCGAGCTGAGCGGCCTTCTCGGTCATAGGTTTGCCAAAAAGGTTTTCACCTCGGCAAGGGACATCGACCAACTTGTCCTATACCCATGGCTCGAGGTCCGATGACTGCAGCCATGCCTGGCGTCGAGCCGTGATGCCGGCTGCCGCAACTCGGGCCGAAGCCTCGAAGCCATGGTAGGCGGCGTGGGACATGAACTTCGAGCAGTCCCGAATCCCCGAGGACAAGGACAAATCTCTGCAAGGGTTCCCCGGAGAGACCAGCAGAGAACCCGGCCAACTCCTTGGCCAGATCCCGCAAGTGCATGCCCATGTACAGCTGGTAAGACTGGACACGGCAAGCAAGCATCGAGCCCTGAAAGCACTTTCTACCGACGCCATCGAGGTTTCGGGCCTCTTTGCCAGGGAGCACCGCGGAGTGCATCTTCTGACTCTTCAGACGATGCATGGCCGATTCCACAACCATGGAATGGTGTGGTAGCTGTGCCTTCTGAAAGCCAGGGCTCTTCCGGAGTCGATAGATCGAATCGACTCGCTTGCTAAGAACCGGCGCCGAGGCCGGTGCTTCCCACATATGGAAGAGGAGCCGTTCCAGCATCGGAGGAACCGGGACAGTAAAGGCCTCCTTCGGAGGAGAGTCATACTGCAGCGCCTCGAGCTCTTCAGCTCGAGGCTCTTCCTCGGGATCCGCCGGAATAGTCAAGGCAGTGGCCATATCCCGGACGAACTCCGAGAACCGGGTGTCCTTCGGGGGGGGGGACCTACTCCGGGGCTCAGACTGCGGTGAGTCCGAAGGGACGCACTGAGTCTTAAAGGTATCAGGAGACTCCTTGTCCTCCGTCTCCCAAGCCGACTCGTCCGAGGAAGAGTTGGGGTCTGACCCTGCGGGCCCCTGGAGCACCTGCCCCGACGCCGGAAGCACTGGCGTCGACGCACTCGGTCCCGAACGGGAGGTCAAGGGAGACCGCGACCAAAGTCGACTCCGAGCCACGATGGACTCTAGTATCGGCTCGGTCTCTGGGGTCGACTTCGAAGTCGATGTACCGGTGGTCGGGGTAGAAGCGCCAGACAGGCTGGCCATCAGTGCCCGCTGCTGCTCCATGAAGGCAGACATTCTGCTCTCCAAGGCTGTCATCCTGAGACTCAGCTCGTGAGACGCAGCAGCCACCGACTCGGGCCCCGGCGGCACTGGGCCCGATGTCGGCTCCCTGGGAGGAGAGTCCACGAGGACTATGGGGCTTATGTGTCCAGCAGACTCCGGCTCCACACAAGGAACTTTGGCAGGCTTCTCCGGTTCCACAGGTCCGGGGCGACGGTCGGGGGTCTTAGACCTGGCCCTCGAGGAGCCAAGGACCTCCTCCTCCGACGCCCTCGTGAGCCGTTTTTTCCTCTTGCGTTCCCGGTCGGGGGACCCCCTGTCCGAGGAGCTTCGACGGCGCTCGGGATCGGAATCCCGAGATGTCGAGGCCTCAGACGAGGTCCGGGCCCGGCCGGAGGCTGAGTCCAAGAAAAGCCTTTCCTTTTGCTGCTGGCGACTTCGTAGTGCCTTGGAAGACATTTTTCCACAGGCCCCGCACGATTTAGGATCATGGTCGGGGCCGAGGCACCGAGGGCAGCAGTCATGTGTGTCAGTGAGAGACAGTTTCTTACATCGATCACACTTCTTAAAACCACTGGAAGCCATCGGGGAAAAAAAAGAGTCCCCGCGAGGTCAAAGGACTGGCCTTCCAGGGAAAAAGAGAAAAAAGGGCGCGAACGCCAGCCACGAAGGGCAAAAACCGAAAAAGAAGAATCGGGCTCGATACCAGTGTACCGAACTCAGCGGGAGGGGAACCGGCGTCGAACTGGTAGAAAAAGAGCAAAAAAAAAAAAAATCGCTGAAAAATCTCATTTTAACCGGGAAAACTGGACACACGTCCGGTGGGCTTCACGGAAAAAAAGAGACTGAGGTAAGATGGCACATTTAGGCGGGAAGGGAACCGCGCATGCGTGCCTGCATTCCCAAAGGCTTTCATAGAAAACTGGGGAAATGCTCCGCTGGGGCTTCATCGGCGCCGATGACACCCATTTGTGAGGACTGACTTCCTGCTTGGTCCTGGAGAATGGAGGACTACTTGCACATGGCAGAAGGGATTCTCCTCCTTTTCAGTGCACTAGGAGGAGAATCTCCTCCACTTCAAGGCATATGCCCATCTGGAGGAGGGTTTCCGGGAAGCCAAAGGATCTCCTTGACCTCCCCTGTAAGGTTGAAAGGGGCCAGAGCTATCCTTTCATCAGCAACGCTGTTAGCACTAGGGACCCCAAATTGGGGTGCAGGAGGGAGCCCTCCTCCTGAGACCAAAGGTCCGGGGCTCAGCCCAGAGGAACTGGGAGTGCCACCGACAGGGAAAGCAGCAGAGGGAACCAAGGTTGACTGGGCCTCCTGGGGACAATAAGGATGACTGATGCTTTTATGTCCTGAATCTTGAACAGGGTCCTGACGACCCAGGAGTGGAGGAGTAGGGGGTCTTATCAGTCAGAATGCATGGAGTAGGCCTTTGGACCACAAGATCAGGAAGGAATCTGCCGCCACTCTCTCCAGGTGCGGCTACTGTGAGCAGAAGTGGGGTAGCTGCATGTTGTCCAGAGAAGAGAATAGGTCCATCACGGGCCCCTTGCCCTCAGTGTGCTGGTGAAGGTCTCCCAGGGGAGGGGAGGCCCTGGCCTGGGAGTCAAACTCCCCCCTTGCTGAACTGGAGCTGTGGTCTGGGGCTTCTGAACTCCTTGGCCCTGCCTCTTTGGGTGAGAGCCCTGTTTCTGGTCTGAGGCGGCCTGGTAGCAGTGACTGTTGGAAGTGCTCCTTTTTCCCTTGGAATATGGGCCTTTTTCCCCCAGAGGGCTTTTTGCGGGAAAAGGAAGAGGTCTTCTTCGAGAGCCTCTGGCGGGACATCACTTCGGTCTTGATCTCGGCTGCCTTGTAAGCCATGGGTTTGCTGAACAGGTTCTCACCGGTGCAGGGGATGCTGAGTAGATTGTCTTGGACACATTGCTCGAGGTCTGAGGACTGCAGCCAAAGCTGGCATTGAGCCCTGATGCCAGCCGCTGCTACCCTAGCAGCCGACTTAAATCCATCGTAGGCTGCCCGGGAGAGGAACTTTGAGCAGTCATTGATCCCGGAACCGCTGGAGGGGTTCCCCAGCAAGCCCCAATGAAAATCTGGAAAACTCCTGGGTTAGGGTCTTCAGGTACATGCCGATGTAAAGCTCATAGACTGGATTTGACACCCCAGCATCGAGCCTGGGTAGCACTTGCACCCGAGGGCATCAAGGGCTCTAGCATCCCCTTCCGGGGGGGGGGGGGGGGGCCGGGACAGAAGAGTAAGTCTTCTGTCTTTTGAGTTTCTGCATGGTTGACTCAACCACCATGGAGTTATGTGGGAGATGGGCTTGTGGAACCCTGGACCTTTCCTGACGCGTTAGATGGTGTCAAGGCATCTTCTGACCACTGTCACCGATGCTGGGGTCTCCCACATGCACAACAGTAGCCGCTCAAGGATCGGCTGCACCGGCACCATAAGAGTTTCCTTGGGAGAAGACTCGAACTGGAGGATCTCTAGTTCCTCAGTGCACAGGTCCTACTCGGCCTTGGTTTGCACAGAGAGGGCTATGGCCATATCCCTTACAAAATTGTGGAAGGCCACGTCTTCTGCAGGGGAATGGCGCAAAGACACCAGGGGAGACGGGCCTGAGGACATATCTTGGTGCTGTCTGGTTTCCGGAGAGGTCTCATCCTTGGTTTCCCACTCGGAGTTGAGAGGGGATGATGAGTCAGAGGCTCTGTGACTCCTTGCCTCGAGGCCTGCACTGAAGGCTTGCATGCCTCCCAAGGACCTGGAGTAAGAGTTTCGTAAACTGGCCAGTGAGGGCTGGATTCCCGAGGAACTGGACCTCGACTGAGGCCGATGGAGATCGGAGCACAGCTTGAAAACTGGGGACTCCCCCGCAGTCGGGGCCCAGCCATCAACTGCCTGCTGCATGGCCAGGTTAGCAGTGATGTTCTGCTCCATAGCTGCTATTCTGGTTTCCAAGCCAGAAGGCTCCGCAACTTTCAGGGTCAGCAGAGGATCATGGGCCAGACACCAGCACTCTTTTTGAGTACATCCTCCATGGGGACTACAGTCTTGAGAAACCTCACATGGTATCCGCTGGCCAAAGAATCCTTCTTGAGGACCTTTGTGGGATGCTTCTCGGAGTCGCCAGAGACCCTCCGAGCCGTCTTACAGAGTTCCTCTGGTAGAACCTCGATGGACTGTGAGGATTTTTTCCTCTCTCTCGGGTCAGAGCTCTTCTCGGAGGAGCAGCTGCGGGACTCTGAGGACACTCAGCCCTCACAGAAAGTGCTGGGCTTGGAGCTCTGCATTGGGGATGCTGGTGCCGAGTCGGACCTGTGCACTGCAACTCCGACCATTTTTTATTGTTTTTTGGCATCATGGCTAGCACAGGATGCAGGAATTGCTATCATGGTCCAGTCCCAGGCAGTAGTCATGGGTGTCTGAGACAGTTTGACTGCAGCGGTCACATTTTTTGAACCCACCGGGGGACATGGTGGGGAACACACAGCTGGGGTCAAGGACCCCTGGGCTAAAAAGGGTGCCAACACTAGTCAAGGCAAGCCTCGATCAAAACAGAAGGGAAGGAGCCGAGAACAGTGCCGGGGCTGGCGTCGGCTCAAGGCAGGAAGAGGAACAGGTATGCAAACTGGGAATAGCTAATTTTGAAGGATTTAGCAAGGATTTTTTTTCTGGGGAAATTGGACAGACGTCTGTTAGGCTCCGCAGAAAAAAAAAAAGACTGAGCAAGATGGCACCCTTGGGCGGGAAGGGGACCATGCAAGCATGGTAGCATTCCCAAAGGCTTTCTTCGAAAGCTGAGGAAATGCTCTGCATGGGCTCCGTCGGCGCTGACGTCACCCATAAGTGAGGACCTCCTGACTCACAAAGCCATCCACTCCTACCACCCCACCACTCACCTCCACACTCAGCTTCAAATCCCAAAACCCAACAGATCAAGACGAGCCTCCACCAGGAGCACCCTTATTCCCCATGCCAGAAAGTGTAGTTACTCACCTGTAACAGGTGTTCTCCGGGGACAGCAGGAATCAGTCCTCACATATGGGTGACACTGACGGACCCGCGCGGAGCAAATCTCCAGCTTTCAAAAAGACTTTGGTTAGTTGCTACCACGCACGCATAGTCCCCTTCCTGCCCAAGGGTACCATTTGCTCAAATGACATAGCTAAAGACGGCAAAAAAAATGAAAGAAAAAATAATTGGACTGCAACTCCAAGGGGAGTGAGGGAGGGTTGTGAGGACTGATTCCTGCTGTCTCCGGAGAACACCTGTTACAGGTGAGTAACTACGCTTTCTTCGGGAACAAGCAGGAAGTCAATCTTCAGATATGGGACTCCCTACCTACAGGCTACCTTGAACCTATAGCCAAAAACAAAAAAGGCTCCCTCATCGAGAGCCGCAAGCAGCTGCAATGAAACCCTAACCAGGGAAGTAGCACTCCGGTAGCCTGAACACAGAGGGGTCAGAGCGTAAGAGTTGCCTACACCTCAAACAGGTTACAGAGCTCAGCCTGGATGAAGGCACTGTCCCGTCGGGACTTCCTATCCAGAAAGTAATGAGCCGTGAAGGTCTGACCCAAAGATCAGGTGGCGGCCCGGCAGATGTCTGCCAAGGGAACAGAGCGCTGGTGAGCTACTGATACCGCCATGGCCCTGACCCTATGAGCCGTTACACGGCCCTCCAGCGGAAGCCCCGTTGCCTCATAAGTCCGGGCAATACAGTCCACCACCCAAGTGGACAACGTATGCTTTGTCACCGCCTTCCCCAGTTTACTGGGGTCGTAGGAAACGAAAAGCTGAGAGGCTTTCCGGTGAGTTTGCATACTCTGGATGTAGGACAGAGCCCTCTTACAGTCCAGGGTATGGAGGACCGCCTCTGCCTGACTGGCATGTGGCCTGGGAAAGAAGGTAGGAAGAACCACCTCCTGGATGAGGTGAAACGAGGAGACCTTCGGGAGGGAACTTGGGGTGTGTGTGAAGCACCACCCTGTTCTTGTAGAACCTAGTATAAGGCCGCTCCACCACGAGAGCCTGGAGCTCACTCACTCTCCGGGCAGAAGTGAGCGCAACCAAGAATACCACTTTCCAGGACGATACCGGAGGTGGCACGTGGCCATCGGCTCAAAGGGTGGCCGGGTAAGCTTCCCCAAAACGACATTAAGGTCCCATACGGTCAACTGGAGGACGGACCGGGGGTTCAACAGGAGCAGGCCCTTTAGAAACCGGGATACCACTGGGTGAGCAGAGAGGCTTCTCGTCCACGGGAAAGTGGTTCACTGCTAGGGCAATGAGGTGCAATCTGATGGAGTTGGACTTAAGTCCCATCTTGGAAAGGTGAAGGTGGTACTGCAACACCACAACCACTGGGCAAGAAAAGGGGTCCACCTTTTGCCCAGCACACCAGAAAGCAAATCTGTGCCACTTAAAGGCATCTGTCCGTTTAGTAGACTGTTTACGTGAGGCCTAATTAAGATCATGGACCTATCCTTCTCAACAGGGGTGTTCCCACCGGCCCTGAAACAGACCACAATCCGACCCCTCCTTAAAAACAAGCAGCACGACCCCAAGAAAACGGAATCTACCGTCCAATCTCCAGTATTCTCTTCCTAGCCAAGATAATAGAGAAGGACGTGCAACGTCAAATACAACACCACATTGATACTACCGCCCCACTGGACCCGTGTCAACATGGATTTAGAGAATCCCATGGCATTGAGACCCTTCTTACCATGCTACTCAACACCCTAATCTCAGGGATCGATAACAGCAGTAAAGGATACACCTTAATCTTCATGGATATTGCTGCTGCTTTTGACTCGGTCAACCACGAGATGCTTCTGTCATGGCTACAAGAGGGGAATCCATGGCTGAGCCTTGAATTGGTGCAAGTCATACCTGACAGATAGATGGCAGCAGGTAAGAACCGACTCAGGGACCTCCAAGCTGTTTGAACAAACGCAAGGGGTCCCCCCAAGGAACATCACTCTCAGCCCTCCTCTTCAACATATACATGCAACCCATTTGAGCAAACATCTGGTCCTTCAAGGTCTCCTGCCTAGTGTACGCCGACGATGTGCTACTCTTCACTCCATTCTCAATCAACCAACCTGATTTCTCGACCCTGACAAAATGCTTCGAGGCTGTCACAGATTGGCTCCTCACACAGAGCCTAAAAATTAATTTCAAGAAAACCGATGTCCTCTTCATCACTAAGAACCACTCCTTCACCCCCCCCAACATCAATAAGAGTAAGAGATGTGGAGCTCTTGACCAAGCCCACCATCCGCTACCTGGGGATCACCCTCGACCAACATCTAGACATGAGGGCACACATAAGCAATACAGTCAGAGCAATCTATAATAAGATACGAACCATCCGCCACCTGCGACCCCTATTGGAACCTGATGATTTCCGGACAATCTTTCAAGCACTGGTAACCCCGCACTTTGATTATGCCAATGCCATCCTATAGGGACTCCCCGAGAACACCCTAAACCCTCTCCAGCTGGCCATGAACACAGCTGCCCGAGTTCTTCATAGAGCCTCCAGAAGGGACTACATCACCCCAGTCTTGAAACACCTCCACTGGTTGCCGATCCACTGTAGATTCACTTTCAAAGTCTTACTAATGACTTTCAAAGACATCAACCACCTATCCTCCTCCTCTCTAACAGATCTTATTCTCCCCATACCTGCAAACGGGGCCAGCAGATCATTCGCTATAAACACCCTTGTAATACCTAGAGAAATAACTAAATGCTACCAGGCATCAAGGTGCTGTGGGATGCTCCCAAAAGCTTTCCTATTGGACGCTAGGGAGCGTTCCCGTGCAGGCTCCGTCGGTACCGACGATACCCATATGTGAAGGCTCCATTCCTGCTTATTCCTGGAGATACCCATATCCTCCAGTGGGGACATTCTCCGAGGTTCAGACACGGGGGAATCTGAGGGGACGTCCCTATGCCTCCGGGTATCCAGGAACTCCTCATCCTCTGTCTCCCAAGCTGAGGCCTCTGAGGAGGACTCGAGGGGATCTTGGGAATCGAGGGCCTTGGCGCCGTCTGTCCCAATGCTGGTAGACTCGGCGGTGACAACCTCGGTCCCAAATGGGAGGCTGAGTGCGACCTCGGCCGAGGATAGACTCGAGTCTGAAAGGTCTTGAGGATTGGCTCGGCCTCTGTGGTCGACTTTGACGTCGAGGGCCCGGTGGTTGGGGCCGAGGAACTGGACATGCCAGACATCAGCACCTGCTGCTGTTCAATGAAGGCAGTAAAACTGCGCTCCAAAGCTGCCATCTTGGACATGGGTTCCGGAGGCTCCGCAGCCACTGGCTCAGGCACCAACACGGTCGGCCTCAATGCCGGTTCCCCCAGAGGGGAGTCTTCGACCAGCACAGTCGGTACTTGCCTTGGCTGGTCCAGTTCTAGGCGAGGAACTTTGGCCGGGTGCTCCTTTTCCGACGATGACAGCTGGCACTCAGGGCTCCGCGACCGGTCTCATGAGGAGCCCAGTCATTCGGAACCATCCAGAGACGCCGCCTTCCAGGATTTCTTCCTCTTGTACTCCCTTCGAGGGAAAGCCCCCCCTTTCTGAGGAGACTCGACGACGCTCGGGCTCAGAGTGTTCCCCCCCCCAGGCATAGAGGCCTCAGACGAGGTCCTGGCTCTCAGAGGCACAGGGGATTCAGGAAAAATCTTGTCATGCTGCTGCTGGCAGCTACACAGGGCCTTGGACAACATCTTCTTACATGGAGGGCAGACTGCCAGGTCGTGGTCCAGCCCGAGGCACCGGAGACAGCAGTCATGTGTATAGGTGAGGGACAATTTTCCCGTACTGATCGCATTTCTTCAAACCGCTGGTGGCCATCGGGGGGAAAAAGGACCCCCGCTAGGTCGAAGATACTAGGAGCTGCCAGTGATGGAAAAGAGAAAAAAGGCACGAAGACGCCTCAAAAATAAAATTAAAACAAAAACTATAACAGGACCGACCCAATACCAGAGTACCGAGACCGGAGGTGGGAAGGATACCGGTGTCGGGCCAAAAAGGCACAGAAAAAAAAAATCAACTTTTTCCAGGACACAAGGGACAACGTCCGATGGGCTCCGTGGAAAAAAGGAGACCGAGCAAGATGGCACCCTTGGGCGGGAAGGGGACCACACATTGCGTGGTAGCAACTCCCAAAGGCTTTCTTTGAAAGCTGGGGATTTGCTCTGCATGGGCTCCATCGGCGTCAACATCAGCCCTATGTGAGGAGTGACTTCCTCCTTGCTCCCGGAGAACTAAGTTAAACCAACAAGCCTGTGGACGAGCCTTCCAACTCTATGCACCTTCAATCTGGGACACACTACCAGACCCGTTAAACATCACCGACCTCAGCAGCTTCATGTATAGCTCTTCTCTAAGCATTTGAGGCCAACCACATAACTGGCCATATAAGCAACATTCCTCATATCTGACATTCGCAGTATAGAATAAAATGCCCCATATAACTGCTATACTCTCAAATTGTAAATTTGTATATAGATAATCAACTCGATTTATCCAATGCATGCTATATATAGTAAATTGTTAGTGTAACTGTTAATGGTTTTGTTTCATGTACACCGCTTTAACCCGGTGAAAGGTGGTATAAAAATGCAGCTAAATAAGGACAGAGAACCAAATAAATCAATAGAAAAAAAAGACAGCCTGCAGAATAAGACAGCAAGAGGGGAGGGGGATCTGGACCTAGATGTACAAGCCCCATTCGAGGTCCCATAGTATTATCCTGTCTGCTCCCTTGCTCTGTTTTGGTTGAGAAGTCCCCAACAGAGGATCTTCTCCTGAAAGAGTTTGTCCAACTGCTACTGCTTGCTGATCTAAGGAAAACCCTTCTGTCTGCACCAAATTCCTCTTCAGACAGTAAGCCTTGTGGAAAGATAAAATAAACTACGCTTAAAACAGAGGCTATGCGCCCTGGAGGACCGTAGCTGCCTCCACTATAGAGGTTGGTTGTCTCAACTAGCTTTCCGCCTTCGTTTTCTTTTTGCTGTTCTTACATGTCGCCTTGAGAGAAATGGCCACCTTGCGCAGTCTCAGACCCTTCTCGTGCAATCCCCCTAGATTCCATGTTGCCTTCCTCCATCGCAGCAGACTCAAAGGCTCTGCTACGCTTGCAACAAATCCTGCAAATGCCTGAGGAACTCAAACTGCGGCCGCTGCTACTTAAATATAGAACGGCCGCGACAGCATGCACCGTCACTCACCTCGTGCAATGACTAACTGAGGTGACCGCACTAGAGGAGCTGATGCCGAAACCTACTTCTGCAAAATTCTACTGTCTGCGTTGCTGGCCCACCTCACTAGTGTTATTAAAGGAAGGTAAGGAGAACTAAGCCTTCCCCTCTGGCCCTAAAACCCTCCAGGTACAGCCACACAGGGAGAACAAACAGGTATCCAGCCCCCTGTTGCTAACAGGATCTGAGATACCTTGCTGAGAGGGGAAAGGGACCTAAGGCTCCCCAGGTAGTTTGACCCCAGGGCAGACTGAACCCCCGAGAGCTCAAAAAGAAGAAGGCGGCCCTGCCACCCTGTCTGCCCCTTACCACCACTCCACTGGTAGTGTGCTCAGCCTCTGCAAGTATTGCAGGAAAGCCTGCTTTTAATTTATACCCCAGTACCACTACTTCAGTAACTTCAATCTGTGAGAGGAACAGCTTTGCAGGGGGTCCGCTTGGGGAGCTTTCCCCAGCTGCTGAGAACTGAAGAATGATGGCTAAGGCTTGAGGAGGAGCTCCTCTACTGGAAGATCAGAGTTCTGACATGCTCAGTTCTCAGCAGCTGCTGGTGAATGGTGACTACCCAAGCATAGGCTGGACTGGCCTAGAGGGACGATTAGGAAATAGTTGATCAACTCTTTATCCAATCCATGCTATATATAGTAAATTGTAACACTAATTGTTATTGGTTTTGTTTCATGTACACCGCTTTGATCCGGTGAAAGGTGGTATAAAAATGCAGCTAAATGAGGACAGACAGCCAAATAAATCAATAGAAAAAAAATATAGGAAAAAGACACAGCCTGTACAATAAGCCAGCGAGAGGGAAGGGGGACCTGGGCCTAGACTTACCGGCCCCCTCAGGGACCTCATCCTGCCTGCTCTCTGGCCCACCAGTGCTGAAACCTGTGAGAAAAAGTGCTGGACAATGACAGCTGTTGGCTCGAGGATACAATGGGCGTGCCCAAACTCCACGTAAACGTTGGGCCAAAGGTCTGTCATATATTCATATTCATTTATTTGATTGACCGCCCTTCATTAATAGGCAGAGCGGTTTACAATAAAAAATCACAAATGAAAGGCGCAAGGCCAAGAGTCGGAAAGGAAGTTACATATTGGATAGGAGAGAAGAGCGAGAACAAAAACAGGAAGGGTAGAGGAAGAGGCAAAAGGATCAAGGGTCGGGGGGGAGAAGGTCAAAGGCAAGGGAGAACAAATGAGTTTTAAGGGAGCGCTTGAAGGTGGGGTAGTGAGGTTCGAGACGGAGAGGTGGGGGAAGGGAGTTCCATAGAGCAGGGCCAATAAAAAAGTAAGCTGAGGATCGTGTGGACTGTAAATGGGCACTTGAGGGGGATGGGAGTACTAGTCGGTTGAGGTGGAAAGAGCGGGGGGTATGGCGGGGGGTGTGGCCACAAGACCAAGATCTGGGCAAGGGCAGAGTCACCTGCTAGAGGAAGAGGATACTGGCTTCTCTAATGCTGTACCACAGTATAAGACCATGGTATCATCACTGAAAGCTGCTTTAGTCTGCCTCCACCTGCTGGCTGGGGAGCATAGCCCACTCGTCTGGATTAGTCTAGCACAGGGGTGGCCAACTCCGGTTCTAGTGCACCATGATTCAGGCTGGTTTTCAGGATGTCCCTAATGAATATTAATGAGGTATATCGCCATACACTGGGAGACAGTGTATGCAAATATACCTTATGAATATTCATTAGGGACATCCTGAAAACCAGCCTGGATCGTGGTGCACAAGGTCTGGAGTTGGCCACCCCTGATTTAGCAGGATAATGAAGTTCACATTTGCCTAGTCGTGGCTGAAAACAGTTAACCACAAGGAGAGTGGATGCCACTTGTCAATCAGAAGGTTTGGTTCTGAACCCAAAGCTGTTATTACTATTCTAACCTCTTTGCTCAGTGCAGAGTGTGGATAGAAGCTGATCACTGACTAGTGTACTCTGTTCTGGACTACTGGAGGGCTGTCATGGAAAGTGGGATGGACAGATGGGGCGATTGAGTATTTCAAACACTAAAAATGTTGACATTCGTGGCAACTCAGGGAATCTCTAGGGCCATGTAGGATGAGGTGCTCAGCGCTATTAAACTCGAGATGCCCAGAAGCAGCAAGGAACTGAACCCCTTAATTTGGATTTTTGCCTTCACGTGAACGTATGTATGCAAACAAGATGTGAGCCGCTGAGTATCTACTGAATCCAAAAAAGTAAATACCCAAAATACTGGAGGTCAAAACATACAGTTTATAAAGATCCCAGCATGACAGAATCCAAACTACAGAAGTAGAAAAGTGCAAAAACGTTTTTTCAGCAATAAATTTGTTGGGTGCACTATCAAAGGTAGAGAAAACCAACCTCTCCCCCCCGCAGTAGTGTTCCCATTTTAATCAAATGTGAAATGAAATTTTAAAACAGCTACTTAGCTGATGAAGACCCTCCACTGACCTGAAGAAAGTGCTAAAGAAGCCCCGCATGTACACGACGTGACATGTTTTGGGTTGAAACAGCAACCCTGCTTCAGGCTTTGCAGGACAGCATTCAAGATGGCACAATCATGTATCTTCTGATTCAAAACCTTAAGATAAATGGTGTCTGACGTTGCAGAGCAAGAGCCAATCAAATGTCAGATCTTGGGAAAGCCACCCACTACACAGGGAGTTCCAAAGACTGATTGGACACCATGATAAAAGACTGCTGGAACAGCATATCAGAAAACCGCCCACTGAATAGAGAATCCCAGATGTGACTGGAGGATAGAGTATACTAGACCAATCAAGTTCCAAATTTAAACCCAATAGATCTCTTAGGGCACATTCTGATCCTGGCCACTTTCTTTGTGGCACTTGCAAACACTGTAGTACAACTTTTATGGTATTTCTTGGCTTGACTCTCATAACGGCCGAGTGTTCAAATCCCGTTGGCATATGTCCTGCATTTCCACTTTTTTTGTGTATCTCATCATCTGTCCTTGCAATTTATACTATGTTGGTAGGACCATCCGACAATGCAGGACATGTCAGGTAGCATTAAACTCGCTAACAACCCCAAAGTCCATAACAACATGCAGCCTATCAACGGCAAACAGAGTTTTCATGTTTACCGCACCAAAATGCTGGAACTCTCTCCCACCTGAACTCCGTGCCATAACCGATTTAACCCAATTCAGAAAGGCCCTTAAATTTAACCTTTTCATCACATACTACCCCACATGAAGCGAAACAAAATAGTCCCACCCCAGTCTTTCTCCTTGTTCCAAACATTCTTGCTAATTAATGTAAATAGTTTGAGCATGTCGTCTAGTTAAAAGACTATATACTCCATGTAAATAGTTCTCCCATGTTCTCCAAGTTGATCCTCCTGTTATATGTAATACCAAACAGCTTGTTATTCAGGTTTTCTTGTGTTATCTGTAAACCGCAGATGCCAAAGAGTGCGGTATATAAGAATTTGAAATAAATAAAATAAATAAATAAAATATGTCTGAATGAACATACCTCCCATTTGCAATTAGCCGTTACATCGGCACCAATGGTAGACCATTGCCTGGAGAAAGGCCATGCTTTTCATCAATTATCTTGGAGGATTATTGATCACATTCCAGCTGACCCCACAGGTGGGGATTGTACTTACAAACTTCAGCGTTGTGAACAAAAATGGATTTTCAAATTGGATACAATCTCACCATAGGGTTTAAATTTGGAACTTGGTCTAGTATACTCCGATATCCTTCAGTCACATCTGGGATTCTCTATTCAGAGGGCGGTTTTCTGATATGCTGTTCCAGCAGTCTTATCATGCTGTCCAATCAGTCTTTGGAACTCCCTGTGTAGTGGGTGGTTTTCCCAACATATGACATTTGATTGGCTTTTGCTCTGCAACGTAAGACGCCATTTATCTTAAGGTTTTGAATCAGACAATACATGATTGTGCCTTCTTAAATGCTGTCCTGGAAAGCCTAAAGCAGGGTTGCTGTTTCAACTCGAAACGTGTCACGTTGCGTACATGCGGGGCTTCTTTAGCACTTTCTTCAGAAGATCAGAGGGTCTTCGTCAGCTAAGTAGCTGTTTTAAAATTGCATTTCACATTTGATTAAAATGGGAACACTACTGCAGGGGAGAGAGGTTGGTTTCCTCTACCTTTGATAGTGCACCCGACAAAAAACATCTATTGCTGAAAAAACGTTTTTGCACTTTTCTACTTCTGTAGTTTAGATTCTGTCATGCTGGGGATCCTTATAAACTGTTTGGAGTATCTACTGAAAGCATCAACTAGAGGCTCTATGGGCAACCTAAATGGGATGGAAGATTTAATTTAAGACTTGATTGTAGATTTGAGGAAGTGGAGCACCTTGCTGTGAGTGAAACTTCCATCTGATGCTGAGGGAATGGGAGAATTGTATTCATAAAAATCTTCATTTCTCCAATCAGGTCTTGCAGGGCCTGTTAAAAGAGTGGAGCTTCTTTATGTGAAAGCCATACATTTCCAAAAACACAAGAAACCATGTTGAACAAGAAAGTCCATAGTTCGCCTGAATAGCCGAGAGGGGACAGCAGGGTGCATATGAGACCATGGATGAAGACTGAGGGGGGGAGGAGCAATGGTCAGAGAAGAGGGAAAGCACTCATGCATGCCCAAAGTGTTTTTCCCAGACTCTTCTGGGCTGTGGGAAAGCAAGCCCGACCTGACATCAGGGATGTTGTCATTCACGCATGCAACTGATTAGGTCCTGCTTGTCCATGGAGAAAGTTGTTGCTTACCTCTAACGGGGGTTTCTCCATAGACAGCAGGGGTATCCAACCACACTCCACGAGTGTAGTCGCCAATGGCACCCAGTGCCAGGTTCTCCCTTAGCTCAGAGAAGACTCAGCCTTCACTGAACATATGCGTCGCCTCCCAACAAACTCAGCAATGTTCCTGCCTCCTCAGTCCATACAGACCTAAGTGAAACTGGCGGTAAGCATTATTTTATTTTATTTTATGTATTTTTTTATACCGTGCTCTTTGGAATCAGCATGGTTTACGGTCAACATTTATACAGTGCAGGTAGGACCTACACTGGACTTACAATGAACAGGTATAACAACTTGGTATTAACAAGGGAAACTTTGTACAGGCTGTGCAATCGGTCACAGGTGACCGGGTTTACTTACCACTATTTACAGGTTGGCTAACTATATACAGGTTGGCTAACCATATACAGGTTGGTTGCCCATTATGAGGTGATGAATTTGTCAGGTCTGTAACTTTTGTAATAAGTGATGAAATAGTGCTTGCTAGTTTGGTTGGCGTTGGTAAGGTTTTTTTATTTTTTCATTTTGTAGAGGGGAAAGGCAGAAGTGTTATTGTGGCTGCATATCCCTGCTGTCTATGGAGAACCCCCATTACAAGTAAGCAACTACACTTTCTTCATACACAAGTAGGGGTAATGCAGGCACACTCCATGGGTGCATCCAGAGCTGAGGGCCGTTGGTTTATATCCAAGAAATGGATTTGTGGCCCCTGCTAGAGATGGGAGATGGAAAATAGCCAACTAAACAGCAAAGAGATTGCAGAGAAATACCTGTCCAAAGGCGAGATCTTGCGCTGAAGATGAATCTACGCTGTAGTGCCTAGTAAACATGTGGCTAGAAGTCCATGTCGCCACTTTGCAGATATCTGTTAAGGGACTGATGTTAGGGTGGCTTACTGAGGATGTCTTGGTGGAGAGCTGATGGGCCTCAATGCGTCCAGGGTATTGTAAGATTAGCTTGGGGGTAAGCAGAAGGCGATACAACCAGCTATCCAGGAGAAGATGGTGAATTTGGAGGTAGGCCAGCCTGGATTGTTGGGACTGAAAGTGTAGTTACTCACCTGTAACAGGTGATCTCCGGGAACAGCGGGAATTTAGTCTTCACATATGGGTGATGTCGGTACTGACGGAGCCCATGTGAGAATGCTCTCCAGCATCCAATAGGAAAGCTTTAGGGAGCATCCCATTGTGCCTGCACTGCTGCCTTCCCAACTCTCCCTTTTTAGTTCAGTTTGTAGTTGAGAGAAAAGGAGAGAAAAGAAAACCTACAACTCCTAGGGGAGGAGGGTGGGCTGTGAAGACTACATTCCTGCTGTTCCCGGAGATCACCTGTTACAGGTGAGTATCTACGCTATCTACACGAACAAGTAGGAATGTAGTCTTCACATATGGGACTCCTTAGCTCCCAGATGCCAGAGGGAATGACCTCAGAACCAGTAAGTTTGCCTTAGGGCAGAGTTGATGAGATCATGGATCCTTCATGGATGTCTGGTATCGATAGGTTCCGAGACGACAGGTAGGAGTTGCCCTTAAGTCTGAAAGAGGTGCTGGAGCACAGCCTGGCCAAACATGGCATTCCAGTGGGAGTCCTTGTCCAGACAGTAGTGAGCAGTAAAGGTATGTACTGAAGACCAAATTGCTGCTTTGCAGATTTTGTCAATGGCTACAGAGCGTAGATTTGCCATTGAGGTAGCTATGGAATGAACATTATGGGCAGTGACATGACCCTCAAGGTATAGTCCTGTTTTATCAGAAGCGAATGAGATGCAATCTACTATCCATTTAAGAACTAGTACCTTTGGATACTGGCAACCCCAAGTGACTAGGATCAAAGGAGATGAACAGAGCCTTTACGGTGCTCAGCTGTCCTTTGAAGATAGAATGCCAAGGCACGTTTACAGTCAAGGGTATGGAGGGTTGCCTCTGCCCTAGATGAATGTGGTCTAGGGAAAAAGACAGGAAGGTAAATGAAAAGGAGACACCACCTTTGTCATGAAATGGGGATGAGTCCTTAGGGCAACCTTTTCATGGTGGAACCATGTGTAAGGTGGGCCTACCACCAAAGCTTGAAGCTCACTAATGCGTCTAGCTTAAGTGAGTGCAATAAGGAATATGACTTTCCATATTAGAAACTTTAGTGGTGTAGTGGGCTAAGAGTTCAAAGGGCAGCTTGAAAAGTTGCCCGAGAACATCATTGAGATCCCAGGCCACTGATGGTGGTCTGATGGGAGGTTTGGTGAGCAAGAGACCTCTCATGAAGCGTGCCACAAGCGGGATGTGAGGAAACTGGTTGTCCATCGAGGGGATGGTGAGGCTGCGATGCACTCAGGTGAACTCTTACCAAGTTGGTCTTGAGACCAGATGAGGATAAGTACAGTCGATACTGGAGGAGCGCCTCTACTGGAGCCGAGAAGGGATTAAGGTCCTTCTGGGAACACCAGAGGGAAAATCTACACCACTTGAAAGCGTAAGAATGTCTGGTGGATGGCTTTCTAGAGGCTAGAAGGATCTCTTACTTCCTGAGTAACATTAAGATCCTGCAATGCTATGCTTTCAGCAGCCATGCCGTGAGGTGGAGAGAGTGCGGATTGGTATGGAGCAGCATCCCCTCCTCTTCAGAGGGGAGATCTGGAGCAGATCCGAGATCTAGGGATTAAGTCTGAGACAGATGTAGTAGGAGAGGAAACCGCGGTTGACATGGGGCTGCGAGCATCATGAAGCCCCTTGCCCGCCTGGAGCTTGAAAAGCGACTTAGAAAATCAGGGGAATGGGAGGAAAAGCATACAGGAATTCTTGACCCCAGTGGAGGTGAAAAGCATCTACCTCCTGACATGGGAATCATGGTGCAGAAGCGGGGAAGTTTAGCATTCTACGGAGCAGCAAATAAGTCTATCCCTGGAGTCACCCAGGTCTGAAAAATGAAGGATGTTGTCTCCGTGTGGACAGACCATTTGCAAGGAAGGAGGATTCGACTCAATCTGTCTGCTAAGACATTTTGCTTCCCTGGGAGATATACTGCTTGGAGTTGTACCTGATGAAGAGAGCCTCCCTGCAGAGGGCCCAAGATCCTGTTCCCCCTTGTTTGTTCACACAGAACATGGCTACCTGATTGTCCGTCTGGACCAAGACCCTCTGGGAACTTAGATGTCCCTGAGGACATTGTAGATTGCCCAAAGTTCCAGTAAATTTATCTGGAGCTTGGACAACTCCTCTGTCCAGAGGCCCTAGATGGGCCCCCCACCCCAGTTTGGAGGCATCCATTGTCAGGTACATTGATGTGGAGGCATTTGAAACGGTGACCCGATGAGGAGATTCTCTAGGGAACACCGCCACAGAAGAGGTGTGGCCAGGAGCAGTCACTGATGTTTTGTCTGAGACACGGTCTGAAATCTGTGTCCACTGGGAGGCCAAAGCCCATTGGGCTGTGCACATATGCAGGCGTGCATGTAGTACTACATGTACTGTTGAGGCCATATGACTTAGAAGCTGTAGCATTTCTCGGGCAGTGAGGTGATCTCTGACACGGGACTGAGATGCCAGCTGAACGAGACGAGAACAGCAGGGCTGAGGTAGAAATGCCCTTGACTGTTGAGTATTTAAGAGAGTTCCTATGAACTCTAGAGTCCGAGAAGCAGCAAGATGCATTTTGGAAGATTTATCACAAATCAAGTGTTGAAGTACATGCATGATACGAGACAGGTGAACCTCTTGGGAGGTTCCTGCCTTTATGAGCCGGTTGTCTAAGTAAGGGAAGACAAATATCCCTAGAGATCTTAGAAATGTGGCCGCCATGCACTTTGTGAAGACTCCTGGGACAGAGGCGAGTCCGAATGGTAGGACTCTGTACTGATAATTTCTTCCCTGAAACATGAAGCATAGATAGTTCCTGTGTTCTGGATGAATCAGGATGCGTGTACGCTTCCTTTAGATCTAGAGAACAGAGCCAGTCCTGACTCTGGAGATAGGGTAGGGGGGGCCCTAGAGAGACCATCTTGAACTTCTCACGGACAAGAAACTTGTTTAGATTTCTGAGATCCAGGATAGCTTTTTATCCTCTGGTTTTATTTGTTATGAGACAGTACGGAGAGTAGAAACACACTCCCTGTTGGGACCTCCTTTATGGCTCCTCCTGATAGCAGAGAGGCAATCTCTTGTAGCAAAAGAGCAGCGAGAGGCGGCTGAGAAAGATATTCGCTCACCATCGTGGAGGAGGGCAGAGTTTGTAGGTGAAGTCTGTACCCCTCCGCCACTATGGTTAGGGTCCAGTGCTCTGAAGTGATTAGATGCCACCTGTGGGCATAGTGACAGAGTCTGCCAGCAATGTGTGTGTGTGGGTGGGGGGGGGGGGGGGGTCACCAGAGGCAGAGTGGCTAGGTTCTGTAGGAAAAAGTAAAAAACAGGCGCAGTTTGAGTCTGTGGAGCTAGTTGGTTTTTAGGAGTCTGTAGCTTCGTCTGCTGCATCTAAGTACCCCGAGGTTGGTACTTCGAAGCAGGAGTATAAGAAGGGTAAAACTTCTTTTTCTTACTGAAGAAAGATCTCTTTGCAGCTTTCTTCTTAGCCAGGTTGGTAGTGGTTATAGAAACTTCTCAAAATAGCTCTATGACGTTCAATGAAACATACAGGGAATTATTCCCATGAATTGATACTCATTCTTTTCCGTGTTCAACGGTGTCACAATTTACTCAAAATCTACCGAGAGGTCTCAGACTTACAATAGCACAGATTTCATAGACTTAATCTGTTTAGAAATGTTTTGTGCTTAATCGCATCAACGACCTCCACAGTAGCGGACTAAGACACATACGTTTAGCAATCGTAATTTCAACCTGCGTGGTTCTCCTTATTAATATGGCTCAAAAATGTAAACACCACTATGTAACTCATATGGTGAACCATATTAACAGTCTTAAAGCTAATACTTATGATTGTCATTCTCAATGACACCATTGAATGATCCCGATGCTTTCCCCCAGCGCCTTCGCAGCGTTTCTCCAAATAGGGTTCCTCAGGGGATCAATTAGAAATCAAAAATGCTGCCCGCGTCTAAAACAAAATCTCTCGTCTGTTTTTCTCACAAACGTTTTCCAACTCTCAAAAGCAAAAAGACGCCGCGCTGAACGTCATAGAGCGATTTTGAGAAGTGATTTAACGTTCAAGAATAGACCACTCTGAGTGGTTATAGAAAGCCTATTTAGGGTAGTATTCTCAGATTCCAACTGAGACACCTTGTCTTGCCAATCTTTGCCAAAAAGGTTTTCACCTATGCAAGGAATATTGCCCAGTTTATCTTGAACCCACTGTTCAAATTTGATGCTTGAAGTCAAGCAATCCTCCATGCTCCAATGCAGATTGAGGTGGCTCTACTGGTACACTCAAAGCAGTCAAAAGTTGTCCTATTTACAAACTGATACATTTTGAGCATGTTTGACCAATGTGAGATAGCTCTCTTATCAGGGAGACGAGGAACCAATGACTCAATCTCTCTAGTAAACTCCTTAAGGAACATACCCATATAGAGAATGTATGAACTTATTCTGGCTGAAAGCATGGAGGACTGAACGTATCGATGCCCAAAAGCATCGAGAGTCCTCACTTCTCTATCAGGAGGGTTCGAAGAATGTGTCTTTGAACTTTTAATTTGACGCATCGCCGATCCAACCACCATTGAGTGATGAAGCAACTGAGTCTTTTGAAATCCAGGAGACTCCAGTACTCGATACATGGTATCAAGTCATCAAGTATGGGGAGATATGGTAAAGGGCGTCTCCCACATCCAGAGCATGAGGTCCTGGAGGATGCGGTGAACCGGAAGGGTGGCAGCCTCTTTAGGAGCTGTAGGGTAAAGCGTAGTTACTCACCTGTAACAGGTGTTCTCCAGGAGCAGCAGGAATCAGTCCTCACTTATGGGTGACGTCGGCGCCGACGGAGCCCTCGCGGAGCAATTTTCCCCAGCTTTCAAAGAAAGCCTTTGGGAATTGCAGCGCGCATGCGCGGTCCTCTTCCCGCCCAAGGGTGCCATCTTAGCCAGTCAGATGACATAGCTAAAAAAGACAGCATAAAAATTTGCAAAAAGAACATAAGCAGACGATTGCAACTCCAAGGGGAGGAGGGAGGGTAGTGAGGACTGATTCCTGCTGCTCCTGGAGAACACCTGTTACAGGTGAGTAACTACGCTTTCTCCAGGACCAAGCAGGAAGTCAGTCCTCACTTATGGGACTCCCAAGCTCAAGGCTACCGGAGACCCTAAGCACAAAAATGAGCTCCCTCTAGCTCAGCAGCACAGAAGGAAAGAATCTTCGCTGAATTATCACCCACCGGTAGCCCACATCCGGGATGGAGGGTAGGAGTTGCTTAGACCTCAAAGAGATTACGGAGGACTGCCTGTCCGAAAGCACTGTCCCTGCGGGACTCCCTCTCGAGACAGTAATGGACCGCAAAAGTCTGGCTCGAAGACCAAGTAGCGGCCCGGCAGATGTCTGCCAGCGGAACAGAGCGGAGGTAAGCCACTGACGTAGCCTTTGCCCGAACGCAATGAGCCGTGACTCGACTTTCTAAGGAGAGTCCGGCTGCCCCATAAGCCCAAGAGATACAGTCCGCAACCCAGATGGACAGAGTACGCTTGGAGACCGGGAGCCCCAATTTATTGGGGTCAAAAGACACAAAAAGCTGAGCAGCTTTACGGTGCTCCCGCGTACGGTCAAGGTAGAAGTTCAAAGCCCTTCTACAGTCCAGGGTATGGAGGACCGTTTCAGCTCGGCTGGAGTGTGGTCTCGGAAAGAAGGTTGGAAGTACCACCTCCTGATTGATGTGAAAAGGGGAGACCACTTTTGGAAGAAACTTCGGGTGAGTCCGTAGGACTACCCTATTTTTGTAGAACCGAGTGTAAGGGGGATCAGACACGAGGGCCTGCAATTCACTTACGCGTCTAGCGGAAGTGAGGGCTATCAAGAACAGTGTTTTCCAAGACAGAAAACGGAGAGAGAACAGGTAGCCATAGGTTCAAAAGGCGGACAGGTGATCCGCTGCAAAACCACATTCAGGTCCCAGTCAGGCGCTGGCGGGCGCAGAGGTGGTTTAAGTAGAAGGAGACCTCGGAGAAACCTCGCTACAAGAGGGTCGCTGGAGAGAGGTCTACCGTCCACCGGTACATGATGTGCCGAAAGAGCACTGAGGTGAACTTTGACGGAGTTGGACTTAAGTCCCAGATTAGAGAGGTGTAGCAAGAACTGCAAGATCACCGACACCGGGCAGGAGAAGGGATCCTGAGACTGTTGGGTACACCAGACGGCAAAGCGACGCCATTTAAGGGCGTAGCATTTGCGGGTAGAAGGCCGTCGCGAAGCCAAGACGACCTCCTCCACCTCTGCCGGCAGGAGAAGGGGAGCAAGGACTACCCTCTCAGCAGCCAGGCCATGAGGTTGAGAGACCTGAGGTTGGGGTGTAGGAGAGACCCCTGATCCTGAGTGAGGAGATCCGGTTGTACCCCCAGAGAGAATGGATCCTCCACCGCTAATTGCAGTAGGAGCGGAAACCACGGCTGTCTGGGCCAGCGAGGGGCCACCAGGATCATGAAGGCTTTGTCTCGGAGAACCTTGAAAAGAGTCCGAGAGACTAGCGGGATGGGAGGGAAAGCGTACAGAAGGCTCCCCGACCATGAAATTAGAAAAGCGTCCGCCGCAACCCGAAGGGGGTGTGGCTGACGAGAGCAGAAGCGAGGAAGCTGCCGGTTGTAAGGACTGGCAAAGAGATCCACCGTGGGGAGGCCCCACTTTAGGAAGAGCTTCTGAACTACCAAGGGATCCAGACGCCACTCGTGCGGCTGGAGGATCCTGCTGAGTTTGTCCGCCAGGCAATTTTCTTGGCCCGGGAGATAAACTGCCTTGAGGAGAATGCCATGACTGACGGCCCAAGAGCAGAGCTTCTGTGCCTCCCGGCAGAGGAGGAAGGAGCCCGTGCCCCCCTGCTTGTTCACGTAGAACATGGCAACTTGATTGTCCGTCTGGACAAGGACGGACTGGTGGGAAGTCAGGTGGGAGAAGGCTTTGAGAGCCAGGCGGATCGCCCTGAGCTCCAGGAAGTTGATCTGCTGAGCAGACTCCCACGTGGACCAGAGGCCCTGAGTACATGCCCCTTGGCAATGTGCTCCCCAGCCCAGGAGGGATGCATCCGTGGTCAGCACCCGGGTCGGCTGAGGTGACTGGAAAGGCATACCGAATATCAGGTTCGGCTGCCGAAGCCACCACCGGAGAGACGAGAGCAGCGGCTCGGAGACGCGCACTAGGTCTGCTAGGCCGCCTGTGGCTTGTCGCCACTGCTGGCGGAGACACCATTGAGCAGGCCGCATATTCAGGCGGGCATTGGGGGTCACATGGACGGTGGAAGCCATATGACCGAGTAGTCTCAGGAAGCGCCTGGCGGAGACCAGAGGCTGGCTGCGAAAACGGCCGGCTAGGTCCATGAGCCGTTGAGCCCTGTCGAGCGGTAGGTACGCTCGTGCCTGAGGAGTGTGTAGCCTTGCGCCGATGAACTCGAGATCCTGTGAGGGGAGCAAAGTGGACTTTGCGAAATTTATAACAAAGCCCAAGTACTGCAGAAGAGTCACCGTGCGGTGCGTGGCGCTGGTGACCTCCGGAGCGGACGCCGCTCTGATGAGCCAGTCGACGAGGTATGGAAAGACAGAGGCCGTGAAGCCGGAGATGGGCCGCCACCACCGCGAGACATTGTGAAGACTTGCGGTGCGGAGGACAGGCCAAAGGGCAGTACTCTGTACTGGTAATGATTTCCTGCCACCACAAACCTTAGGTATTGGCGGTGGCTTGGGTGGATGAGGATGTGCGTGTAGGCATCCTTTAGATCCAAGGAGCATAGCCAATCTCCCTGCTGGAGGTAGGGCAGAAGGATTCCAAGGGTAAGCATTTTGAACTTCTCCCGCACAAGGAACTTGTTGAGGTTGCGCAAGTCCAGGATGGGTCTGAGGCCCCCTGTTCTCTTTGGTATTAGAAAATACCTGGAATAAAAGCCTTGACCTCTCAGGTGGTGTGGCACCGGTTCCACCGCCTGTTCCTGCAGAAGACCTGCTAACTCCTGAAGGAGTAAGTCCCTGTGCAGAGGGGGTCGCGGAGGTTCTCCCGGAAAATAGGAGGGAGGGACCTGGTGGAAGTGGAGAAGATAGCCTTCTCGCACGACTTGAAGCACCCAGGCATCTGCGGTGATGCTGGACCACCTTCGGGCGAAGTGAACCAGCCGGCCTCCGGTGCTGGGAGGAACCAGCGGGGGGGGAGAGGCTATGCTTAGTGAGTCAAAAACCCCCACCCTGCAGAGCAGGGGCTGGTGGTGCAGGCTTGGGGGCTTGCTGCCTACGGGACCCGTTAACCCATCCCTTGGCCTGCTGGCCCTGTTGGGGAGCTGCAGGGGCCTGATAATGGGGGTACTGTTTGTAGGCAGCCGCCTTCCTTGGGTAAAAGGACTTTTTCCCCGAGCCCTTCTTTTTCTGGGAAGGGGCGGAGGTCTTCCTAGAAAGCCTGGTCCTGGTGAGAGTCTCAGTCTCAATTTGTGCAGCCTTTTCCGCCATGGGCTTGCCAAAGAGGTTTTCACCTCGGCAGGGGACATCGACCAACTTGTCCTGCACCCAGGGCTCAAGGTCTGACGACTGAAGCCAAGCCTGTCGGCGGGCACCGATGCCGGCTGCGGCTACTCGAGCCGATGCTTCAAAGCCATCATAGGCTGCTCGGGACATGAACTTAGAGCATTCCCGAATGCCAGTGGACAAGGCCAGGAACCTCCGCAAGGGTTCCTCGGACAAACCAGCGGAGAATCCGGCTAGCTCTTTAGCCAGATCTCGGAGATACATGCCCATGTATAGCTGGTAAGTCTGGACACGACATGTGAGCATAGAGCCCTGGAAACACTTCTTACCAAGGCCATCTAGGTTACGGGCCTCCCTGCCAGGAGGCACCGAGGAGTTCATCTTCTGGCTCTTAAGACGATGCATGGCCGATTCCACTACCATGGAATGGTGTGGTAGCTGTGCCTTTTGAAAGCCAGGGCTCTTGCGGACTCGATAGATAGAATCGACCCGCTTGCTCAGGACCGGCGAGGAGGCCGGACTCTCCCACATGCGGAAGAGTAGTCGTTCCAGCATAGGAGGAACCGGCACAGTAAAGTGTTCCCTTGCGGGAGAGTCATACTGGAGGGCGTCGAGCTCTTCGGCTCGAGGCTCCTCCTCGGGGTCCGCAGGGAAGGCCAAAGCCTTGGCCATATCCCTGACGAAGTCCGAGAACCGGGCATCCTCCGGGGGGGACTGCTTCCGAGGCTCGGACTCCGGTGAGTCCGAGGGGACACACCGAGTCCGGAAAGAATCAGGCGACTCTTCCTCTTCAGACTCCCAGACTGACTCCGACGAGGACTCGGTGGGGTCGGCCCGGGCAGGGCGCGGCGCCTGCCGCCCCGACGCCGAGGGAGTCGGCGTTGGCGACCTCGGTCCCGAACGGGAGGCCGAGGGTGACCTCGACCGAGGATCGACTCGAGTTCGCATAGACTCGAGGATCGGCTCGGTCTCCGGGGTCGACTTGGACGTCGACGTCCCGGCGGTCGGGGCAGCGGCGCCAGCGAGGCCAGCGAGCAGTGCCCGCTGCTGGTCCATGAAGGCAGACAGTCTGCTCTCCAAGGCCGTCAACCTGAGTCCGAGCTCAGGTGACCCAGCAGCCCCCGACTCGGGCCCCGACGGCATCGGGCCCGACGTCGGCTGTCGCGGAGGCGAGTCCAGAAGGACCACAGGACTTACCCGAGCAGGCATCTCCGACTCCAGGCGAGGTCACTTCGTGAGGTGCTCCTTCTCCAAGGACCCAGGGCGGCTGTCGGGGCTATGCGACCTGGCCCTCGCGGAACCAGGAGCGTCCACCGACGCTGCCCTCGCGGGTTTCACCTTCCGACGATGGTCCCCGGAGGGAGAACCCCTGTCGGAGGAACTCCGGCGACGGTCCGAGCTGGAGCCTTTGGACGCGGAGGCCTCCGACGAGATCCGGGTACGGCTGGGGTCAGCGAAGATCCTATCACGCTGATGCCGCCGACTTCTCAACGCTTTGGAGGACATTTTGCCGCAGGGCCCACAGATCAGTTCCTCATGATCTGGGCCCAGGCAGCGGAGGCAAAAGTCGTGTGTGTCAGTTAGTGACATATTTCGGTCACACTGACCACACCGCTTAAAACCACTGGCAGCCATCGGGGGAAAAAGGGCCCCTGCGAGGTCAAAGGACCGGGCTGCCAGGGAAAAAACGAAAACGAAAGCTGACTAAGTCAGAAAAACCGAAAAAAAGGAAGAGGACTCGTGACCGGCGTCGCGAGTCATGGCGGGAAAAAGACCGGCGTCGAACCGAAGGAAAAAGAATAAAATAACGAAGAAATATCGACTTTTTCGCGGGGACAAGACGGGGACGTCTGTAGGGCTCCGCGGAAAAAAGAAGACTGGCTAAGATGGCACCCTTGGGCGGGAAGAGGACAGCGCATGCGTGCTGCAATTCCCAAAGGCTTTCTTTGAAAGCTGGGGAAAATTGCTCCGCGAGGGCTCCGTCGGCGCCGACGTCACCCATAAGTGAGGACTGACTTCCTGCTTGGTCCTGGAGAATAGAGGATTTCAAATTCTTCAGCCCTAGGTTCTTTTTCAGATGTTATTGTAATGGACAGGCCCCTGGCCATGTCTCGAATGAATTCCTGAAAAGACATATCCTCAGGAGGGGGGGGGGGGGGAACATGCAGCGTTCGAGAGGGAGATGGATCCTCCGGGTATCTATCGATTCCTCATCGGATGAATCGGAATCGGAAGATTAAAAGTATCGACGAGAGTGATGTCCACACTACACTAAGGCCCAGTACTGATCAAAATTGGTATCGGACCGCAGAGGATGTCTGGAAGAGCAACCGGTACCCGGAATGGACTCGAGAGCAACCATGGGTGGTAGCGGTTCGATCGGTACAAACCCCGATGTGGACTGCATCGGTACATGTACGGTGCTGGTGGTACTGCCAGTATGGGTTTGATCGAAACAGATGCCTCTAGAAGGGCCACCAAGCTGAGCTTGATGGCAAGGATATGTTGATCCATAGATCCTGCTGATGCTTGAGTGTGTCTGTACTGGACATGCGGGCTACCGTTCCAGAGCAATGCACCAGCAGCTCTCCAGAGGTGGAGGCCTCGGGAGCATCCTGGGACCCCTCAATGGCATTGGAGGAAAGGTCCTCCCGCCAGGGTTGTCTGACTGGCCGATCCGCCTCTAGGGAAACACTCAAAGCATCTTGATTCTTAGAAAGAGATCTACACTTGGGGAATCAGTGCCTCTTCAAAGACTTATGTTTTGATACCTGAGATCCATGAGAAGACGACTATGCCCTTGATGACATCGATGCTAAAGACACTGCGTCTGAGGCAGAGTGTGTTTAACTTTGCAGTTCGATTCTGCAGGCCTCTCATCTTCCTACACAGAGGACACTTTGAAGGCTGGTGGTCAAATCCAAGGCATTTGAGACACCAGTCGTGTGTGTCAGTAGCAGAGATGGTACTGCCAAATAGTAATGTAAACAAAAATGAACCCAGTTGGATCAAATAGGAAACACCAAAACAAAAAAATATCCAACTCTAAAGAAAGGAAATCCCCCTAATTACCAGAAAAAAAATTTTTGTCGGAGAAAGGTCTGCTAAGTGTCTAGAATGAGTATGTCAGAGACACCGGCGAGACCACTCCATTTTAATAAGTAAATTTTAAACTTTAAAAATGAACCAAAAGTCCACTTAGCTGAAATCGCCAAAATGCCAAGACTCTCAAAGGACGACGCGGCTCGCGTTTCGGGCTTTGCTTCAAATTTGGTAGAAAACCCTGCTTCAGGTCAGAAGTAGCCAGCCGCAGCTACTACCACCATTACCTTGGAGAAGGTTTGAGGAGCCGAAGCTAGACCGAAAGGCATCGCACGAAATTGGAAATGTTGATCGAGTACCGCGAATCGAACGAGTCGCTGATGCCCCTCTCGAATGGGAATGTGAAAGAATGCTTCCGCGAGATTGAGGAAAGCACAGTTACTTACCTGTAACAGGTGATCTCTGGGAACAGCAGGAATTAGTCTTCACATATGGGTACGTCGGTACCGACGGAGCCTGCGCGGGAACGCTCCCCAGTGTCCAAACAGAAAGCTTTTGGGAGCATCCCTCACGCCTGCGAGCTGACTTCCTGCCTTTCCCACTGCCTCTCCTCAGTTGGGTTTCATAGCTGAGACAGAAGGAGAGAAAGAGGAAAGAAGATAGATACAACTCTTAGGGGAGGTGGGTGGGTTGTCAAGACTAATTCCTGCTGTTCCCAGAGATCACCTGTTAGAGGTAAGTAACTGTGCTATCTCCAGGAACAAGCAGGAATGAGTCTTCACATATGGGGACTCACTAGCTGTGGGTGCCAGGGGAGATCCCTTAAAATGCGTATCCCTGGAACAGGACGGCATTTCCCAAACCTGGATCCCCGGCCTCCCCTGAGGGATGGGGGGTAGGAGTTGAATAGAGAAGAGCTGTAGAGGAACAGCGAATCTAAAGACTACAGAAAAAATGAGTCTTTAGAATGTATGTCAAGTATCATTAAAATATTTAATGAACTAATACAATATAGAGCTTACCTACTGGATTGTAGGATGGAGTATACTGTAGATGCAGTAGCGGAATCCTCAAGGTAACTTCACAGCAGTGAGGATGAAGTTCCAAACCTGGAATGGGCAGGTAACACAGGTGTCAACTGGGGCAGGAGAAGAACGGCAGGTCTTCAATGGAAAGCTTTATGGGAAAAAGCTGAAAACTTTTAGGTACAGAGTTATTAACATTGAGGACTAAAAGAAGAAGACTGACCGATCTGGAGAATTAGCCCAGTCCTGAAGGGAAGAGGGGGTATGGAAAAAAGCCCCTATTCCCAAGGAGAACAGAAGTGTACTCAGAAATACTGAAGATGTACACCGTCTTTCCTAGCTGGTAAGAGATAGGAAGACATTGAAGTTTGATACTTCATAGACAGGGAGATCTATAACAAAAATAGAAGCTGTTGACATCACAGCAGTAATTGTGTGTATAACCGCTCCCACTTACTGAGCCGCATGAGAATAGGCAAGTTGACTGTCTGGACCTCTTAAGAAGGTAAAAGCTGTATAGCACAGACAGTAAGGTAATACATGGCGTCCTATGGACATCTCCCAATGGGGGTATATATATATAGATAGATATAGATATAGATATATAGGCATGACTTATGCCCACACAGATTACAGAAATATGTATGTATAGGACATATACATACATGAATATCAGTCTGAGGATACATGCCTGCAACTGAGCCCTACAAAAACATTCACATGGGGAATGTGATGGGAAAAGATTCATCTAATAAGGGGGTAAAAACCACCTGAAGATATATAGAGAATCTATTTCTGCAGTGCAGGAATGTAGTTCAGTGTAATAACCAGGATGGTTGCGTGAAAAAACAGAGGATAATAGCAGTCTGGCAAGAGCACATCAGGAGTACTTTAGGACTCTGACATGTCCAAAGGACAAAAGAAAAACGCATAAACTAAGACACCAGTATGACCCAGCCAAGGGACACAGGGGTATCAGGTATACTAAAAGAGTATGCGTTGTCCAAGTGGAGCAGAAAAGCATAATGCCAAGCTGTAAGGAAAAAGGGGTAGATTCCTACAAGATTGGGAACTCCTTGGACATTCACGCAGAAAAAGCTTGTCTTCTGTATCACAACAGGAGACAAGAGGGTATAAAGAACCCATATAGTCATGGAATGATTATATAAGGTTTTTCTACTATATGGAAAATCCCTCAGAGATAAAGTTTAATGCTCTGTAGCAAGGGCCCATAGTAGTAAGCTTCTCTGAAGATTGCAGAGAGCATTGTGCAGGAGAATTATGAGATAAAACTGACTGAAGTCAGATGTGTTGCCACATCCTAGGAAAGGATATGGCTAGAAGAAGATAACCTGCAATGAGTAGTATTATGCAAGATAGTTGAAAGTAGCTTGCAATGAGTACTAGAGTAAGCACTGGAACTCCTGCATACACAGCAACTGAACAAAACAGCAGAGGGGATTCTCCTGTATAAAAACAGAGAGAAAACAGACAAAGGGAGTGGAGATATTCCCGTCCCTGTCTGATGAGTTACATGGAAGGATAACAAAAAAGTCTACACTGGAAAGAAAGAGAAGTGTTTCAGTATGGTACCAACTCAAGCAGGGAAAACCCTGGAAAAGAGGGGGTTGGAAGGTGACTTACCATATGGTAAGTCAGCTGAAGGAAAAAATGTCCATGTGGGGACAGAAAACTATCATGGGATAGTTGTAACCTCCCTTCGTAGTAGTAAGAAGGGGAGAATTCTGTAACCCATGGACAAAAGTATCCTAACAGCTTAGCATACTGAAACCCAGTGTAGAGTTTGAAGAATAAACCTTTGCTAAGAAGAAGTTAACTGTAGATTGCAATATATAGGAACCTATGGTTGCTGTTTATGAATAAACTGGTTAGAGTCTGGAGACCTCAGACTAGGATGAGATGTCCCTTGCTTGGGTACATCTGGAGGATGGGCAGGAGAAGGGTGAAACCTTCTTTTCTTAGGGAAAGGAGGTTTGGTAGGACATTTCCTACGTCCTGGGGAAAAAGAAGGCTTAGGATGGTTTCCAGAACCAGGGAAGTCAGTGGAGCAATGAGCAACCTGACGTAAAGCCTCTCTATTGAAGAGTTTTTCTCCAGTACAAGGAGAATTACCCAGTGTATGTTGTGCCCATCTGCTCAAGTCTGAAGCTTGCAGCCAGGCTTTACGACGTGCTCCAATGGCAATAGCAGAGGATGTGCTAACAGACTCAAAAGAGTCTAGAGAAGCACGAGAAAGAAACCAAGAAATATTCCTGCTATGATTAAGAAGCAAGGAATAGTCAGTGGCCTTAGGCTCTGACAAAAAAGGGGACAAAAGAGATAATTTCTCTATGACCTCCTGAAGTGTCAGACTCATATAAAAAATATATGAGATAATTCTTGAAGCCAGCATAGAAGTTTGGAAGGTTTGACGTCCAAAGGTATCAAGTGCTTTAGATGCACGACCTGGCGGATAAGAAGAATGCTTCTTAACTTCCTCATTGTTGATTCCACTACAATGGAATGATGTGGAAGTTGATATTTTTTGAAACCCTGGAGAGGGAGGCACCTGATACAGAACATTAGTAGCTGTAGAAGGCGAAGGAACCTTTAAAGGTGATTCCCACATCCTCAGAAGAAGATCCTGCAAAGAATGATGTAAAGGAAGCATTATATTTTCCTTTTCTGCAGGATCTTGGTTAAGAGTAGAGCCAGGAAGAGGAATGGCAAGAAAGGTTGCCATGTCAAGGAGAAATTTCTGAAAAGAAGGATCTCCAATGGGAAGTATTCCTGGGTAAGCTGAGGTGGAAGAAGCAGCTTGAGCACCAGAAGATATACTGGACTGGTGCAGAAAAAGAATCCTGCTAGATGGACAGTGATACTGACAGTTCTGATTCGAGGCAGTTAGTACTGCTTCGTCAGTGCCCGATATCGATTCCAAGCTAGGCATAGAAAGGATCGATGGCACCGATGGAACTGCAGGAATCGACATCGATACCGGTATCAGAGAAGGTAATGTCATCGAAGCAGTAATCGAGGGCTGCTGAAGCAGTACCGAGGTAGCCAGAGAGCCTTGGTGAATATCCTCGGTACTGCGTAGTCGGAAACGATATGGATCGGTTCCGAAACGCGTCGGTACCAAGTCATCTAGACTAGGTCATCGATTCTAGACTCGGCATCGAAGGGAACGAGTCTATCGATGCATGTCTAGAAGGTACCGACGTTGGTGGTGGTATCGGCGATGCCGATACAAGAAAGTCAATCGGAGTCGTATCGATCGGTTCCGAAGGTACCGAGGACGTCTGAAGACAATGCTTGGTGAAGAGTGGAACACTTGACACCGGCGCCGATGTCGGGGTATCGGTACCGCTCGAAGCCGATACCAACCCCGAGCATGGCGAAGATACAGGAAAGCCAATCTGGGTCATATCGATCGGCCCCAAAGGTACCGAGGATACCAGATGACGATCCCAGGTGAAGAGTGGAACACTCGACACCGGTGCCGATGCCGGAGGATCGGTACCGCTCGAAGCGGATACCACCCCCGAGCATGGCTCAGGTATGTTCTGTGAGGGGTGAGCCCCAGGAACAACCTGAAACCCCGTAAATGCTTTGGAGCCCGAAGACTCCCGCCCGGGTTTTATTGCCAATGGGGTCTTGAGGGCAAGGCCGGAGCCGTCATGCTGGGCATGAGACTTACCCTTCAAGAATTGGCTAGTCTTAACAGACTGTGGGTTACCTGATCCTGGAGAGAATAATAAACCGGTGTCCTCACCTCAGGAGGAAAAACGGCATCGAGGGAAACTTGAAAAAGGGAAGGTCTTCTCCCAATAATACAGCCTGAGGTATCAGGGGAAAAAGGGTCAGGACCCAAACAGGTTAGACACCAAGCATTGGAGTCTAAAAAGAAAACTAAGTTGCCACAGTGAAGGCACTTCTTAGGGGAAGAAGGCTCCATGTTGGAAAAGGCCTGGTAGGCCCCAAAAAGTTAAAACAAAAAAAACTGAGGAGAAAGCGTAGTTACTCACCTGTAACAGGTGTTCTCCAGGAGCAGCAGGAATCAGTCCTCACATATGGGTGACGTCGGCGCCGACGGAGCCCTCGCGGAGCAAATTTCCCCAGCTTTCAAAGAAAGCCTTTGGGAATTGCAGCGCGCATGCGCGGTCCTCTTCCCGCCCAAGGGTGCCATCTTGCTCAGTCAGATGACATAGCTAAAAGACAGCAAAAATTAGCAAAACGAAAGCATAAAACTGCAACTCCAAGGGGAGGAGGGAGGGTTGTGAGGACTGATTCCTGCTGCTCCTGGAGAACACCTGTTACAGGTGAGTAACTACGCTTTCTCCAGGACCAAGCAGGAAGTCAGTCCTCACATATGGGACTCCCAAGCTTAAGGCTACCGGAGACCCTAAGCACAAAAATGAGCTCCCTCTAGCTCAGCAGCACAGAAAGCGTAGTTACTCACCTGTAACAGGTGTTCTCCAGGAGCAGCAGGAATCAGTCCTCACTTATGGGTGACGTCGGCGCCGACGGAGCCCTCGCGGAGCAATTTTCCCCAGCTTTCAAAGAAAGCCTTTGGGAATTGCAGCGCGCATGCGCGGTCGTCTTCCCGCCCGAGGGTGCCATCTTAGCCAGTCAGATGACATAGCTAAAAAAGACAGCATAAAAATTTGCAAAACGAACATAAGCAGACGATTGCAACTCCAAGGGGAGGAGGGAGGGTAGTGAGGACTGATTCCTGCTGCTCCTGGAGAACACCTGTTACAGGTGAGTAACTACGCTTTCTCCAGGACCAAGCAGGAAGTCAGTCCTCACTTATGGGACTCCCAAGCTCAAGGCTACCGGAGACCCTAAGCACAAAAATGAGCTCCCTCTAGCTCAGCAGCACAGAAGGATAGAATCTTCGCTGAATTATCACCCACCGGTAGCCCACATCCAGGATGGAGGGTAGGAGTTGCTCAGACCTCAAAGAGATTACGGAGGACTGCCTGTCCGAAAGCACTGTCCCTGCGGGACTCCCTCTCGAGACAGTAATGGACCGCAAAAGTCTGGCTCGAAGACCAAGTAGCGGCCCGGCAGATGTCTGCCAGCGGAACAGAGCGGAGGTAAGCCACTGACGTGGCCTTTGCCCGAACGCAATGAGCCGTGACTCGACTTTCTAAGGAGAGTCCGGCTGCCCCATAAGCCCAAGAGATACAGTCCGCAACCCAGATGGACAGAGTACGCTTGGAGACCGGGAGCCCCAATCTATTGGGGTCAAAAGACACAAAAAGCTGAGCAGCTTTACGGTGCTCCCGCGTACGGTCAAGGTAGAAGTTCAGAGCCCTTCTACAGTCCAGGGTATGGAGGACCGTCTCAGCTCGGCTGGAGTGTGGTCTGGGAAAGAAGGTTGGAAGTACCACCTCCTGATTGATGTGAAAAGGGGACACCACTTTAGGCAGAAATTTCGGATGAGTCCGTAGGACCACCCTATTCTTGTAGAACCTAGTGTAAGGGGGATCAGACACGAGGGCCTGCAATTCACTTACGCGTCTAGCGGAAGTGAGGGCTATCAAGAACAGTGTTTTCCAAGACAGAAAACGGAGAGAACAGGTAGCCATAGGTTCAAAAGGCGGACAGGTGATCCGCTGCAAAACCACATTCAGGTCCCAGTCAGGGGCTGGCGGGCGCAGAGGTGGTTTAAGTAGAAGGAGACCTCGGAGAAACCTCGCTACGAGAGGGTCATTGGAGAGAGGTCTGCCGTCCACCGGCACATGATGTGCTGAAAGAGCACTGAGGTGAACTTTGACGGAGTTGGACTTAAGTCCCAGATTAGAGAGGTGCAGCAAGTACTGCAAGATCACCGACACCGGGCAGGAGAAGGGATCCTGAGACTGTTGGGTACACCAGACTGCAAAGCGACGCCATTTAAGGGCGTAGCATTTGCGGGTAGAAGGCCGTCGCGAAGCCAAGACGACCTCCTCCACCTCCGCCGGCAGGAGAAGGGGAGCAAGGACTACCCTCTCAGCAGCCAGGCCATGAGGTTGAGAGACCTGAGGTTGGGGTGCAGGAGGGACCCCTGATCCTGAGTGAGGAGATCCGGTTGTACCCCCAGAGGGATTGGATCCTCCACCGCCAGTTGCAGCAGGAGCGGAAACCACGGCTGCCTGGGCCAGCGAGGGGCCACCAGGATCATGAAGGCTTTGTCTCGGAGAACCTTGAAAAGAGTCCGAGAGACTAGCGGAATGGGAGGGAAAGCGTACAGAAGGCTCCCCGACCACAAGATCAGAAAGGCGTCCGCCGCAACCCGAAGGGGGTGTGGCTGACGAGAGCAGAAGCGAGGAAGCTGCCGGTTGTGAGGACTGGCAAAGAGATCCACCGTGGGGAGACCCCACTTGAGGAAGAGCTTCTGAACTACCAAGGGATCCAGACGCCACTCGTGCGGCTGGAGGACCCTGCTGAGTTTGTCTGCAAGGCAATTTTCTCGGCCAGGGAGATAAACTGCCTTGAGGAGAATGCCGTGACTGACGGCCCAAGAGCAGAGCTTCTGTGCCTCCCGGCAGAGGAGGAAGGAGCCCGTGCCCCCCTGCTTGTTCACGTAGAACATGGCAACTTGATTGTCCGTCTGGACAAGGACGGACTGTTGGGAAGTCAGGTGGGAGAAGGCCTGGAGAGCTAGGCGGATCGCCCTGAGCTCCAGGAAGTTGATCTGCTGAGCCGACTCCCACGTGGTCCAGAGGCCCTGAGTACGTGCCTCTTGGCAATGTGCTCCCCAGCCCAGGAGGGATGCATCGGTGGTGAGCACCCGGGTCGGCTGAGGTGACTGGAAAGGCATTCCGAATATCAGGTTCGGCTGCCGGAGCCACCACCGGAGAGACGAGACCAGCGGCTCGGAAACGCGCACTAGGTCTGCTAGGCCGCCCGTGGCTTGTCGCCACTGCTGGCGGAGACACCATTGAGCAGACCGCATATTCAGGCGGGCATTGGGGGTCACATGGACGGTGGAAGCCATATGGCCGAGCAGTCTCAGGAAGCGCCTGGCGGAGACCTGGGGCTGGCTGCGAAAGCGGTCGGCTAGGTCCATGAGCCGTTGAGCCCTGTCGAGCGGTAGGTACGCTCGCGCCTGAGGAGTGTGCAGCCTTGCGCCGATGAACTCGAGATCCTGTGAGGGGAGCAAAGTGGACTTTGCGAAGTTTATAACAAAGCCCAAGTGCTGCAGCAGAGTCACCGTGCGGCACGTGGCGTCGGTGACCTCCTGAGCGGACGCTGCTCTGATGAGCCAGTCGTCGAGGTACGGAAAGACATAGAGGCCGTGAAACCGGAGATGGGCCGCCACGACCGCGAGACATTTTGTGAAGACTCGCGGTGCGGAGGACAGGCCAAAGGGCAGTACTCTGTACTGGTAATGATTTCCTGCCACCACAAACCTTAGGTATTGGCGGTGGCTTGGGTGGATGAGGATGTGCGTGTAGGCATCCTTTAGATCCAAGGAGCATAGCCAATCTCCCTGCTGGAGGTAGGGCAGAAGGATTCCAAGGGTAAGCATTTTGAACTTCTCCCGCACAAGGAACTTGTTGAGGTTGCGCAAATCCAGGATGGGTCTGAGGCCCCCTGTTCTCTTTGGTATCAGAAAATACCTTGAATAAAAGCCTTGACCTCTCAGGTGGTGTGGCACCGGTTCCACCGCCTGTTCCTGCAGAAGACCTGCTAACTCCTGAAGGAGCAACTCCCTGTGCAGAGGGGGGCGCAGAGGTTCTCCCGGAAAATAGGAGGGAGGGACCTGATGGAAGTGGAGAAGGTAGCCTTCTCGCACGACCTGAAGCACCCAGGCATCTGCGGTGATGCTGGACCACCTGTGGGCGAAGTGAACCAGCCGGCCTCCGGTGCTGGGAGGAACCAGCGGGGGGGGGAGAGGCTATGCTGAGCGAGTCAAAAGCCCCCACCCTGCTGAGCAGGGGCTGGTGGTGCAGGCTTGGGGGCTTGCTGCCTACGGGACCCGTTACCCCGTCCCTTGGCCTGCTGGCCCTGTTGGGGAGCTGCAGGGGCCTGATAATGGGGGTATTGTTTGTAGGCAGCCGCCTTCCTCGGGTAAAAGGACTTTTTCCCCGAGCCCTTCTTTTTCTGGGAAGGGGCGGAGGTCTTCCTAGAAAGCCTGGTCCTGGTGAGAGTCTCAGTCTCAATTTGTGCAGCCTTTTCCGCCATGGGCTTGCCAAAGAGGTTTTCGCCTCGGCAGGGGACATCGACCAACTTGTCCTGTACCCAGGGCTCAAGGTCTGACGACTGAAGCCAAGCCTGTCGGCGGGCACCGATGCCGGCTGCGGCCACTCGAGCCGAGGCTTCAAAGCCATCATAGGCTGCTCGGGACATGAACTTTGAGCATTCCCGAATGCCCGTGGACAAGGCTAGGAACCTCCGCAAGGGCTCCTCGGAGAGACCAGCGGAGAATCCGGCTAGCTCTTTAGCCAGATCCCGGAGATACATGCCCATGTATAGCTGGTAAGTCTGGACACGACATGCGAGCATAGAGCCCTGGAAGCACTTCTTGCCAAGGCCATCCAGGTTACGGGCCTCCCTTCCAGGAGGCACCGAGGAGTGCATCTTCTGGCTCTTAAGACGATGCATGGCCGATTCCACTACCATGGAATGGTGTGGCAGCTGTGCCTTTTGAAAGCCAGGGCTCTTGCGGACCCGATAGATAGAATCGACCCGCTTGCTCAGGACCGGCGAGGAGGCCGGACTCTCCCACATGCGGAAGAGTAGTCGTTCCAGCATAGGAGGAACCGGCACAGTAAAGTGTTCCCTCGCGGGAGAGTCATACTGGAGGGCGTCGAGCTCTTCGGCTCGAGGCTCCTCCTCGGGATCCGCAGGGAAGGCCAAAGCCTTGGCCATATCCCTAACGAAGTCCGAGAACCGGGCATCCTCCGGAGGGGACTGCTTCCGAGGCTCGGACTCCGGTGAGTCCGATGGGACACACCGAGTCTGGAAAGAATCAGGTGACTCTTCCTCCTCAGACTCCCAGACCGACTCCGACGAGGACTCGGTGGGGTCGGCCCGGGCAGGGTGCGGCGCCAGCCGCCCCGACGCCGAGGAAGTCGGCGTCGGCGACCTCGGTCCCGAACGGGAGGCCGAGGGTGACCTCGACCGAGGATCGACTCGAGTTCTCATCGACTCGAGGATCGGCTCGGTCTCCGGGGTCGACTTGGACGTCGACGTCCCGGCGGTCGGGGCAGCGGCGTCAGCGAAGCCAGCGAGCAGTGCCCTCTGCTGGTCCATGAAGGCAGACAGTCTGCTCTCCAAGGCCGTCAACCTGAGTCCGAGCTCAGGTGACCCAGCAGCCCCCGACTCGGGCCCCGACGGCGTCGGGCCCGACGTCGGCTGTCGCGGAGGCGAGTCCAGAAGGACCACAGGACTTACCCGGGCAGGCATCTCCGACTCCAGGCGAGGTCGCTTCGGGATGTGTTCCTTCTCCAAGGACCCGGGGCGGCTGTCGGGGCTATGCGACCTGGCCCTCGCGGAACCAGGAGCGTCCACCGACGCCGCCCTCGCGGGTTTTTCCTTCCGACGATGGTCCCCGGAGGGAGAACCCCGGTCGGAGGAGCTCCGGCGACGGTCCGAGCTGGAGCCTTTCGACGCGGAGGCCTCCGACGAGGTCCGGGTACGGCTGGGGTCAGCGAAGATTCTCTCACGCTGATGCCGCCGACTTCTCAACGCCTTTGAGGACAGTTTGCTGCAGGGCCCACAGATCAGTTCCTCATGATCCGGGCCCAGGCAGCGGAGGCAAAAGTCGTGTGTGTCGGTTAGTGACATATTTCGGTCACACCGACCACACCGCTTAAACCCACTGGCAGCCATCGGGGGAAAAAGGGCCCCTGCGAGGTCAAAGGACCGGGCTGCCAGGGAAACCGAAAACGAAAGCTGACTAAGTCAGAAAAACCGAAAAAAGTAAGAGGACTCGAGACCGGCGTCGCGAGTCCGGGCGGGAAAACGATCGGCGTCGAACCGAAAGAAAAAAGGATAAAATAAAGAAGAAAATCAACTTTTTCGCGGGGACAAGACGGGGACGTCTGTAGGGCTCCGCGGAAAAAAGAAGACTGGCTAAGATGGCACCCTCGGGCGGGAAGACGACCGCGCATGCGCGCTGCAATTCCCAAAGGCTTTCTTTGAAAGCTGGGGAAAATTGCTCTGCGAGGGCTCAGTCGGCGCCGACGTCACCCATAAGTGAGGACTGACTTCCTGCTTGGTCCTGGAGAAGGAAGGAATCTTCTCTGAATACGTCTGCCACCGGTAGCCCAACATCCGGGATGGAGGGTAGGAGTTGCCTACACCTCGAAGAGGTTACGGAGGACTGCCTGTCCGAAAGCACTGTCCCTGCGGGACTCCCTCTCCAGGCAGTAATGGGCTGCAAAAGTCTGGCTTGAAGACCAAGTAGCGGCCCGGCAGATGTCTGCCAATGGAACAGAGCGGAGGTAAGCCACTGACGTAGCCTTCGCCCGAACACGATGAGCGGTGACTCTACCTTTCAGCACGAGGCCCGCAGCCTCGTAAGCCCAAGCGATGCAGTCCGCGATCCAGATGGACAGAGTACGCTTGGAGACAGGGAGCCCCAACCTGTTGGGGTCATAAGACACGAAGAGCTGAACAGCCTTTCGGTGCTCCCGCGTACGGTCAAGGTAGAAGTTCAGCGCCCTCCTACAGTCCAGGGTATGCAGGACCATTTCAGCTCGGCTGGAGTGAGGCCTGGGAAAGTAGGTCGGAAGTACCACCTCCTGGTTGATATGAAAAGGGGAAACCACTTTGGGAAGAAATTTAGGGTGAGTCCGTAGGACTACCCGGTTCTTGTAGAACCTAGTGTAAGGAGGATCAGATACCAGGGCCTGCAGCTCACTAACGCGTCTAGAGGAAGTGAGGGCCACCAAGAACAAGGTTTTCCAGGACAGAACACGAAGAGCACAGGTAGCCATAGGCTCAAAAGGCGGACAGGTAAGCCGCTGTAAAACCACATTGAGATCCCAGTTCGGGGCTGGCGGGCGCAAAGGTGGTTTAAGGAGAAGGAGGCCTCTGAGAAAACGAGCCACCAGAGGGTGGCTGGAAAGAGGTCTACCATCCACCGGCACGTGATGCGCAGAAATAGCACTGAGGTAGACCTTGACCGAGTTGGACTTGAGGCCAAGATTAGAAAGAGAAAGCAAGTACTGCAAGACCACTGATGCCGAACAGGAGAAGGGGTCCTGAGACTGCTGAGTACACCAGATGGAAAACCGACGCCACTTAAGAGCGTAGGACTTCCGGGTGGAAGGCCTCCTGGAGGCCAAGACAACCTCTTCCACATCTGGAGGCAGCTGGAGAGGTGCAAGGACTACCCTTTCAGCAGCCAGGCCATGAGATGAAGGGACCGGAGGTTGGGGTGCAGGAGCGTCCCCTGATCCTGCGAGAGGAGATCGGGCTGAAACCCCAGAGGAAGAGGGGTGTCCACCGCTAGCTGCATCAGAAGCGGGAACCAAGGTTGCCTCGGCCACCGAGGAGCCACTAGGATCAACGATGCCTTGTCTTGGAGAACTTTGAAGAGCGTCCAACACACCAGAGGCATGGGTGTGGAAAGGCATACAAGAGGCCTGTGGACCATGGAATCAGAAAAGCATCTGCCGCTACCCGGAGAGGATGCGGCTGTCGAGAACAGAATCTGGGAAGCTGCCGGTTCAGAGGACTGGCGAACAGATCCATGGTGGGGAGGCCCCACCGTAGAAAGATCCGCTGAACCACAAGCGGATCCAACCTCCACTCGTGCAGTTGGAAGACCCTGCTCAGTTTGTCTGCCAGGTAGTTTTCTTGACCCGGGAGATAGACAGCTTTGAGGACTATGCTGCGGTGGACGGCCCAAGAGCAGAGCTTCTGTGCTTCCCGACAGAGAAGGAAGGAGCCCGTTCCGCCTTGTTTGTTCACGTAGAACATGGCAACCTGATTGTCGGTCTGGACCAGTATTGACTGGTGAGAAAGCAGGTGAGAGAAGGCTTTCAGCGCTAGGCGGATGGCTCTGAGCTCCAGGAAGTTGATCTGCTGAGCAGACTCCCAAGGAGTCCAGAGACCCTGAGTACAAGTCCCTAGGCAATGTGCTCCCCAGCCCTGGAGAGAAGCATCGGTCGTCAGGACCTGAGAATGCGCAGGAGGCTGAAAAGGTACCCCGAGCACTACGTTGGGCAGGTGAAGCCACCATCGCAGAGAGGAGACCAGCTGGTCGGAGACCTGCACAGGGTCCGCTAGGCTCCCTGTGGCCTGATGCCATTGCCATTGTTGGCGAAGGCACCATTGAGCAGATCGCATGTTCAGGCGGGCATAGGGGGTGACATGGATCGCGGAAGCCATATGGCCGAGCAGTCTCAGAAATTGCCTGGCCGAGACAAGGGAATTGCTGTGAAAGCGGCTGGCGAGATCCATGAGCCTTTGGGCCCTGTTTAGGGGTAGGAAGGCCCGCGCTTGAAGAGTGTCCAACCTGGCGCCAATGAATTCCAGATCTTGAGAGGGGAGCAAAGTGGACTTTGCGAAGTTTATGACAAATCCCAAGTGCTGGAGCAGAGCTACCGTGCGATGAGTAGCCAGAGTGGCTTCTTGGGCAGACTGGGCCCTTATGAGCCAGTCGTCCAGGTATGGGAACACAAAGAGACCCTGAAGCCTCAGATAGGCCGCCACCACTGCTAGACACTTGGTGAACACTCTGGGGGCCGAGGATAGGCCGAAAGGCAGTACTCTGTACTGGTAATGGCGTCCGTCCACCACAAACCTCAGGTATTGTCTGTGGTCTGTATGAATAAGGATATGAGTATACGCATCCTTCAGATCTAAGGAGCATAGCCAGTCTCCCTGCTGGAGGTAGGGCAGCAGGATTCCAAGGGTAAGCATTTTGAACTTTTCCCTTGCAAGGAACTTGTTGAGGTTGCGCAAGTCCAGGATGGGTCTGAGGCCTCCTGTTCGCTTTGGAACCAGGAAGTACCTGGAGTAAAACCCTCGACCCTTCAGGTGGTGGGGCACCGGCTCCACGGCCAGGTCCTGAATAAGACATGCTAACTCCTGAAGGAGTAAGTCCCTGTGCAGAGGGAGTCTGGAAGGCTCCCCTGGAAAGTAGGAGGGAGGCACCTGGTGAAAATGAAGAAGATAGCCATTTTGAACTATCTGAAGAACCCAGGTATCCGTGGTGATGTTGGACCACCTGTGGGCAAAGTGGACCAGCCGGCCTCCTGTGCTGAGAGGAACCAGCAGAGGGGGAGAGGCTATGCTGAGACAGTCAAAAACCCCCACCCTGCTGAGCAGGGGCCGGTGGTGCAGGCTTGGGGGCTTGCTGCCTAAGGGACCCATTAACCCGTCCCTTGGCCTGCTTCCCCTGTGGGGGGAGCTGGGGAGGCCTGATACTGAGGGTAGTATTTGTAGGCAGCCGCCTTCCTCGGGTAAAGCACAGTTACTTACCTGTAACAGGTGATCTCTGGGAACAGCAGGAATTAGTCCTCACATATGGGTACGTCGGAACCGATGGAGCCGGCGCGGGAAAGCACCCCAGCTTTTCAGATGACAAGCTTTTGGGGCTTCCCACAGCGCATGCGCGCTGCCTTCCCGCCTTCCTTACCAGCTCTCTTCAGTTCGAGTTTATAGCTGAGACAATAGAGAGAGGAAAGGAAGGTAGATAGATAGAAGATACAACTCCTAGGGGAGGTGGGTGGGTGGTGAGGACTAATTCCTGCTGTTCCCAGAGATCACCTGTTGCAGGTAAGTAACTGTGCTATCTCCAGGAACAAGCAGGAATAAGTCCTCACATATGGGGACTCCCTAGCTAAGATGCCTGGGAGATCCCCCTCCAAGGGTAAACCATCTTCGTATGGATCTCAGGCATCCATTCAGGGAAGGTGGGCAGGAGTTGCTAAAGTATGGAACAGGTGTTTGAGGACAGCCTGACCAAACAAGGCATCCCGGCGGGAGTCCTTGTCCAAACAGTAATGGGCTGTGAAGGTATGAACCGAGGCCCAAGTGGCTGCTCGACAGATCTGATCGATGGATACAGAGTGAAGATTGTGAGCTGTGACATGGCCTTCCAGAGAAATGTTCTTACTCTGGTAAGCAAAAGAAATGCACTGAGCAATCCAATTGGAAAGTGTACGCTTGGAGACTGGAAGCCCCAAATGAGAAGGATCAAAAGCCACAAAAAGTTGGGAAGACTTTCGATATGGCTCAGTCCTGTTGAGGTAAAAGGCGAGAGCTCTTTTACAATCAAGGGTATGAAGGTTCCTCTCTGCACTGGATGCATGAGGAGCCGGGAAAAAACAGGTAGATATACCTCTTGATTAAGATGAAAAGGCGAGACCACTTTGGGCATAAAGTGGGGGTTCGTCCTAAGGACCACCTTATCATGATGAAACCTAGTATAAGGTGGATTAGCCACTAAAGCCTGCAGTTCACTGATGCGGCGAGCTGAAGTGACTGCAATAAGGAAAACTACCTTCCATGAAAGAAATTTCAAGGAGGTGGAGTCCAAAGGCTCAAAAGCTGACCTAGAACTAGGTTCAAATCCCATGCTACCGGCGGAGGTCGGATGGGAGGTTTAGTTAAGGTCAGGCCTCTCATGAACCTTGCAACAAGAGGATGAGAGGAGACAGGTTGTCCATTTATAGGTTTTAAGGATGCTGCAATAGCACTTAAATGGACTCGTACTGAATTTGTCTTGAGGCCTGAATTGGAAAGATGCAGGAGATAGTCTAGTAGAGAATTCAAAGGAAGTGCCAGAGGGTCAAGACCCTGTTGAGCACACCAAATGGAAAAACGTTTCCATTTGAAAGCATAGGAACGCCTGGTAGAGGGTTTCCTAGAGGCATGAAGGATATCTGTCACTGATTGAGAAAGATTAAACTCATGAAGGCTTAAGCCTTCAGTAACCAAGCTCGGAGATGTAGGGACTTGGGGTTTGGATGCCACAAAGTCCCTTTCTCCTGAGACAGAAGGTCTGGCGCAGCTCCCAGGTCCAGGGAGGAGCCCTGGGAGAGCTGTAGAAGTAGAGGGAACCACACTTGGCGTGGCCAGCGTGGAGCTATGAGGATCATCGACCCGTGATCCCTCTGAAGTTTGAACAGAGTCTTGGGAATCAAAGGAATGGGTGGAAAAGCATACAGGAATTCCTGACCCCAATGCAGGAGAAAGGCGTCGTTGGCCTGAGCTCCCTGACACGGAGTCCTGGAACAGAACCGGGGAAGTTTGGCATTCCACGGACTTGCAAAGAGGTCTATGTCCGGGGTCCCCCATTCCTGAAAGATTCTGCGTATCTGGTCCATATGCAGGGACCATTCGTGTGGAAGCAGAACTCGACTGAGTCTGTCTGCCCGAGAGTTTTGAACTCCTGGAAGGTATACTGCCAGAAGATGAATTTGATGCTCTCTGGCGAAGGCCCATAATCTGAGAGCTTCGTTGCAAAGCAACGGAGAGCCCGTCCCTCCTTGTTTGTTGACATAGAACATGGCTACCTGATTGTCTGTCTGGGCTAGGACAGTCAGGTTGACAAGGAGGGTGTGGAAGACTGAGGGCAAGGAAGATTGCTCGCAGTTCCAGAAGGTTGATGTGAAGGGTGGTCTCCTGGGGAGACCAGGTGCCCTGAGTGGAGAGGTGTTGGAGATTAGCTCCCCACCCTGTTTGGGAGGCATCTGTTGTGAGGGTTGCTTGGGGCAACGAAGGTTGGAAGGGGGTCCCCAACAACAGATTTTTGGAGGATGTCCACCACTGGAGAGACCAAAACAGACGTTTTGAGGTGAGTACTTGGTCTGAGAGCGCTCCTGATGCTTGAGACCACTGGGTGGCCAAAGTCCATTGAGCTGCCCTCATATGGAGACGAGCGTAGTGCACCACATGGACCGTGGAGGCCATGTGGCCCAGAAGTTGCAGCAGTTCCCTGGCTGACAAGTGACTTCTGGACTGAGCCTGGGAGGCCAAGCTGATTAGTCGTTGGCCTCGGACCAGAGGGAGGTAGGCCATTGCAGTGGTGGAGTCCAAGTGGGCCCCTATGAATTCCAGGGACTGAATAGGGATAAGTTGGGACTTGGGAATGTTTACCACAAGTCCCAGATATTGAAGAATACACCTTGTGCGGTCCAAGGAAATCTGGGCTTCTGACTGAGATGGAGCTCGGATGAGCCAGTCGTCCAGATATGGGAACACGAAGACTCCCATGCCTCTTAGAAATGCGGCTACGACTGCTATGCATTTTGTGAATACTCTTGGAGCAGAGGCGAGACCGAAGGGAAGTACTCTGTATTGGAAATGTTTTCCCTGGAACAGAAATCAAAGATATTTTCTGTGGGATGGATGGATGAGTATATGAGTGTACGCATCCTTGAGATCTAGAGAACAAAGCCAATCCTGACTCTGAAGGTATGGAAGGAGAATGCCCAGAGAGAGCATTTTGAATTTCTCCTTGAATAGAAACTTGTTCAATTCTCTCAGATCTAGGATAGGTTTGAAGCCCCCTGTCTTCTTTGTTATGAGAAAATAAGGGGAGTAGAACCCTAACCCCTGTTGAGGAAGAGGAACCTCCTCTATTGCCCCTTGGGCAAGGAGAGAAGAGACTTCCCAACCCAACAGGGTCAGAAGAGATGGGGGAGAACTGAATTGCCTCACCATGGTATGGGGAGGAAGGCTGGAGAAATGAAGTTTGTAACCCTCTCGGATGATAGAGAGGGTCCATTGCTCTGATGTAATTTGCCCCCATCTAGGAGCAAAGTGAGCTAACCTTCCGGGAATGGTGAGGGGCTCTGGTTGTTCTAGATCCAGAAATGGTAAGTTCTCTAGGGGCAAGTCAAAACCCCTGAGGGGGTTGAGCCTGCTGGGGTGTAGCAGACACTGCAGGCCTTGACTTTACTTGCTTAGCAGCAAAGCGAGGCTGAGCAGATTGTTGGCCAGTATTTGTGGAAAATCTGGCCTTCTTGTAGTAAGGCCTCTTAAAAGGCTTCTTTTTGGCAGGAGTAGAAGTAGACTTAGAAAGTCTATCTAGAGTGGCATTTTCTGCGTCCATTTGAGCAGCTTTAATTTGCCAGTCCTCACCAAATAAGTTCTCACCTGTACAGGGCAGATTCCTTAAGCCATCCACGACCCAGGGTTCTAGGTCAGAAGCCTGGAGCCAAGCAAGACGTCGGGCTGCAATAGCAATTCCCAAAGCCCTGCCTGCAACCTCAAAGGAATCAAAGGCTGCCCTGTTGGAAAACTTGGAGACCTCTGAAAGTTGTGTCACCACAGAAGTGAAGTCCTCCTTTCTATCCTCAGGGATAAAGGGGGCAAAATGCCGTACCTTCAGGGCAAGTTCTCTGAGAAACATGCCCATATAAAGACTGTAGGAATTGATCCTGGCTATAAGCATACTAGCCTGGAAGATCTTTCTACCAAAAGAGTCAAGGATCTTACATTCTCGCCCTGGAGGGGTAGAAGAGTGCCTTTTAGGACTCTATCTTTTTAATGGCAGACTTCACCACAATTGAGTGGTGAGGCAGTTGAGTCTTTCGAAACCCAGGAGGAGGGAGGACCCGGTACATGGTGTCCAACCTACGGGAATGAGGAGACAGTGTTAGAGGAGTCTCCCACAAATCCATCAAGTGTTCTTGAAGGATTTCATGGATAGGCAGGGTAACTGCATCTTTAGGAGCTTTGGAGTATCCTAAAATATCCAATTTCTTTGATCTTGGTTCCGTTCCAGAAGATGTAGCAATAGAAAGCCCTTTAGCTACATCAACAATGAAATCCTGAAAGGATAAATCCTCTGGAGGAGACATCCTCCTCTTTGGAGAAAGCACAGTTACTTACCTGTAACAGGTGATCTCTGGGAACAGCAGGAATTAGTCCTCACATATGGGTACGTCGGTACCGACGGAGCCCGTGCGGGAAAGCTCCCCAGCTTCTTAGAATAGAAGCTTTTGGGACCTCCCACTGCACATGCGCACTGCCTTCCCGCCTTCCTGAACAGCTCTCCTCAGTTTCGAGTTTATAGCTGAGTCAACAGAGAGAGGACAGGAAGATAGATAGATAAAAGATACAACTCCTAGGGGAGGTGGGTGGGTTGTGAGGACTAATTCCTGCTGTTCCCAGAGATCACCTGTTACAGGTAAGTAACTGTGCTATCTCCAGGAACAAGCAGGAATAAGTCCTCACATATGGGGACTCCCTAGCTTAGATGCATGGGATCCCCTGTAAAGGTTCGCCATCTTCGTATGGATCTCAGGCATCCATTCTGGGAAGGTGGGCAGGAGTTGTTTAGGAATGGAACAGGTGCTTGAGGACAGCCTGGCCAAACAAGGCATCCCGGCGGGAGTCCTTGTCCAAACAGTAATGGGCTGTGAAGGTATGAACCGAGGCCCAGGTAGCGGCTCGACAGATCTGATCTATGGAAACAGAGTGCAGATGAGCCATAGAAGTTGCCATGGCCCTCACATTGTGAGCAGTGACATGGCCTTCCAGAGAAATGTTTTTGCTCTGGTAAGCAAAAGAAATACACTGAGCAATCCAATTGGAAAGTGTACGCTTGGAGACTGGAAGTCCCAAATGGGAAGGATCAAAGGCCACAAAAAGTTGAGAAGACTTTCGATGTGGCTGAGTCCTATTAAGGTAAAAAGCGAGAGCTCTTTTACAATCCAGAGTATGAAGGTTCCTCTCTGCATTGGATGCATGAGGAGCTGGAAAAAAGACAGGTAGATATACCTCTTGATTAAGATGAAAAGGCGAGACCACTTTAGGCATAAAGTGGGGATTCGTCCTAAGGACCACCTTATCATGATGAAATCTTGTGTAAGGTGGATTAGCCACTAAAGCCTGCAGCTCACTGATGCGGCGAGCCGAAGTGACTGCAATGAGGAAGATGACCTTCCAGGAAAGAAATTTCAAGGAGGTGGAAAACATTGGCTCAAAAGGTGGCTTCATAAGTTGACCGAGCACTAGATTCAAATCCCATGCGACCGGGGGTGGTCTGATGGGAGGTTTAGTGAGAGTCAGGCCTCTCATGAATCTTGCAACAAGAGGATGAGAGGAGATAGGTTGTCCATTTATATGTTTCAAGGATGCTGCAATAGCACTTAAATGGACTCTTACCGAATTCGTCTTGAGGCCTGCATTGGATAGATGCAGGAGATAATCAAGAAGAGAATTCAAAGGAAGTGCCAGAGGGTCAAGACCCTGCTGAGCACACCAAATGGAAAAACGTTTCCATTTGAAAGCATAGGAACGCCTGGTAGAGGGTTTCCTAGAGGCAGAAAGGATATCTTTCACTGGTTGGGAAAGATGAAAGTCTTGAAGGCTTAAGCCTTCAGTAACCAAGCACTGAGGTGAAGGGATTTGGGGTTTGGGTGCCACAAAGTCCCCTCCTCCTGAGACAGGAGGTCTGGCGCAGCTCCCAGATCCAAGTAGGATCCCTGGGAGAGCTGTAGAAGTAGAGGGAACCACACTTGGCGTGGCCAGCGTGGAGCTATGAGGATCATAGTTCCATGATCCCTCTGGAGTTTGAACAGAGTCTTGGGAATCAAAGGAATGGGTGGAAAGGCATATAGGAATGCCTGATTCCAATTCAGGAGAAAGGCGTCCGTGGCCTGAGCTCCCTGACACGGAGTTCTGGAACAGAACCGGGGAAGTTTGGCATTCCACGGACTTGCAAAGAGGTCTATGTCCGGGGTCCCCCATTCCTGAAAGATTCGGTTTATTTGGTCCAAATGTAGGGACCATTCGTGTGGCAGCAGAACTCGACTGAGCCTGTCTGCCCGAGAGTTTTGAACTCCTGGGAGATACACTGCTAGCAGGTGAATCTGATGCTCTCTGGCGAAGGCCCATAGTCTTAGAGCTTCGTTGCAAAGCGACAGAGAGCCCGTCCCTCCTTGTTTGTTTATGTAAAACATGGCCACCTGATTGTCCGTCTGAACTAGGACAGTGAGGTTGGCTAGGAGGGAGTGGAAGACCTTGAGGGCAAGGTAAATTGCTCGCAGTTCCAGAAGATTGATATGAAGGGTGGTCTCCTGTAGAGACCAAGTGCCCTGAGTGGAGAGAGTTTGCAGATGGGCTCCCCACCCTGTTTGGGAGGCATCTGTTGTGAGGGTTGCTTGGGGTAGCAATGGTTGAAATGGAGCCCCCAACAACAGATTCTTGGTGGAAGTCCACCAGTGGAGGGACCAAAACAGACGATCGGAGGTTTGTATTTGGTCTGAGAGCGCTCCTGACGCCTGAGTCCACTGAGTGGCCAGGGTCCATTGAGCTGCTCTCATATGAAGACGAGCATAGGGCACCACATGCACTGTGGAGGCCATATGACCCAGTAGGCGTAGCATTTCCCTGGCTGTCAAGTGAGTGCTGGACTGAGCTTGGGAGGCCAAACTCAGGAGGCGCTGGCCTCGAACATGTGGAAGGTAGGCCCTTGCAGTGATGGTGTCCAACTGGGCCCCTATGAATTCTAGAGATTGAGTAGGGATGAGATTGGGACTTGGGAAGGTTTACTACCAGTCCCAGATACTGCAAAAGGCTCCTTGTGTGGTCCAGGGAAATCTGGGCCTGTGACTGAGTTGGAGCTCGGATGAGCCAGTCGTCCAGATATGGGAAGACAAAGATTCCCATGCCTCTTAGAAATGCGGCTACGACTGCCATGCATTTTGTGAATACTCTTGGAGCAGAGGCTAGACCGAAGGGGAGTACTCTGTATTGGAAATGTTTTCCCTGAAACAGAAAGCGAAGATACTTTCTGTGGGATGGATGGATGAGTATATGTGTATACGCATCCTGTAGGTCTAGAGAACAAAGCCAGTCCTGACCTTGGAGGTAAGGAAGGAGAATGCCGAGAGACAGCATTTTGAATTTCTCCTTGAAGAGAAATTTGTTCAATTCTCTCAGATCTAGGATTGGTCTGAATCCCCCTGTCTTCTTTGGAATGAGAAAATAAGGGGAGTAGAAACCGGACCCTTGTTGAGGAAGAGGAACCTCTTCTATGGCCCCTTGGGCAAGAAGAGAGGAAACCTCTTGACCCAACAGGGTTAGGAGAGATGGGGGAGAATTGAATGGTCTCACCATATGATGGGGAGGAAGGCTGGAGAAATGAAGTTTGTAACCCTCTCGAATGATAGAGAGGGTCCATTGTTCTGTTGTGATTTGTTCCCATCTGGGAGCAAAGTGAATCAACCTTCCGGGTATGGTGAGAGGTTCTGGTTGTGGTAGAACCAGAAGTGGCAAGTTCCCTAGGAGCAAGTCAAAACCCCTGAGGGGTTGGAGCCTGCTGAGCTACAGTAGCTGCTGCAGGCTTAGCTCGTGCTTGTTTGGATTGCTGACGCTTAGCAGTATAGCGAGGTTGAGAAGACTGCTGGCCAGTATTTGAAGCAACTCTGGCCTTCTTATAGTAAGGCCTTTTAAAAGACTTTTTCTTAGTAGGAATTGAAGTGGACTTTGAAAGTCTTTCCAAGGTGGCATTTTCAGCATCCATCTGGGTGGCTTTGATTTGCCACTCTTCCCCAAATAAGTTCTCACCTGTACAGGGCAGATTCCGTAAGCCATCTAGAACCCAAGGTTCCAGATCAGAGGCCTGGAGCCAAGCAAGACGTCGGGCTGCAATAGCAATGCCCGAAGCCCTACTGGCTCCCTCAAAGGAATCATATGCTGCCCTATTAGAGAACTTAGAAACCTCTAAGAGTTGTTTCACTAGGGAAAGGAATCCCTGCTTTTTATCCTCAGGGATAAAGGGGGCAAAATGCCGCACCTTTTTGGCAAGTTCCTCCAGGAACATGCCCATATAGAGACTGTAGGAATTAATCCTGGCTATAAGCATACTAGCCTGGAAAATTTTCCTACCAAAAGAGTCCAAAGTCTTACATTCCCGTCCTGGAGGGGTGGAAGAGTGCCTTTTGGTACTCCTAATCTTCTTCATTGCAGACTTCACCACAATAGAGTGGTGGGGCAATTGAGTCTTTTGGAAACCAGGAGGAGGGGGGACCCTATACATGGTGTCCAACCTACGGGAATAAGGAGACAAAGTCAAAGGATTTTCCCAGAAATCCATCAGTTGTTCTTGAAGGATTTCATGGATAGGCAGGGTAACTGCCTCCTTAGGGGCCTTTGAGTATCCCAAAATATCCAGTTTTTTGGATCTGGGTTCCTTTTCAGAGGATGTGGTAATAGAAAGGGCTGTAGCCATATCTAAAACAAAGTCCTGGAAGGACAAATCCTCTGGAGGGGACATTCTCCTTTTAGGAGAAGAGGGCTCCTCAGGTAAGTTGAGTGAAAACTCAGCAGAATCATCAGAGGAGTGAAAATCCTCAGAGGAATCGGTGCTTTCCTCTAACGCACGATACGCGTACCGATCGGTATCGATATCGGGCGTATCGGGTATGGAACCGGTATGGAGCGAAAGCCCATACGGTACCGACTTGCGTTTAGAGGTGGACGGCCTCGATACCGGCATGGCGGACGATACCGGTATCGGGCCCGGAACCGCTGAAAACGGAACCGATGGCGTTGCAGCTTTAATGAAAGCCATGACGGCCTGCTGCATGGACTGTACAGTATCGCCCATGGACGCCATAGCTGCCTGGATGTCGGTACCGGAGTGACCCGGTACCCCAGAGCAGGCTAACAGGTGATCTGTCGAGGCCGTAGCATCGATATCAACCTGAGACCCCTGAATTGGCGTTTTTGGAAGTTGGACTTCCCGCCGGGGTTGTTTGGCTGGGGCAGGGTCCTCAAGTTCTAAGCTAAGAGCCTCTCGATGCTTTGAAGGAGATTTGCTCTTTGAGGACTTGCCCACAGAAGGTTTGGTTACCTGAGATCCATCCGGAGAAGAAGACCTGGATGACTGTGATGCTGTATTCTCTGAAGCAAACAGCACATGGAATTTGTTGGCCCGGTTCTGCAGCCCACGTTTAGACATGTGGGAGCAAGATGGGCAGTCCGGTATGGAATGGTCAGGCCCCAAACATTTCACACACCAGTCATGGGTGTCTGTGACTGAAATAACAGCATTACATTTGGTACACTTCTTAAATCCAGGGGCTGGCTTCTCCATGAGGAGAAATTGAGTAGGCCGAGAGGCCTCTCTGAAGTGACCAAAAAGCTAAAAAATAAGAAAAAAGAATTATAATTTTTTAAAGAAAGAAAGAAAAGACCGGCGATACCGGTATCGGTATGGGGAAGGCAGGTACGCGGTCTAAAGAAACAAATAAAATAACAATTTCTTCAGCGGTGACAGGAACACGACCTGCTGGCTCCGCGGAAAAAGAGAAACTGAGGAGAGCTGTTCAGGAAGGCGGGAAGGCAGTGCGCATGTGCAGTGGGAGGTCCCAAAAGCTTCTATTCTAAGAAGCTGGGGAGCTTTCCCGCACGGGCTCCGTCGGTACCGACGTACCCATATGTGAGGACTTATTCCTGCTTCTTCCTGGAGATGAGGGCTCCTCAGGAAGATCAAGCTCAGCAGAGTCATCAGAGGAATTGAACTCATCAGAAGAATCTGAGTATTCTCTCTGTGCTTCCAATGCACGATACGTGTACCGACCGATATCGACATCGGGCGTATCGGGCATGGGATCGGTATCGGGCAAAAGCCTGAATCCGGCATGCGGAACCGATCGACGCTTGGAAGTCGATGGTCTCGGTTCCGGTGTGGATACCGGAACCGGAGTCGGTACCGATTGGCGTCGCAGCCTTAATGAAAGCCAGAACGGCCTGCTGCATGGTCTGGACAGTATTGCCCATGGACGCCACTACTGCCTGGATGTCGGTACCGGTATCAGCCGGTACCCCAGAGCAGTCTAACAGGTGATCGGTCGAGGCCGTGCCATCGATGTCAACCTGTAACCCCATAGATGGTGCTTTGGAGACCGGAGCCTCCCGCCGGGGTTTTTTGGCCTGGGCAGAATCCTCGAACTCAAGATTGAGAGCCTCTCGATCTTTTGAAAGAGATTTGCTTTTAGAGGATTTGCCCACAGAAAGTTTGGTTACCTGAGATCCATCCGGAGAGGAAGACCTGGATGACTGTGATGCTGGATTATCTGAAGCAAACAGCACATGGAACTTGTTGGCCCGGTTCTGCATACCACGTTTAGACATCTGGGAGCAGAATGGGCAGTCCGGTATGGAGTGGTCAGGTCCCAAACATTTAAGACACCATTCATGGGTGTCTGTGAGAGAAATAACAGCACTGCACTTGATACACTTTTTAAAACCAGGAGCTGGCCTCTCCATGAGGAGAATTTGTGTAGGCCTGAAGGCCTAGCAAAAGTTACCACATTGTGCTGAAAATAAAAAATGATTTTTTTTTTTTTTTTAAAGAAATAAAGAAAGAGAGACCGGCGGTACCGGTTTTGGTATGGGGAAGGCAGGTACGCGGTCAAAAGAAACAAATTAAAATAACAATTTCTTCAGCGGTGACAGGAACACGACCTGCTGGCTCCGCGGAAAAAGAGAAACTGAAGAGAGCTGGTAAGGAAGGCGGGAAGGCAGCGCGCATGCGCTGTGGGAAGCCCCAAAAGCTTTTCATCTGAAAAGCTGGGGAGCTTTCCCGCGCCGGCTCCGTCGGTTCCGACGTACCCATATGTGAGGACTTATTCTTGCTTGTTCCTGGAGATAAGGGCTTCTTCCCCGAGGCCCTCTTCTTCTGAGAAGGGGCAGAGGTTTTCCTGGAGAGACGAGTTCTGGTGAGAGTCTCCGTCTCGATTTGTGCAGCCTTCTCATCCATGGGCTTGCCAAAGAGGTTATCACCTCGGCAGGGGACATCGACCAACTTGTCCTGCACCCAGGGCTCGAGGTCGGACGACTGGAGCCAAGCCTGGCGGCGTCCACCGATGCCGGCAGCGGCTACTCGAACCGAAGCCTCAAAACCATCATAGGCTGCTCGAGAAATAAATTTGGAGCACTCCCGAATACCAATAGACAAGGATTGAAACCTCTGCAAAGGTTCATCGGAGAGACCAGCAGAGAACCCGGCTATTTCTTTAGCCAGGTCTCGGAGATACATGCCCATGTAGAGCTGGTACGTCTGGACTCGACAAGCAAGCATAGAGCCCTGGAAACACTTCCTACCGAGGGCATCCAGGCTACGGGCTTCCCTACCAGGGGGCACCGAGGAGTGCATCTTCTGACTTTTCAGTCTATGCATGGCCGATTCCACCACCATGGAATGGTGCGGTAGTTGTGCCTTTTGGAACCCGGGGCTCTTGCGGACTCGATAAATGGAATCGACCCGCTTGCTCAATACCGGCGACGACGCCGGGCTCTCCCACATGCGGAAGAGAAGTCGTTCCAGCATGGGAGGAACCGGTACAATAAAGGCCTCCTTTGGGGGAGAGTCATATTGGAGGGCATCGAGTTCTTCGACTCGAGGCTCCTCCTCGGGATCCGCAGGGAAGGCCAAGGCCTTGGCCATATCCCTTACGAAGTCCGAGAACCGGGTATCCTCCGGGGGGGACCGTCTCCGAGGCTCGGACTCGGGGGAGTCCGATGGGACACACCGAGTCCGAAAGGAACCAGGTGACTCTTCGTCCTCAGATTCCCAGGCCGACTCCTCGGAGGAGGAGTCGACCGGCTCCGGTCGGGTGGGTACTGGAGCCATCCGCCCCGACGCCGAGGGAGTCAGCGTCGACGACCTCGGTCCCGAACGGGAAGCCGAAGGAGACCTCGACCGAGGATCGACCCGAGCCCTCATGGACTCGAGGATCGGCTCGGTCTCCGGGGTCGACTTGGAAGTCGACGTCCCTGTGGTCAGGACAGAAGCACCAGCGAGGCCAGCGATCAATGCCCGCTGCTGGTCCATGAAGGCAGCCAAGCTGACCTCCAAGGCCGTCAACCTGAGTCCGAGCTCAGGAGACCCAGCAGCCCCCGACTCGGGCCCCGACGGCGTCGGGCCTGACGTCGGCTCCTTCGGAGGCGAGTCCACGAGGACAACAGTACTCACGTGAGCGGGCAAGTCCTCCTCGAGTCGAGGATGTTTCGATGGCCTCTCCGACTCCAAGGACCCGGGACGGGAATCGGGGCTATGCGACCTGGCACTCGAGGAACCAGGAGCGTCCACCGAACCCGCCCTCGCGGGTTTCTTCTTCCAAAGATGATCCCGGGTAGGAGACCCCCTTTCAGAGGAACTGCGACGATGCTCAGGACCAGAGTCCCGAGAAGTCGAAGCCTCTGACGAGGTCCGAGCCCGGCCGGAGTCAGAGAAGATACGCTCCCGCTGGTGCTGCCGACTCCTCAATGCTTTTGAGGACATCTTGCCACATGGCCCGCAGATCATGGAGTTATGATCCGGGCCTAGGCAGCGGAGGCAGAAGTCGTGAGTGTCTGTAAGAGACATAAGTTTCTTACAGAGGTCACACTTTTTGAAGCCACTGGCCGCCATAGGGGGAAAAAGGGCCCCTGCGAGGTCGAACGACCGGGCAGCCAGGGAAAAGAAAAAAGCTCGAAGTCTGTCACTAAGGACAAGAAAAACCGAAAAATAACGGACGGACTCGTAACCGGCGTCGCGAGTCCGGACGGGAAAAGAACCGGCGTCGAACCGAAGAAAAATAAAGAAAATAATGAAAAATCAACTTTTCTGCGGGGGATTCACAGGCAACATCTGTAGGGCTCCGCGGAAAAAAGAAGACTGAGCAAGATGGCACCCTTGGGCGGAAAGAGGACCGCGCATGCGCGCTGCAATTCCCAAAGGCTTTCTTTGAAAGCTGGGGAAATTTGCTCCGCGAGGGCTCCGTCGGCGCCGACGTCACCCATATGTGAGGACTGACTTCCTGCTTGGTCCTGGAGAAAATATTTCTCTAAGTTTGAAAAAGAAAAGAATAAAGCACCGGCGGTACCGGTATCGGTGGGAAAGACAGCCGCGACCACAAGAAAATAAGGATTTTAAAGAAAAACGTTTCTGCGGTGACAGGAGGACGTCCTGTTGGCTCCGCGGAAAAATGAAAACTGAGGAGAGGCAATGGGAAGGGCGGGAAGTCAGCGCGCAGGTGCGAGGGATGCTCCCAAAAGCTTTCTGATTGGATGCTGGGGAGCATTCCCGTGCAGGCTCCGTCGGTACCGACGTACCCATATGTGAAGACTCATTCCTGCTTGTTCCTGGAGATAGCTAGAATTCCCCCCTTGCGTACCGCTTGAATAACGGATCGCAGAGTCTCCATTCGAAAGTGTGGTACCTTGACGCCTTTGAGATCCAAGATAGGACGAAAGGAGCAGTCTTTTTTTTTTTGGCACCACGAAATACAGAGTAACGGCCTAGTCCTCTTTCCAACAGTGGAACTGGACGAATGGCATCTAAACGCTGGAGTCTGAACGAATCAAGATCCACTGCCCATTGACGCAGCCAGAGCCATCTCCGAGCTACTGTCACCAGTGCTACGGAGCGAGCTGACAGCCGCAAAAGATCAGAGAAGGCCTCTGCCAGGAATGCAGCGATGGATTCTAAACGAGCCAACTCGGGATCACCTGGAAGCTGCTGAATCCATCGAAGGGAGGCCCGTGCTGCTAGACCTCTGCACACCCCTGCTTGAAGGGAAAGAGCAGACGATGAAAAACCCATCTTTAGCAGACTCTCAACTTTTTAGGTCTTGCTAGTCACGGAGTGCTACTCCGCCCTCAACCAGAATTGTGGTATGCTTGGTGACCCCGGTCACTAACGCATCAACCTTCGGGTATGTCAGCCAACGGTCCAAGTCAGAGGGAGACCAAGGATATAACTGACCAATACCGCGTGCCGTACATAGAGAGGACTCTGGAGAGTCCCACTCTCGAGATACCATATGCTGTAACTCGGCTGGAAAGGAAAAAGCTTTGGAAGGCTTACGAATGCCCTGTAAAATGGGATCCAGCTGCAACAGGGTTTGATAACGCTGAGGAACAGGCGTGTCAACTAGACGTAGCGACTTCATCACCTGTGTGATTAGGGCCTGCAACTCCTCTTTCCAAAAAAGTCTGATATCTTGAGAGCCCTCGTAAACTGTCAGCGAAGAATCAGAAGGAGAATATTCCCCATCTTCTTTCTCCAATGAGTCAGGGCTCACCTCCGACGATTTAAAGTCTTCTTGAATATCCGTAGTGTCCAGCAAGCCACATGCAACGTTCCTGGAAGGACGTACTGCTTTAAGGTCTGAGGACTTTCGGGACCGCTTGCGAGACCCCACCATATCCTTGTCTGCTACCGGCCGGGTGCTGGAGGTATACCAAAAGATTCCAAACGCCACAGGTGCCATGCCTGGCGGAAGAGCGTCAGGAACTCACTGTCAGCCAAGGCTGCCGTGGCTTCCAGCAGCTGTGGAAGCAAAATGGGAGCTGACTGAGTCCATTCTGCAGGAAGATCCTGCTGCAGGGGCTCTAAGGAGGGAGGAGTTAAGGCGCTGATGTCCCCAGCTGGCAGCGCAGTGGGGATGGAGGAGGAAGATTCTCCTGGATGCAGCATGCAGGTGGAACATAAGCAATCTATTAACTCCTTTATCTTATTATTACATATAATACAGCTGTGCAGAGAAACAGACATTGCAGAGGCTTAAACCCTTTGTTTACAAAAAAAAAAGAAAAAAAAATCAAGATAGGCTTAGGGAAACAGAAGACTTCAAAGAAAAGGGATTTTGAAACTCCCTGTGTCTTCACAGCATGTTTAAATGTTTTGAAATTGCTGCCCAGAGCTGCTCCCTCCAAAAAAAAAAAACACTGAAGAGAAATCCCTCCTGATTTTCAAAATGGCCGCCGGCACAGAAAATCTGCAAAATAAAAGTTTCCTAAGCTCTAAAAACCTTAAAAATGCAGCAAAATCGCTGGGGAAGAGGCAAGGAGTGCTGCTAGCAACTTAAAAATTCAAATCCTGACGAACCCTGAATCACCAGAAACGGAGGGGAGAAGGAAACTGTCAGTTATTCACTGTGCTGGTACAGAGGAGCTGAGTTCCCATGGAGGAGAAGAGAAACTTTCAAAGTCAGTATAAGGTAATTACAGGGACTGTAAGGTAGGGAAATTAGAGTTTGATCCCTCTGCAGCCACTTAGACCCTCATGGCAGGGGCTGGAAGGTGTTTCTGGAGAGAAGGGGAGCTGCACAGACAGTGAAATCAGGAGCTCAAAGCCTGCTGTATTGCTGATTACAGAAAATACAGCTATTAAGGAGGGAAGCCTGGGAAACCCAGAGAAACACCTCGTCTGCTCTGGGTGCATCCAGGAAATAAAAATGAAGAAAAGAAAATAGGAACTTCAAACCCCAGCTGAACAGACCCTGATGAAACCGGAAGTGAAGGAATCAGGTCAGAGACAGCCAGTCCCGATGCAGCTGAAATAAACCCAGGGCAGCTGAGGCAAGTAAGAAAACAGTTTACTTACAGTTTCTCTCAGAAATTGATACCTGATCCTCCTGCTGATGTCTAAGCCCTCGTGGCAAAGACTCAGCGCTGCTTAAAGAAAATCGGGAGCTCTACTGAAGCCAGGCTCAGGAGCTCCACAAGTTTATCTGGGGAATCAAGTTGCTGGGAAACCCAGAGTAACACCTCTTGTGTACTCTGGGTGCATCCAGGAGCCTCAAGATACAGTGAAAAAAATAAATTGTAGAACAAGCTTGAAGAACACCCTCATCTGCTGAGACAGAGAAACCTGATTTTAGGGGAGTCCTTCGTCCAGCTAACAAGCCCTCATGGCCAGATGCTGGGGACTCTTCATGTCAGCGAGCTCTACTGTGTCAGAAACAGGAGCTCAGCTGCAAACACCCTGGTGCACAGTGAAACAATACTGGCAGCAACAGGCAAGTGGAAATATCAGTCCCCAAAGGGATTCTACATAATTTTAAAGATTTTGAGGGAAAAACAACAAAAGCAACCAGATCTGCTGGAGACAGAGAAATACTGAGGGAGACCCCTAGGGGTAGGACCATATCACCAGAGTCCAGCCTATGAGAGCTCTGGTAGAATTCTCCGTCTCCAAGATCTGCTGGCAGGGAGACACAACCCGTTTGTCTGGACTGGTCTAGCAGTATGACTAGGAAAGGTGGTTTAGGACCCCTTGGAACTCTGCAACAGTGGATCCTCCAGAGGCTCCTCTGTCATGGGAGACACAAGCACCATATTCAATGCTGCCAACGAATGAGCTATTAGGCAAAGAGTCCTTCAATATGGAACATCCTAAATACTCCAGGTCCTTCCATGGAGGGATTTCACCCTCTTCCAGCTCTTTTCCACCAGATTAGCCCCAAATGTCTGCGGGTCCTTCGTCCAGCAACCCAGACTCTCGGGAGCCTGGAAGGTACAGGCCACCTTTGACCTTACTTTCCCCCTGAAGCCAAACATCTTCAGGTCGCGTGAGCGCCCTTCGTGGAGGCTCCACTACCAAATCGCATGGCTGTGAACACCCTGGGGAACTGTTTACTTCTCCTGCCTGCTGCTTAAGGCAGTAGGCCTGGTGCATCACCAAAATGAAGTCCGGTGAAAAAAGAAGCTATCCACAGCAGCTGTCAACAGGCCCGGAATGTGTCTATGGGCTCTGTCTCTCTTGCCTGTCTTTTTATGCCATGGAGCACTTAAAATGGCTGCTGGCTCCTGCATGGCTTTTAACCCCACCAAATTCATGACCTGACCTGTCTCCTGCACTCCTTCTGGCATTGTTGTGGCACCCTCCATGCCTTCCAACACGTACACCTGCTGCAGAACCTTTCCCTGACACAGACCACACTGGCACACCCCATCTTTTGACAGCTCACAGCTCCCCAAGCACACTACACATTTGGGAGCCGGGACACGTATACATGGAGGGAACAGTGGGCACTGTTTGCAGACTTCAAAACAAACTGGCCAAGCACAAAGTAATTTAAAATAAAAGAACCGCAATAAGTCCTTTACTTGCTCTCCGGGTTGCCTGCTGCACCGTACACCTTTATACCTTAGAGACTAGTGCTCGCGGAGGATGCCTGTCACTGACCTGACGAGCGATAGGCTTCCCAGCTGGGGGGGGGGGGGGGGGGAGGGCGAGGGCCCTGGCCTACCAGGCAGACTTAAACCCTTTCGAATATGCCTTTTATTTATTTTTCTCTTTTTACTGGGCTACATCAGGTTCTGATAGAGAGCCTGTCCATACCCAGCCCAATGCTGTACATCACATATCAATGATGAACCCTTTGCACAATACCTGAACCAGCCTGCCAGACCTAATCAGGTGGACATGCAGCCCGAATCCAGCAGACCTCTCAATGCTCCTCTTCAAATCATATCACTTTTTGATCTTTTTTGTTGTTTTTGTTTATTTTTTCTAGTCTACTAGGCCTAAACCTTCCAGTGTAGTGCACCACTAGGAGGATACTCTCCAGCTGCTGGGAAAGCAGTTACTTACCTGTAACAGGTGATCTCCGGAACAGCAGGAATTAGTCTTCACGCGTGGGAGACGTCGCCGACGGAGCCCGCACGGGAATGCTCCCCAGCATCCAATCAGAAAGCCTTTGGGAGCATCCCCCGCGCCTGCGCGGTGGCTTCCCGCCCTTCCTACTGCCTCGCCCCAGTTGAGTTTCATAGCTGAGCCAGAAGGAGAGGAAAGGAAGGAATAGAGAAAATAGAGATACAACTCTTAGGGGAGGTGGGCGGGTTGTGAAGACTAATTCCTGCTGTTCCGGAGATCACCTGTTACAGGTAAGTAACTGTGCTATCTCCAGGAACAAGCAGGAATGACTCTTCACACGTGGGGACTCCCTAGCTAAGGATGCCCGGGGAGATCCTAGAGCGCAGCCCAGGACGGGATGGCATTTGCCCAACCTGAATCCCCAGCATCCACTGAGGGATGGAGGGCAGGAGTTGAATAGAGGAAGCTGTAGAGGAACAGCGAATCTAAAGACTACAGAGGAAAGTCTTTAGAGTGCAGAACAGGTACCATTAAGATACAGCAAAAAAAAAAACCCAGGCTACGGGAGAGTAGTCAGAGGGCTGCATGAAGAGTATCATTAAGCATTTAATGAGTAAATGACCTAGTACCATATAGAGCTTACCGGACATTAAGTTTTAAAGAATTAATGGTTTAGAACCCTCTATAGCTTACCCACCGGGTTGTCGGAAGTAGTCCTGTGATAAAGGCACTGTAGACACAGTAGCGAGGTCATCAAGGAAACTTCACCGCAGCGAGGAGGAAGTTCCAAATCCAGAAGGCCATGAGATCCAGGCGTCAGCTGGGTCAGGAGAAGGACGGCAGGTCTTCCAGGAGGCTTAATGCAAGCTGAGCACTCCCTTAGGAGTAGAGTCCAGAACTCAGAGGACTAACAGTGGAAGACAGGCCGAACTAGAGAGCCTATCCCGGAGAAGAGTAGAGGTGTACCCCGGAGCAGAAGGAGTACACAGTCTGCCCTAGCGAGAGATAGGGAGAGAAGGGTCCGGACCTCCGGGAGGAGGACCTAACTGAAAAAAGGAGCTGTTGACTTCACAGCAGTAGGGTACCACCAGTCGGTGGGCCGAATGAGGAATAGGCAGGCGGACTGGCCGGACCCCCGGGGGGGGGGGGGGGTGTACCGGCCATAGGGGTAAAAAGGCGGTAGAACACAGGTACTGTTGGCATCGCCCAATAGGCGCCTATCAAGCAGGTGATATTTAGTATATCTAAACCGGTGGACATGGGGACGCCCCCTCCGGTACTAACGCAGGTACGCCGGGGGGCCTACCTCCATGAGCAGTACCCTGGTAAGGCGGATCTGCCATCAATCCCCAGAACGTCCACCTGGAGAGGGCCTCAAGATCCGTCAGAAGAGGGATCTTTTTCGGAGGGCAAGGGCAGATCGGCGAGCTAAGAGCGCGGTAGCGTGGGGGACGGAGGATAACATCAGTCCGGTAGAACGCCTCAGGGGTTGGAGGCCCTATATGTGTCCAAAGGACCTGCACGCAGAACTCGTCCCCCGCACAATCGGGGGACATGAGGGTATAGTCCCTGGTAAGTATTGCGGGACTATAGCGGCTGGAAGGGGAATTCCGGTACGGAAGCAATCAGCAAGGGAATACTGGCTGAGAGAGGTTCGGGGACGTACCGAAGAGTAAGTAGGGTGACCGTGGGCCATAGCTATCATGGAGTAAGGTGGTCTCCCTTTCCCACGGAGGAGAATACCTGAACCCCTAGATAAGTCCCCGAACCATTCGTCAACTGAACGAGCCCCAGAGTAGAGCTCGATTTTAAACTTCTGGCAAGGAGGTTAAGTGCAGGCAGCCGCCCACCCGAGCCTAAAAATGCTTAGTATGAGAGTCCTGACACGGGCCCGGGGACATCAACCCGGGGTGAGAGGCCCTTGCTTGGGCGCGCCTGGAGGGTGGGAGGAGGGCTGACATTTCCTCTTCCTAGGGAAGGGGGGTCTGGAGAGGCGTTTACCACCGCCGGGTGAGGGCCGGGCCCTAGGCTGACTGCTAACTCTGGGAAGGGTAGCGAAGCACTGTGCGACCTGACGTAAGGCTTCGCTATTGAAGAGGTGATCTCCGTCGCAGGGAGAATTACCCAGGTTGTGCTGTGCCCGTCTACACAACTCGGACGCCTACAACCATGCTGTACGGCGTGCTCTAATGGAAACAGCAGAGGCTCTGCTGACCGACCGGAAGGAGTCCAGAGAAGCACGAGAAAGGAATCCGGAGATATTCCTGCATTGGTAAAGAAGCAGGGAATATTCAAAGGCCTTGGTTGCAGATACGAAGGGGGATAACCGAGATAACCTCTCGGTGACCTCCCAAAGCGACAGACTCATAAAATATATATGAAATAATTCTGGCCGCCAGCATAGACGTTTGGAAGGCTTGACGTCCTAGAGAGAGTAGTTACTCACCTGTAACAGGTGTTCTCCAGGAGCAGCAGGAATCAGTCCTCACATATGGGTGACGTCGGCGCCGACGGAGCCCTCGCGGAGCAATTTTCCCCAGCTTTCAAAGAAAGCCTTTGGAAATTGCAGCGCGTATGCGCGGTCCCCTTCCCGCCCAAGGGTGCCATCTTGCTCAGTCCGATGACATAGCTAAAAGACAGAAAAAAATTTGCAAAAAACGAAACATAGGACTGCAACTCCAAGGGGAGGAGGGAGGGTTGTGAGGACTGATTCCTGCTGCTCCTGGAGAACACCTGTTACAGGTGAGTAACTACTCTTTCTCCAGGACCAAGCAGGAAGTCAGTCCTCACATATGGGACTCCCAAGCTTAAGGCTACCGGAGACCCTAAGCCCAAAAAAGGAGCTCCCTCAAGCTCAGTAGCACAGAAGGAAGGAATCTTCTCTGAGTACGCCTCCAACCGGTAGCCCAACATCCGGGATGGAGGGCAGGAGTTGCCTATACCTCAAAGAGATTACGGAGGACTGCCTGTCCGAAAGCACTGTCCCTGCGGGACTCCCTCTCCAGGCAGTAATGGGCTGCAAAAGTCTGGCTTGAAGACCAAGTAGCGGCCCGGCAGATGTCTGCCAATGGAACAGAGCGGAGGTAAGCGGAGGCCGGCTGCCCCATAAGCCCAAGCGATACAGTCAGCAATCCAGATGGACAGAGTACGCTTGGAGACAGGGAGCCCCAACTTACTGGGGTCATAAGACACGAAGAGCTGAACAGCCCTTCGGTGCTCCCGCGTACGGTCAAGGTAGAAGGTTAACGCCCTCCTACAGTCCAGGGTATGCAGGACCATTTCAGCTCGGCTGGAGTGTGGCCTGGTAAAGAAGGTCGGAAGTACCACCTCCTGGTTGATGTGAAAAGGGGAAACCACTTTAGGAAGAAACTTAGGGTGAGTCCGTAGGACTACCCTATTCTTGTAGAACCTAGTGTAAGGAGGATCAGATACTAGGGCCTGTAGCTCACTAACGCGTCTAGCAGAAGTGAGGGCTACCAAGAATAAGGTTTTCCAAGAAAGAAAATGAAGATGACAGGTAGCCATAGGTTCAAAAGGCGGACAGGTAATCCGCTGTAAAACCACATTCAGATCCCAGTCAGGGGCTGGTGGGCGCAAAAGTGGTTTAAGGAGAAGGAGGCCTCTGAGAAAACAAGCCACTAGAGATGGCTGGAAAGAGGCCTGCCATCCACCAGCATGTGATGCGCAGAAAGAGCACCGAGGTGGACCCTGACCGAGTTGGACTTAAGTCCAAGATTGGAGAGGCAAAGCAAGTACTGCAAGACCACTGATGCTGAACAGGAGAAGGGATCTTGAGACTGCTGAGCACACCAGACGGAGAACCGACGCCACTTAAGAGCGTAGGACCTCCGGGTGGAGGGTTGCCTGGAGGCCAAGACGACTTCCTCCACATCTGGAGGGGAGCAAGGACTACCCTTTTAGCAGCCAGGCCATCAGATGAAGGGACTGGAGGTTGGGGTGTAGGAGAGTCCCGTGATCCTGGGTCAGGAGATCGGGCTGAAACCCCAGAGGGAGAGGAGTGTCCACCGCCAGCTGCATCAGAAGCGGGAACCAGGGCTGTCTCAGCCACCGGGGGAGCCACCAGGATCATCGAGGCTCTGTCTCTGAGAACCTTGAAGAGCGTCCAAGACACTAGTGGCATGGGAGGAAAGGCATACAAGAGGCCTGTGGACCATGGAATCAGAAAAGCATCCGCCGCTACTCTGAGAGGATGCGGTTGTCGAGAGCAGAATCTGGGAAGTTGCCGGTTCTGAGGACTGGCAAACAGATCCATGGTGGGGAGGCCCCATTTGAGAAAGATCCACTGAAGCAGTAACGGATCCAATCTCCACTCGTGTGGTTGGAGGATTCTGCTCAGTTTGTCTGCCAGGCAATTTTCTTGACCCGGGAGATAAACAGCTTTGAGGAGGATGCCGCGGTTGACGGCCCAAGAGCACAGCTTTTGTGCTTCCCGACAGAGAAGGAAGGAGCCTGTGCCCCCTTGTTTGTTCACGTAGAACATCGCAACTTGATTGTCCGTCTGGACCAGCACAGACTGGTGAGAAGTGAGGTGGGAGAAGGCCCTCAGAGCCAGGCGGATAGCTCTAAGCTCCAGGAAGTTGATCTGCTGGGCAGACTCCCAAGGAGTCCAGAGGCCTTGAGTACATGTCCCTTGGCAATGTGCTCTCCAACCCAGGAGAGAAGCATCGGTCGTCAGGACCTGAGAAGGCGGAGGAGACTGAAAAGCCATTCCTAGCACTAGGTATGGCAGATGAAGCCACCATTGCAGAGAAGAGACCAGCGGGTCGGAGATCTGTACGGAGTCCGCTAGGCTCCCAGTGGCCTGATGCCATTGTGTGCGAAGGCACCATTGAGCAGGCCGCATGTTCAGGCGGGCATTGGGGGTCACATGGACTGTGGAAGCCATATGGCCGAGCAGTCTCAGAAATTGCTTGGCAGAGACCAGGGAATTGCTGTGAAAGTGGCTGGCAAGATCCATGAGCCTGTTTGCTCTGTCGAGAGGCAGAAAGGCTCGCGCCTGAAGCGTGTTTAATCTTGCGCCGATGAACTCGAGATCTAAGGAGCATAGCCAGTCTCCCTGCTGGAGGTAGGGCAGCAAGATTCCAAGGGTAAGCATCTTGAACTTTTCCTTTGCGAGGAACTTGTTGAGGTTCCGCAAGTCCAGGATGGGTCTGAGGCCTCCTGTTCGTTTTGGTATCAGAAAGTACCTGGAGTAAAAGCCTTGACCTCTCAGGTGGTGGGGCACCGGTTCCACAGCCTGTTCCTGAAGAAGACTTGCTAACTCCTGAAGGAGTAAGTCCCTGTGCAGAGGGAGTCTGAGAGACTCCCCTGGAAAGTAGGAGGGAGGTACCTGGTGGAAATGCAAAAGATAGCCCTCTTGGACTATGTGAAGCACCCAGGTATCTGTAGTGATGTTGGACCACCTGTGGGCAAAGTGGACCAGCCGGCCTCCCGTGCTGAGAGAAACCAGCTGAGGGGGAGAGGCTATGCTGATGAAGTCAAAACCCCCACCCTGCTGAGCAGGGGCTGGTGTAGTGGGCTTGGGGGCTTGCTGCCTACGGGACCCATTATCCCGTCCCATGGCTGCTGACCCTGTTGGGGAGCTGCTGAGGCCTGATGAGGGTAGTGTTTATAGGCAACCGCCTTCCTCGGGTAAAAGGGCTTTTTCCCCGAGCCCTTCTTCTTCTGAGAAGGGGCAGAGGTCTCCCTTGAGAGCCGAGTCCTGGTGAGAGTCTCGGTCTCGATCTGTGCAACCTTCTCATCCATGGGTTTGCCAAAGAGGTTTTCACATCTGCAGGGGACATCGACCAACTTGTCCTGCACCCATGGCTCGAGGTCGGATGACTGAAGCCAAGCCTGTCGGCGGGCACCGATGCCGGCTGCAGCTACTCGAACCGATGCTTCAAAGCCATCGTAGGCTGCTCGAGAGATAAACTTTGAGCACTCCCGAATACCAGTTGACAAGGCTTGGAACCTCTGCAAAGGTTCTTCGGAGAGACCAGCAGAGAACCCGGCTATTTCTTTAGCCAGGTCTCGGAGATACATGCCCATATAGAGCTGGTAGGTCTGGACTCGATAAGCAAGCATAGAGCCCTGGAAACACTTCCTACCGAGGGCATCCAGGCTTCAAGCCTCCCGACCGGGAGGCACCGAGGAGTGCATCTTCTGACTCTTAAGTCTATGCATGGCCGATTCCACCACCATGGAATGGTGCGGTAGTTGTGCCTTTTGGAACCCGGGGCTCTTGCGGACTCGATAAATGGAATCGACCCGCTTGCTTAACACCGGCGGCGACGACGACGGGCTCTCCCACATGCGGAAGAGAAGTCGTTCCAGCATCGGAGGAACCGGTACAGTAAAGGCCTCCTTTGGGGGAGAGTCATACTGGAGGGCAGCGAGCTCTTCGGCTCGAGGCATCTCCTCGGGATCCGCGGGGAAGGCCAAGGGGGGGACCGTCTCCGAGGTTCGGACTCGGGGGAGTCCGATGGGATACACCGAGTCCGAAAAGAACCAGGTGACTCTTCCTCGGATTCCCAGGCTGACCCCTCGAAGGAGTCGTCGAGCGGCTCCGGTCGGGCGGGCATCGATGCCGTCCGCCCCGACGCCGAGGGAGTCGGCGTCGATGACCTCGGTCCCGAACGGGAGGCCGAAAGAGACCGTGACCGAGGATCGACTCGAGCCCTCATGGACTCGAGGATCGGCTCGGTCTCCGGGGTCGACTTGGACGTCGACGTCCCGGTGGTAAGGGCAGAAGCACCGGCGAGGCCAGCGATCAATGCCCGCTGCTGGTCCATGAAGGCAGTCAGACTGCTCTCCAAGGCCGTCAACCTGAGTCCGAGCTCAGGAGACCCAGCAGCCCCCGACTCGGGCCCCGACGGCGTCGGGCCCAACGTCGGTTCCTTCGGAGGCGAGTCCACGAGGACTACAGCACTTACGTGAGCAGGCGAGTCCATCTCGAGACAAGGATGTTTGGAAGGCCTCTCCATCTCCGAGGACCCGGGACGGCTATCGGGGCTATGCGACCTGGCCCTCGAGGAACCAGGAGCGTCCACCAACGCCGCCCCCGCGGGTTTCTTCTTGCGATGATGTTCCCGGGTAGGAGACCCCCGCTCAGAGGAACTTCGACGATGCTCAGGACCAGAGTCCCGAGACGTCGAAGCCTCTGACGAGGTCCGGGCCTGGCCGGAGTCAGAGAAGATACGTTCCGCTGATGCTGCCGATTCCTCAACGCTTTTGAGGACATCCTGCCACACAGACCACAGATCATCGGGTCATGATCAGGTCCGAGGCAGCGGAGGCAGCAGTCGTGTGTGTCGGTAAGAGACATGAGCTTCTTACACCGATCACACTTCTTAAACCCGCTGGCAGCCATCGGGGGAAAAAGGGCCCCTGCGAGGTCAAAAGACAGGGCTGCCAGTGAAAAAGAAAAAAAGGCGCGAAATCTGTCACGAAGGACAAAAAAACGAAAAATAAAGAACGGACTCGCAACCGGCGTCGCGGATCCGGGCGGGAAAAGAACCGGCGTCGAACCGAGAAAAAAGACAAATAAAATCAACTTTTCTAGCAGGGAATTACAAACGTCTGTAGGGCTCCGCGGAAAAAAGAAGACTGAGCAAGATGGCACCCTTGGGCGGGAAGAGGACCACGCATGCGCGCTGCAATTCTCAAAGGCTTTCTTTGAAAGCTGGGGAAAATTGCTCCGCGAGGGCTCCGTCGGCGCCGACGTCACCCATATGTGAGGACTGACTTCCTGCTTGGTCCTGGAGAATATCTAGCGTCTTCGAGGCGCGGCCTGGAGAGCAAGAAGCATGCTTCTCCTTGCTTCCGGCCTTCCTCAGCGCCGATTCCACCACAACGGACCGATGTGGAAGCTGGTGCTGCCGAAACCCCGGGGACGGAGGCACCCGGTACAGAGCCTGCATCGCAGTCGACGGCGCCGGAACCCTCAAAGGCGACCGCCAAGCCCCCAGCAGGAGATCCTGCAGGGAGAGATGCAGAGGAAGTATCACGGCTGCCTGTTCCGCAGGGCCTGGGGCTTGGGTCCGGGATAGGGATGGCCAGCAAGTCCGCCATTTCAAGGAGGAAATCCTGAAAAGGCGGCTCTGCCGGAGGAGTTATGGCGGGAGAGGCCGCCAGGGCACTAAGAGGCCGCTCGGGCCGATGCCCGCTGGGCAGAGGAGGGGACCAACCGACCCGGATCGGGGCAGTCAACATGGCGTCGTCGGCTCCTAGAATTGATTCCAAGCTAGGCATCGAAGGGGTCGATGGCACCGACGGCGCCGCAGGAATCGGCCTCGGCCCCGAACCCAGGGGCGGCGCTTCCCCCCGTGACTGGAGCGAATCCGCGGCCGCCGGAGGGCAGGGGCCAGCGGTCTCTGCTCTGCGTTGCGGGAGGGGACAGGGGCCGATCCCGAGACGTGCAGAGGCCAGACTTTCAAGGCTGGACAACGACTCCAGGCTGGGCATCGAACCGAGCGAGATCGACTCCCTCCTCGAGGACCCCGGCGGGAGCGAACGCGCCGGTGGTGGAGATCCCGGAGCGCGGATCAGAACCGCGCCGACCGGTGCCGCGAGCATCAAGGGCCCCCGAGGACGGAGCTCGGTGGAGAGGGGGTCATCTGACGCCGGTGCCGATCGGCGGGCGCTGCCGGGCCCCCTCTCGAACCCGTCCTACCCGGAGGGAAAGCCTGCCGGGGCATACGGCTCGTCCCCGAGGGGACCCAGGTCACCCGACGAATCCCTGCTGGGGGGGGGGGGAAGTGCCAAGCCCCTGCGGGGGGGGGGGGAAGTGCCAAGCCCCTGCGGTGGGATCGAGGCGATCGAAGACCCCAAGGCCCCTTTACTAGGAAACGGCGGGGCCCTCGACAGCCACGTCGATGCCGTGGGGTCGCCCGTGTGCTGGTCGACACACCCAGAGGTCACCGGGGAAAGTTGATGGCGGTCCCTTGAATTCGACGCCCCTGCCGTGGCGCCGCTCAAAACTGGTACCACCCTTGCGCAGGGCTGGGACACCGGCGACCCAGCTCGGGTCGAAGCGAGCGGCTCCAAGGGGAGTGAGGCCAGGAGATAATCCCCGGCGAGGGGTGGAACCATCGACGCCGGCGCGCTCGAAGCGGGTACCGCCTCCGCGAATGGCCAGAACGCAGGGCCAGACTGTCGAGCCGATCGGCCCCAGAGGTGCCGAGGGCAGCGGCTGGCGATCCCCGGTGGGGAGCGGGTTACTCGACACCCAGAGGTCGGCACCGCCCGAAGCGGATAATACCCCCGTAGGGACGCCATACCGGCACGAGTTGGTCGGCCCCGGAGGCGCCGAGGACCGCAGCTGCCAATCCCCGGTGAGAAGCGGAACGCTCGACACCGACGTCGAGGGGTCGGTACCGCTCATAGCGGGTACCACCCCCGCGCATGACAGTGATGGAGGAACGCCAGGCTGGACCGAGTCGATCGGCCCCGGAGGCGCCGAGGACAGCAGCCGACGATCCTCGGTGAGGAGCGGAGCGCTCGACACCGACGCCGATGCCGGGGTCTCAGTACCGCCCGGAGCGGATACCACACCCGAGCATGTCTGGGACGTAGGGAGGTCAGACCCGGTCGAGTCGATCGGCCCCGGAGGCGCCGAGGACACCAGCTGACGATCCCTGGCGAAGAGTGGAACACTCGACGCCGACGCCAGGGAATCGGCACCGCTCGAAACGGGTACCTCTCTCGGGCATGGCTCGGGAATGTTCTGTGAGGAGCGAACCTCAGGACATCCCAAAACCCCGTAAATGCTTTGTAGCCCGAGGACTCCCGCCGGGGTATATTAACCAAAGGGGACTTGAGGGGTCGGCTGGAACTGTCGCCATGCCGCGCATGAGACTCGCCCTGTCTTCACAGACTGTTGTGTGGATACCTGATCCTGGAGAGAAGAACAACCCGACGACCGCGCGTTTGGCGCGAAGACGTCGTCGAGGGATATCCGAAAAAGGGAGGGTCTTCTCCCGACACTGTAGCCCGGGGGATCTGGGAAAGAAGGGTCAGGCCCCAAACAGGAGAGACACCAGGCCTTGGAGTCCAATTGGAAAATTAGGTCCCCGCAGTGAGGGCACTTCTGGGGAGAAGGCGGCTCCATGCTGTAAGCCCGGTAGGCCTCGGCGCCCAGAGGGGAGGGTCCCTCCAGGCAACCAAAAATAAATGAAATTTAATTGAAAGAAAAGAAAGAAAGGGGCACGGAGCTGCCACCGTCGGCGGGAAAAAGCCGCGACTACAGAAACAAGAACAAAGGGAAAAATGTCTGCGGTGGCAGGAGGGATGTCCTGCCTGCTCCGCGGAAAACGAAAAACTGGGGAGAGGCAGTAGGAAGGGCGGGAAGCCACCGCGCAGGCTCGGGGGATGCTCCCAAAGGCTTTCTGATTGGATGCTGGGGAGCATTCCCGTGCGGGCTCCATCGGCGACGTCTCCCACGTGTGAAGACTCATTCCTGCTTGTTCCTGGAGATCTGTAATACTGGACTCCTGGAGCTGAAGGGGTGGCTCTTATCCTGTGAGGTCAGAAATTTGACATGCTCTGTTCCCAGCTGCTGGAAAGTAGGGATTACCCACTAGTATTGTATTGGACTGGAGGGACGAAGGAGGAGGCAGGCCTTAGCTGACTCCAAAAAAGGGGTAAAAACATCCAGCGGAAGAGACTGAAACAACTGGAGAAGGGCTTGAGGCATCAGATCTGCACATCCCACTAACTGAAGAATACCAGCCACCACAGTGAACGGGTTCTTCAACATGAATACATCTTTCGGTCCAGAGCATCCTTATACAGAAAGCATAGTTACTCACCTTTAGCAGGTGATCACCGGGAACAGCAGGTATGTAGTCCTCACATATGGGTGACATCAGGTACCGACGAAGCCCACATGGGAAGCTCCCCAGCTACCAATCAGAAAGCCTTTGGGAGCAGTCTACTGCGTCTGTGCTGCTGCCCTCCCGCTCTTATAACTGACTCTCTTCAGTGACTCCATCAGTTGAGTGTATAGCTGTAGCAGGGAGTGAGAGAGTGTGAGAACTCCTAGGGGAGGAGGGTGGGTTGTGAGGACTACATTCCTGCTGTTCCTGGAGATCACATGCTACAGGTGAGTAACTATGCTATCTCCAGGAACAAGCATGAATGTAGTCCTCATGTATTGGACTCCCCAGCTGCCAGATCTCGTGGTGGCAGACCACCAGGATAGGTTCCTTATTTATGTGTCCCCAGTACGTGGATCTTGGGTTGTCCGGGCGGGGAGTAGAAGTTGGTCTAAGTTCCAAAGAGATGTTGGAGTACTGCTTGTCTGAAGGCTGCATCCTTGTGAGAGTTTTTGTCCAAATAGTAATGAGCTGCAAAGGTATGGATGGGGGGACCAGGTTGCAGCTCAGCAAATCTCAGCAATGGGTACTGATCGATGGTATGCTACCAAGGTGGACATTGTGCAGATATGAGCAGTGACTCTCTTGTTGAGGGATAAGCCTGCCCTGGTGCAGCAGAGAGATATGCAGTTGGCTATTCAGGAGGATAGGGTGTGTTTTGTTACTGGAAGTCCCAGATGGGCTTCGTCAAATGCAACAGAGTAGGGAAGACTTTCTGATGTCTTTCATGCATTGCAGGAAAAGCATAGTTACTCACCTGTAACAGGTGTTCTCCAGGAGCAGCAGGAATCAGTCCTCACATATGGGTGACGTCGGCGCCGACGGAGGCCTCGCGGAGCAATTTTCCCTAACTTTCAAAGAAAGCCTTTGGGAATTGCAGCGTGCATGCGCGGTCGCCTTCCCGCCCAAGGGTGCCATCTTAGCCAGTCTGATGACATAGCTAAAAGACAGCATAAAAATTTGCAAAAAAACTTAAGCAGATGATTGCAACTCCAAGGGGAGGAGGGAGGGTTGTGAGGACTGATTCCTGCTGCTCCTGGAGAACACCTGTTACAGGTGAGTAACTACGCTTTCTCCAGGACCAAGCAGGAAGTCAGTCCTCACATATGGGACTCCCAAGCTTAAGGCTACCGGAGACCCTAAGCACAAAAATGAGCTCCCTCTAGCTCAGCGGCACAGAAGGAAGGAATCTTCGCTGAATTATCACCCACCGGTAGCCCCCATCCGGGATGGAGGGTAGGAGTTGCTCAAACCTCGAAGAGATTTCGGAGGACTGCCTGTCCGAAAGCACTGTCCCTGCGGGACTCCCTCTCGAGACAGTATTGGACTGCAAAAGTCTGGCTCGAAGACCAAGTAGCGGCCCGGCAGATGTCTGCCAGCGGAACAGAGCGGAGGTAAGCCACTGACGTAGCCTTCCCCGAACACAATGAGCCGTGACTCGACTTTCTAAGGAGAGTCCGGCTGCCCCATAAGTCCAAGCGATACAGTCAGCAACCCAGATGGACAGAGTACGCTTGGAGACCGGGAGCCCCAATTTATTGGGGTCAAAAGACACAAAAAGCTGAGCAGCTTTACGGTGCTCCCGCGTACGGTCAAGGTAGAAGTTCAATGCCCTTCTACAGTCCAGGGTATGCAGGACTCGTTCAGCTCGGCTGGAGTGAGGCCTGGGAAAGAAGGTTGGAAGTACCACCTCCTGATTGATGTGAAAAGGGGAGACAACTTTTGGAAGAAATTTTGGGTGAGTCCGTAGGACTACCCTATTTTTGTAGAACCGAGTGAAGGGAGGATCAGACACGAGGGCCTGCAATTCACTTACGCGTCTAGCGGAAGTGAGGACTATCAGGAATAAGGTTTTCCAAGAAAGAAAACGCAGAGAACAGGTAGCCATCGGTTCAAAAGGCAGACAGGTGATCCGCTGTAAAACCACATTCAGATCCCAGTCAGGTGCTGGCGGGCGCAGAGGTGGTTTAAGTAGAAGGAGACCTCGGAGAAACCGTGCTACGAGAGGGTCGCTGGAAAGAGGTCTGCCGTCCACCGGCACATGGTGTGCTGAAAGAGCACTGAGGTGGACTTTGACGGAGTTGGACTTAAGTCCCAGATTAGAGAGGTAGAGCAGGTACTGCAAGATCACCGACACCGAGCAGGAGAAGGGATCCTGAGACTGCTGTACACACCAAACGGAAAAGCGACGCCATTTAAGGGCGTAGCATTTGCGGGTAGAAGGTCGCCGAGAAGCTAGGACGACCTCTTCCACCTCTGCCGGCAGGAGAAGGGGAGCAAGGACTACCCTTTCAGCCGCCAGGCCATTAGGTTGAGAGATCTGAGGTTGGGGTGTAGCAGAGACCCCTGATCCTGTGTTAGGAGATCCGGTTGAAACCCCAGAGGGAACGGATCCTCTGCCGCTAATTGCAACAGGAGTGGGAACCACGGCTGTCTGGGCCAGCGAGGAGCCACCAGGATCATGGACGCTTTGTCCCGGAGGACCTTGAATAGAGTTCGAGAGACTAGCGGGATGGGAGGAAAAGCATAGAGAAGGCTTTCCGACCATGAGAGTAGAAAAGCATCTGCCGCTACCCGAAGGGGATGTGGCTGACGAGAGCAGAAGCGAGGAAGTTGCCGGTTGAGAGGACTGGCAAAGAGATCCATCGTGGGGAGGCCCCACTTCAGAAAGAGTTTCTGAACTACCAAGGGATCCAGACGCCACTCGTGCGGCTGGAGTATCCTGCTGAGTTTGTCCGCCAGGCAATTTTCTTGGCCTGGGAGATAAACTGCCTTGAGAAGAATGCCGTGACTGACGGCCCAAGAGCAGAGCTTCTGAGCTTCTCGGCAGAGAAGGAAGGAGCCCGTGCCCCCCTGCTTGTTCACGTAGAACATGGCAACTTGATTGTCCGTCTGGACAAGGACGGACTGGTGAGAAGTCAGGTGGGAGAAAGCCTTGAGCGCCAGACGAATTGCTCTGAGCTCCAGGAAGTTGATCTGTTGAGCAGACTCCCACGCGGTCCAGAGACCTTGAGTACATGCCCCCTGGCAATGTGCTCCCCAACCCAGGAGGGAAGCATCGGTCGTCAGCACTTGAGCCGGCTGAGGCGACTGAAACGGCATTCCGAGCACCAGGTTCGGCCGATGAAGCCACCACTGTAGGGAAGAGGCTAGCGGCCCGGAGAGGCGCACTAAGTCGGCTAGTCCGCCGGTGGCTTGTTGCCACTGCTTGCGAAGGCACCATTGAGCCGGTTGCATATTCAGGCGAGCATTGGGGGTCACGTGGACGGTGGAAGCCATATGGCCGAGTAGTCTCAGGAAGCGCCTGGCGGAGACCAGGGACTGGCTGCGAAAACGGCCGGCTAGGTCCATGAGCCGCTGAGCCCTGTCGAGGCAGGAAAGCTCGAGCCTGAGGAGTGTGCAGTCTTGCGCCGATGAACTCGAGGTCCTGTGAGGGGAGCAAAGTGGACTTTGCAAAGTTTATGACAAAGCCCAAGTACTGCAGAAGAGTCACCGTGCGGTGTGTGGCATTGGCGACTGCCGGAGAGGAGGACGCTCTGATGAGCCAGTCGTCGAGGTACGGAAAGACAGAGGCCGTGAAGCCTGAGATAGGCCGCCACCACCGTGAGACATTTTGTGAAGACTCGCGGTGCGGAGGATAGGCCAAAGGGCAGTACTCTGTACTGGTAGTGATTTCCTGCCACCACAAACCTTAGGTATTGGCGGTGGCTTGGGTGGATGAGGATGTGCGTGTAGGCATCCTTTAGATCTAAGGAGCATAGCCAATCTCCCTGCTGGAGGTAGGGCAGAAGCATTCCAAGGGTAAGCATCTTGAACTTTTCCCGCACGAGGAACTTGTTGAGGCTGCGCAAGTCCAGGATGGGTCTGAGGCCTCCTGTCCTTTTTGGTATTAGGAAATACCTGGAATAAAAGCCTTGACCTCTCAGGTGGTGGGGCACCGGTTCCACAGCCTGTTCCTGAAGAAGACTTGCTAACTCCTGAAGGAGTAAGTCCTTGTGCAGAGGGAGTCGAGGAGGTTCTCCCGGAAAATAAGAGGGAGGGACCTGATGGAAGTGGAGAAGATATCCTTCTCGCACGACTTGAAGCACCCAGGCATCTGAAGTGATGTTGGACCACCTGTGGGCGAAGTGAACCAGCCGGCCTCCGGTGCTGGGAGGAACCAGCTGAGGGGGAGAGGCTATGCTGAGGAAGTCAAAAACCCCCACCCTGCTGAGCAGGGGCTGGTGGTGCAGGCTTGGGGGCTTCCTGCCTACGGGACCCGTTACCCCATCCCTTGGCCTGCTGACCCTGTTGGGGAGCTGGAGGGGCCTGATATTGAGGGTAGTGTTTATAGGCAGCCGCCTTCCTCGGGTAAAAGGACTTCTTTCCCGAGCCCTTTTTTTTCTGGGAAGGGGCGGAGGTCTTCCTAGAAAGCCTGGTCCTGGTGAGAGTCTCCGTCTCGATTTGTGCAGCCTTTTCAGCCATGGGCTTGCCAAAGTGGTTCTCACCTCTGCAGGGGACATCGACCAACTTGTCCTGCACCCAAGGTTCAAGGTCAGACGACTGAAGCCAAGCCTGTCGGCGGGCACCGAAGCCAGCTGCGGCCACACGAGCCGATGCTTCAAAGCCATCATAGGCTGCTCGTGACATGAATTTGGAGCATTCCCGAATACCAGTTGTCAAGGCTAGGAACCTCCGCAAAGGTTCCTCGGACAGTCCAGCGGAGAATCCGGCTAGCTCTTTAGCCAGGTCTCGGAGATACATGCCCATGTATAGCTGGTAGGTCTGGACACGACAAGCCAGCATAGAGCCCTGGAAACACTTCTTACCAAGGCCATCCAGGTTACGGGCCTCCCTGCCAGGAGGCACCGAGGAGTGCATTTTTTGGCTCTTAAGCCTATGCATGGCCGATTCCACTACCATGGAATGGTGTGGCAGCTGTGCTTTTTGGAAGCCAGGACTCTTGCGGACTCGATAGATGGAATTGACCCGCTTGCTCAATACCGGCAACGAGGCCGGACTCTCCCACATGCGGAAGAGTAGTCGTTCCAGCATGGGAGGCACCGGTATAGTAAAGTGCTCCCGGGCGGGAGAGTCGTACTGAAGGGCGTCGAGCTCTTCGGCTCGAGGCTCCTCCTCGGGATCTGCAGGGAAGGCCAAAGCCTTGGCCATATCCCTGACGAAGTCCGAGAACCGGGCATCCTCCGGAGGGGACTGTTTCCGAGGTTCGGACTCAGGGGAGTCCGAGGGGACACACCGAGTCCGAAAGGAATCAGGTGACTCCTCCTCTTCAGACTCCCAGGCCGACTCCGAGGAGGAATCGGTGGGGTCGGCTCGGGCAGGCGGAGGCGTCGGCCGCCCCGACGCCGAGGGAGTCGGCGGCGACGACCTCGGTCCCGAACGGGAGGCCGAGGGTGACCTCAACCGAGGATCGACTCGAGTTCGCATGGACTCGAGGATCGGCTCGGTCTCCGGGGTCGACTTAGACGTCGACGTCCCGGCGGTCGGGGCAGCGGCGCCAGCGAGGCTAGCGATCAGTGCCCGCTGCTGGTCCATGAAGGCAGATAGTCTGCTCTCCAAGGCCGTCAACCTGAGTCCAACCTCAGGTGACCCAGCAGCCCCCGACGGTGTCGGGCCCGATGTCGGACCTCTCGGAGGCGAGTCCAGAAGGACCACAGGACTTACCCGAGCAGGCAACTCCGACTCCAGGCGAGGTCGCTTCGGGAGGTGCTCCTTCTCCAAAGACCCGGGACGGCTGTCGGGGCTATGCGACCTGGCCCTTGCGGAGCCAAGAGCGTCCACCGACGCCCTCGCGGGTTTTGTCTTCCGTCGATGGTCTCCGGAGGGAGAACCCCTGTCGGAGGAGCTTCGGCGATGGTCAGAGCTAGAGCCTCTGGATGCCGAGGCCTCCGACGAGGTCCGGGTATGGCTGGGGTCAGCGAAGATTCTATCCCGCTGATGCCGCCGACTCCTCAACGCTTTGGAGGACATTTTGCCACAGGCTCCACAGATCATTTCTTCATGATCCGGGCCCAGGCAGCGGAGGCAATTATCGTGTGTGTCAGTGAGTGACATATTTCTGTCACACTGACCACACCGCTTGAAACCACTGGCAGCCATCGGGGGAAAAAGGGCCCCTGCAAGGTCAAAGGACCGGGCTGCCAGCGAAAAACCGAAAACGAAACTGACCAAAAATCAGAAAAACTGAAAAATAAGAGAAGGACTCGCAACGGCGTCGCGAGTCCGGGCAGGAAAACGACCGGCGTCGAACCGAAGTGAAAAAAGAGAAAAACTCACGAAAATCAACTTTTTTAGCGGGGACACGACGGGTACGTCTGTAGGGCTCCGCGGAAAAAAGAAGACTGGCTAAGATGGCACCCTTGGGCGGGAAGGCGACCGCGCATGCGCGCTGCAATTCCCAAAGGCTTTCTTTGAAAGCTGGGGAAAATTGCTCCGCGAGGGTTCCGTCGGCACCGACGTCACCCATATGTGAGGACTGACTTCCTGCTTGGTCCTGGAGAAAAAGCTAATGCTCTTTTGCAATCCAAGGTATATACAGTTGCTTCCGCTCGGGAGGCGTGTGGCTTTGGAAAAAGCACTGGTAGCACAACGGATTGGTTGATGTGGAAAACAGACTACTTTCAGGAGGAAGTGGGGGTGTGTTCGCAGAACCACACTGTCTCAGTAAAAATGTGTGTAAGGTCCATGGGCTACTAGAGCCTGTATCTCACTTACTCGTCTGACTGAGATGAGTGCTATAAGGAAGAGCACCTTCCAGGAGACAGTGGAGATGAGCTGTGGATAAGGACTCAAACGGCAGCTTCAGGAGATGTGTCAAGACGACGTTTAGATCCCATGGTACTGGCGGTGGGTGGATGAGCGGTTTAGTGAGGAGTCCTTGCATGAAGCAAGCCAGAGGATCCGAGGAGATAGGTTTGCTATCTACTGGCGTATAGAATGCAGATATCGCACTGAGGTGAACACGTATTGAGGACGATATAAGGCCCTGCGAGGAGAAATGCCATAGGTAGCCGAGTAGCGTTGGGATGGGCGCTTCAAAGGGGTTGTGAGCATTCTGCGAGCACCACACATGATCTCTCTTCCACTTCAGCGAGTAGGATTTCCTTGTGGCTGGTTTTCTAGAAGAGAGGAGGATTTGTATGACTTCTGCAGAGACTGGGAGGTGTCACAAGGCTACGCTCTCAGTAGCCATGCTGTCAGGCGAAGAGACCCGAGATTGGGGTGAAGGAGTGTGCCTCCGTCCTGCGAGAGGAGCCCTGGTGTTGAGCCAAGATGAATCGGGTGAGTTCGGGAAAGTTATAGGGGGGGGGGGGGGGAAACCAGGGTTGGCAGACCCAGTATGTCCGTTGTCCTCTCGGAGCTTGAGAAGCGTCTTCAGGATAAGAGGCTTTGGTGGGAACACAAAGTAGTCCCTGATTCCTATGGCTCAACTTTTTTTGGAACATAATTGGAGAAGTTTGGCATTCTGTTGAGTAGCAAAGAGGTTGATCCATGCTTTTCCCAAGTTGTCGAACAGGCGATTGGCTAAAGACTGGTCGAGGGACCATTTGTGTGGTTGCAGAATTCTGCTGAGCCTGTCTGCCTGTATGTTGTCCTGGCCTGGAATGTAGCCTGCTCTCAGGTGTGTCTGGTTCTAAATGGCCAGGTCCCATAGGTACAAAAAAATTACCCCAAAGTGAAGCCAGAAATCTATTAAAGCTTAATTATTATTTGAGGGAACGGGTCTCAGACTTAGTTGGAACGGGGTAGAACCCAGGAGGTAAACCTCTGCTGTGGTTCAATAGCCCCTTCTTTGCATCAATGACCCTGTTGTTCTCCTCGTTTTAAACGTTTTTTTTAAAAGACAGACTTGTAATGTTGATATCAAGATCGATGTAATTTCCTTAGCAGACCAATGAGTGACATTACATGCAGAGTGGATTACATTTAACTCTTAACCACTGTTGTTTTTTATTTTAGTTCATTACACTCATCCTTCTGTTAGCTTATTTAGCAAGATATCCGTCCAAACCATCCAAACTTATCTGTAATCACAGGGACCACAGGGATTACAGATAAGTTTGGATGGTTTGGACGGATATCTTGCTAAATAAGCTAACAGAAGGATGAGTGTAATGGACTAAAATAAAAAACAACAGAGTGGTTAAGAGTTAAATGTAATCCACTCTGCATGTAATGTCACTCATTGGTCTGCTAAGGAAATTACATCGATCTTGATATCAACATTACAAGTCTGTCTTTTAAAAAAAACGTTTAAAACGAGGAGAACAACAGGGTCATTGATGCAAAGAAGGGGCTATTGAACCACAGCAGAGGTTTACCTCCTGGGTTCTACCCCGTTCCAACTAAGTCTGAGACCCGTTCCCTCAAATAATAATTAAGCTTTAATAGATTTCTGGCTTCACTTTGGGGTAATTTTTTTGTAATTTTGGGATTATTTACTCCATAAAACCCACGATTTATTTGTTTGTCAGGTCCCATAGGTGACAAGATTCTCTGTTAAGGGGAAGGGAACAAATTCCCCCCTGCTTGTTGACGTAGAATAAGGCGACTTGGTTGTCCGTCCTGAATAGGACAGAGGACTTCACTAATAGATGCTGGAAGGCCTGGAAGGCTGTTCCGATAGCTTGCAGTTCCAAGAGATTTATCTGTTCGGATTCGGAAGCCATCCAGAAAGCTTGCATGGAGAAACTATCCATGTGGGCTACCCATCCATATTGGAAGCATCTGTTGTGAGGGTATGGTGCAGACAGAGAGGCTGGAAGGATATTCCTTTGAGAAGATTTGCAGGAGTTGTCCACTATTGGAGTGAGCGTACCAGTGGTGGTGTCACTTTAATTGAAACGTCTAAGTCCTCAGTGGCCTGAATTCTCTGGGATGATAGTGTCCACTGGGTTTGGCGCATGTGTAGTCTGGCACCGGGGACTACGTGCACTGTGGAAGCCATATGGCCTAGTAAGTTTAGGAAAGTTCTCACTGATGCAGAATGACTGTTGCATACGGAGTCTGCTAAGAGTATGAGTCTCTTCCTCCGGGCCTCTGGAAGATAGGCTCTGCGATGAATGGTATCGAGGATTGCTCCTATGAATTCTAGCTTCTGGGTCAGTACGAGGTGAGATGTTTGAAAATTTATCACCAAGCCTAGTGATTGAAGGAGGCTTATGGTTTTGTTGAGCACGGAGAAGAGCTTTGTTGGAGAGTCGACCTTTATCAGCCAATCGTCTATGTAAGGGAAGATGTAGATGCCTCTGGTGCGAAGATGTGCCACTATGACAGCCATGCACTTCATGAAGACTCTTGGAGCTGATATGAGACTGAAGGTTAAGTACTCTGTACTGATAGAGTATGTTTTCATTTACGAAGCGAAGAAAATGTCTGAGACAGGTGGATTAATGTGAGTGTATGCCTCTTTTATGTCGAGGAAGCAAAGCCAGTCGTTTATCTGCAGGTGGGGAAGGAGAGTTCCCAGTGAGATTATTTTGAACTTTTCTTTTACAGGATACTTGAGGTCTCGAAGGTCTAGAATGGGCTGGAGGCCTCCTGATTTTTTTTGGAATGAGGAAATATGGAGAGCAGAATCCCTGGTGATGTTCTTGAGGGGGTACCAGCTCGATTGCACCTTGAGCAAGGAGTGAGGCTGTCTCCTGCTGTAGGAGGTTGTCGAGCTGGTTTATGGAGAGGGCTTGGCCATTGAAGTGTGGAGGAGAAAGCTGTTGAAAGTTGAGAAGGTGTAGCCCCTGTGGACTATTGACAAAGCGTAGTTACTCACCTTTAACAGGTGTTTTCCAGGGACAGCAGGAATCAGTCCTCACTTATGGGTAATGTCGGCACCGACTGAGCCCACGCGGAGCAAGTCCCCAGCTTTCAAAGAAAGCTTTTGGGATTGCTGCCATGTATGCGTGGTCCTCTTCCTGCCCAAGGGTGCCACCTTGCTCAGTCAGGTCCCTTAGCTCGAAGCCCTACCAAGCAGATAGCAAGGGAAGGACAAAAATTCAGCAACTCACCAAGGGAGGCGGGAGGGTAGTGAGGACTGATTCCTGCAATCCCTGGAGAACACCTGCTATAGGTGAGTAACTACGCTTTCTCTAGGAACAAGCAGGAAAGTCAATCCTCACTTATGGACTCCCCAGCTACAGGCTACTGAACCTATAACCAAAAATGCCTCCGTGAGGCCGTGAGCAGAAGACGAAGCCCGAAGGAGCCAGAGTCCACGGGGCGAAGCTGTCAGTAGCCATGAAGAAGGGACGGAGGGCAGGAGTTACTTATACCCCGATCAGATTACGGAAAACAGCCTGGCCAAAAGGCGCTGTCCAGGTGGGACTCCCTCTCCAGGCAGTAGTGAGCAGCGAAAGTATTCGTGGAAGACCAGGTCGCCGCCTGGCAGATGTCCAGAGGCACGAAGCGTAGCGACGCCACTTTGGCCCAGACCCCGTGTGCAGTGATCTGACGATTCAGCGGGGCACCCGCCTTCGCATGGGCGAAAGCGATGCAGTTCGCCACCCAGAGAGGGTGCGTTTGGTAACTGCCTGCCATGGCCTATTGGGATTGAAGGTCACGAAGAGCCAGCCAGACCTGTGATGAGTCTGGGTACGTTGCAAGAAAAAGGCGAGAGCCCGTCTGCAGGTCGAAGGTATGGAGAGCCATCGACGCCTCGGCGTGGGGCCTCAAAGAAAGTCAGAAGAAATCTCTCCTGGTTAAGATGGAAGTACGAGACAAATTTAGTCAGGAATTTGGGGTGGGTACGGAGGACCACCCTGTTTCAATAGAACCTGGTGTAAGGGGCATCAGCCATGAGAGCCTGGAGCTCACTGACTCGGCGGGCTGAGATCAGCACCACCAAGAAGGCCACCTTCCAGAACAGGTGCCGGAGCAAGCACGTCGCCATTGGCTCGAAAGGTGAACAGGTGAGCTGCATGAGCACCACATTCCGGTCCCATTCCGCAGGGGGGGGAGGGCAGATGGGTGGGTTGGAAAGCAAAAGAACCCACATAAAGCGAGACACTAACAGCTGCCCCAAGAGGGGCTTTCCCTTGATGGGGAGGTGATTCGCAGAGATGGTGCACAGGTGTACCCTGACAGAGTTCGACTTCAGGCCTTCTTTCGAGAGATGCAGGAGGTACTGGAGGATCCATTGAATGGGGCACGAGAAAGGGTCGATCTGGAGCCCCTAGCACCAGACCGAGAAGCACCTCCACTTGAAGTAATAGGCTCGTCTAGTGGAGTCCTTTCTAGAGGCGAGGAGGACTTCCTCGACCTCCTCTTGAAGAGCCAGTGAGGCTAAGGAGGCCCATTCAGCCGCCAGGCCATGAGGGATAAGGAGGCTAGGTTTGGGTGTTGCACCAGCCCCTCTTCCTGTGTCAATCAAAATGAAAAACCCCCAACAGTAATCAAACAATTAACATCAACCAAAAAAGATACCGTGAGAACCCCTTCTTTCTATTTTTTATCGGGCATAAACTGTGAGAGAAAGATACTCCAACTCTTCCCCAACACACAGTACATGTCCCTTTTATTCGTCCAATAAATCTAAGATGCGGACTTATAAATCAAATAGAAAACACTTATCTGATTATACGCACGATGTGAACGTTTCGGGGCAAGAACACCCCTGTATCAAGTGCTCCAAACAGATTCATTGTATCAAAGTCCTTTTCACAACCGCCAAAAAATGCCAAACATTTAGCTGTTAAAATTAGGAACACCAACTCAGGACATGTACTGTGTTTTGGGGAAGAGTTGGAGTATCTTTCTCTCACAGTTTATGCCTGACAAAAAATAAAAAATAGAAAGAAGGGGTTCTCACGGTACCTCTGTATCAGCAGAACTGGAGCAGAGCCCAGGGGAACGGGAGGATCCGTCGAAAGCTGAAGCATGAGTGGGAACTAAGATCTCACTCTGCCTCTGACATTGCTGCCTCTGACATTGCTGCCTGGATGTCCCACCGCCGCTTAAACCTGAACATGGCCAAAACTGAGCTTCTTATCTTTCCCCCGAATGCTTCCCCTCCTTTTTCCTTCTCTCTGTTGATAACTCTGTACACTCCTCCCTGTTTCTTCAGCACGTAACCTTGGTGTTATCTTCGATTCCTCTCTCTCTTCACATATCCAGCTCATTGCTAAAACTTGTCGTTTCTTTCTATACAATATTTCCAAAATTTGCCCCTTCCTCTGTTGACACCACTAAATTGATTGTCCACTCCTTAATCACCTCCCATCTTGATTATTGTACGGTTCTCCTTGCCGGCCTCCCTGCAAGCCACCTCCTTCCTCTTCAGTCAATTCAAAACTCCGCTGCTCGACTCATTTTCCGCCAGTCTCGTTTTTCCCACATCACTCCTCTCGTCATGTCGCTTCATTGGCTTCCCATCCGTCTCCGTATCCAATTTAAACTTCTCCTCCTGACCTATAAATGTATTCACTCTTCTGTCCCCCAGTACCTTTCATCTCTCATTACACCCCCCCTCGGTTGCTTCATTCTTCTAACAGTCTTCGTTTTTCTGTGCCCTTTACTCGTACTGCCAATTCCAGACTTCGCTCCTTCCAACTGGCAGCACCCTTTGCTTGGAATAGTCTTCCTATCTCTGTGCGCCAGGCGTCCTCCCTAGCCATTTTCAAGTCCAGACTAAAATCCCACCTCTTCACTATTGCTTTCCATTCCTGTCTTACCCTATCTTGATCTCTCTATCAACATTTGCTTACTTTGACCTGTAAATTTTTGTTATTTGTATAATGTAACTTATTTTGTTTTCTGTCTTATTAGATTGTGAGCTCTGATGAGCAGGGACTGTCTCTCTTCTATGTTTGTACAGCGCTTTGTATGTTGCAGCGCTTTATAAGTCTTTAATAATGAAACTAATAATAATGATCAACGATGTCTGATCCTGCTGAGCCTTGAAAAGGGTCCTCGCAATGAGAAGGAAGGGCAGGAATGCATAGGCTGGATGACCAGTCTAGAAAGAATGCATCTGGTCTCTCCCTGCTCGGGTGCGGTACCAGCCCACAAAAGCAGGGAGCTGCGTGTTCTGGGGACTGGCGAAGAGGTGTATTGCCGGGGTCCCCCAGCGGAGAAACAGCCAGCCCGCTACTCCTGGATTTAGCCGCAAATTCGTGGGGGTGAAGAATTCTGATGAGTCTGTCCGCCAGGACATTCTCCTGACCCAGAAGGAAGGTCGCCTTGAGGGACATCTTGCATCGGACAGCAAAGGAGCAGATGAGGACTGCTTCCCGGAAGAGGGAGAGCGATCCCGTGCCACCCTTCTTGTTGATGTAAAACATCGCCAACCGGTTGTCGGTTTGCACGAGAACAGAACTCCCTCTGAGGTGGCCTTCGAGGCCAACCAAATCACCCAGAGTTTGAGCAAGTTTATCTGCTGCTGAGACTCCTCGGGCGACTACTGCCTCTGCATGCACAACGGTCCACAGTGGGCTCCCCAGCTTAACAAGGAAGCATCTCTCGTCAGCACTGCATTGTGCTGCAGAGTCTGGAAGGGCAATCCCTGCAGGACGTTGTGGGGGTTTTGCCACCAGCTGAGGGACAGACGGAGGTCAGGAAGAACTGACGGGGTCCCGGAGGTGACTGAGGGACTGGCTCCATTGGGCACTGAGGCACCACTGAGCTGTCTGCATTTGCAGGTGGGCATGGGGGACCACATGCACAGTAGAGGTCACCTGGCCAAGGAGGCATAGCATGGTCCGAGTGGTGACCGGGGGAGTGCTTTGAACATGGGCCGCCAGAGCTTGGAGGCACTCGGCACGATCTGCTGGTAAGAAGGCAGTCACCTGCTGAGTATCGAGGCATGCCCCAATGAACTCAAGTGCCTGCACCGGCTCGAGGTGAGATTTTGGGTAGTTTACCAAGAACCCCAAGCTCTCCAACAGAAGGATGGTGAGTGACATTGCTCGCCAAGTTTCCTTGACCGAGGAGCTTGTGATGAGCCAGTCATCAAGGTAGGGAAAGATTGGCATGCCCTGATGACAGAGATGGGCGCCGCCCACGACGAGGCACTTTGTAAAAACTCGCAGAGTAGACACGAGGCCGAAGGGGAACACCCTGTACTGGAAAATGTGCTCCCTGCACCCTGAAGTGCAGATACTGCCTGTGCTGGGGGTGGATTAAGATGTGGGCGTAAGCGTCCTTTAGATCCAAGGAGCATAGCCAGTTGCCCTGCTGGAAGAAGGGCAGCAGAACGCCAAGGGATAACATCTTGAACTTCTCCCGCACAAAGAACTTGTTCAACTTGCAGAGGTCGAGGATGAGCCGCAGACCCCCCCCCCCCCCGTCTTTTTCGGGACGAGGAAGTACCGGGATTAGAAGCCCCGCCCTTGAAGGTGTGGAGGGACCTTCTCGACTGCCCACTGGGCAAAGAGAGCGTGTAATTCCCACTGCAGCAGAAGCTGGTGCGTGGGGAGTCGAGGAGGCATTGCCGGGGGGAGAAGTAAGGTGGAAGCCTGTTGAAGTGATAGCAGTCTCGGATGACCTGGAGAACCCAGATGTCCAAGGTGATGGAGGCCCACGACAGGGCGAAAATGGGACAGGCATCCCCCCACTGACTGCTGCATTGCTGGAGGGCGAGGGGCTATGCCGATGGCGTCAAAACCCCTGAGCGGGTTGTGGAGAAGCCGAAGTTTGGGCTTTCGATCCTTTTGGCTTACGATGCCCCTGGCCGGATTTACCCTGCGCCAGGGTGGTTGGCAAGGGGGTAGCTGGGTATGGTGGATAGCTCAGGTACTGGAGGCCCTTCTGAGGAAAGAAGGGCTTCTTGGCTGGTTGTTTCTTTTGGGACAGAGTGGAGGTCTTGCGTGAGAGACGGGTTCTGGTGACAAACTCAGTCTCTCTGCGGCTTTATCCTTCATCGGCTTGCCGAAGAGCTGCTCGCCAAGGCAGGGCATGTCTAGGAGATTTTCCTGCACCCATTGCTCCAAACCCCAAGGCTGACACCCGAGCCGATGACTTGAACCCATCGTAGGTGGCTCAAGAGGTATTTAGAGCAGTCTGCAACTGATTTCGGTAGAGTGCTGAATCTGTTGAGGGGCTTGCCCTCAAGGCCCGTGGTGAACTCTGAGCTCCTTGACTAGATCGCGCAAGAACATACCGATGTACAATTGGTATGCTTGAATGCAACAAGAGAGCATGGAGCCTTGGTAGGCCTTGCGGCCCAGGGCATCCAGAGCTCTCGACTCTCGGCCAGGCAGCACCGACGAGTGCGATTTAGGGTTCTTTTGTTTCCTCATGGCAGACTCCACCACCATAGAGGTGTGGGGGAGTTAGGTCTTCCTGAAGCTCGGCCCACATTGTACCTTGTGTCAAGGCTCTTGCTCACAATGGGGACAGAGGCAGGGGCCTCCCACATGCGGAGCAGCAGCCGAGATAGAATAGGAGGAACGGGCGCAGTGAGAGATTCCCTGGGCGGGGACTCGTACTAAAGAATATCGAGTTCTTCAGCATGAGGGTTCTCCTTGGCCTGAGTGGCCAGGTTAAGGGCCCATGCCATGTCCTGAACGAACACCAGGAAGGTAGTGTCCTTGGGTGACGAGCACCGCTGGAACGCAGGTGAGGACGGGTCTGACGGAAGAACCTGATGGGTACGGGTTTCTGGGGAGATGTTCCCATTGGACTCCCACTCCGAGAAATCGGTCGAGGAGTCCAAGCCGGTAGATCACCCTGTCCAATGGCCGGTGCCCGCTTGGAGCCGGAGGCCTTGGAAGATCTCGCCTCCGAGGAATGGGAGGGCGAGCGAGACAGACGTCGAGGACCCTCACGAGGCCCATGGCTCTCTTGGACGGATTTAGGTGTTCCATGCAAGGGACCCACGGTTTCTTGGCGCGGGTCAAAAGCTGGCCGTGAGCACCTGCTGGGAATCAATGAATGCAGGAACGCTGCATTCCAGCATCAGCATGTGGGACTCCCCATGCGGGTGTGGGACCCTGTGACGTCAATCCTGGGGTCACCAGGTCGGGCATCGAGGAAGAGAGGGGGTCCTCACCAGGATGGCCCTCAGGAGACTGGGCACATTCGCCAGAGGCCTCCACTTCTGTGCGGGGTACCTTGAGGGGCCACTCCCTGTCCGAGACTTGGGAATGCCGAAGGGGGCTGAGTGACCGAGTGCAGGAGTGCTCGCGCTTGTCGGGAGCCAATGACAGCGACTTCAAGGCCTTTTTGCATCGCTCCACCTCAAGGGATCCCTGGTTGGAGTGCCGACAAGAGCACGGGGCCGCAGTGGGGGACCCCACCGGGGGAGAGACAACCGAGGGTGCCACCGGGGATTCCAAGGCAGCCTTTTGGAAAATGTCTTCTGACTTCTGCTTATGGCTGAGCAGGGCCTTGACATTTTCTTGCAGAGCGAACAGAGCTCCGGATCATGGTCGGCTCCGAGGCACCGCAGACAACAGTCGTGAGTGTCCATAAGCGACATGTTCCTGGAGCATCTATCGCATTTTTTGAAGCCGGTGGCCATGGGGGCAAAAATGGCCCCTGCGAGGTCAAAGACCCACACGGCCAGCAGTTAGAGGAGAAAAAGGGCGCGAAGCCCAAAACAAAAAATGGAAAAAAAAAAAAATAGACCATCCCCTAAAGATCTAAAAATGTAGAGCAGGGTAGAGGACCCGTGCAACCGGAAAACAGAAAGGCCTGCAGGCCCAAAAACGAACTTTTTCCAAGGGACGAGGACGTGCATCCGAAGGGTTCCTCGGAAAAAGGGAGACTGAGCATGATGGCACCCTTGGTCAGGAAGAGGACCACACATGCATGGCAGCAATCCCAAAGGCTTTCCTTGACAGCTGGGGAATTGCTCCTTGTGGGTTCACTCGGTGCCGTCACCCATAATTGAGGACTGACTTCCTGCTTGTTCCTGGAGAAGGTCCAGTTTTCTGACGTTATCGTTCTCCATTGTGTAATATATTTGGAAATCCTCTCTGGGATGAAGATGGCTGGACTGGCAGTGCTCCCTTATCTGAAATTCAAAAGGTTGGAGCCGAGGACACTGGCTGAGTTTGAGGCTGTTGCTTTGCTAACCAAGGCTTTTTGGCTTGTTTACTCCGCTATTGCTTCTGCTGCTGAGGGTAGTCCTGATGAAAGTAGGACGAGAAGTACTTTCTTTTCTTTGTATAGAAGGGCTTTTTGTTCTGGATTCTTTTCTTGGAGAGATCTGCCATTTTTTGTGACAACCTTTTCAGAGTAGTATCGTCTGTTTCCAATTCTTCTGCTTTTTCTCTCCAGGTTTTAGCAAAGAGGTTTTCTCCCATACAGGGTATGTTGCCTAAGTTTTCGAACACCCAACGTTCTAAATCTGACGCCTGTAGCAATGCCAGTCTTCTTGCTCCGATGGCAATGGAGGATGCCCTGCTTGTCGATTCAAAAGCATTGAAAGCCACTCTGTTGATAAACTTGGAGATGTTCTGGCTGTGTGGAAGTCAGGACACTTTTCCTCCAGAAGGAAGGGGAGGAAGCACTCCCAATCTCTGTTAACCTTCATGAGGAACATGCCCATGTACAAGATGTAAGAGTTGATGCGACTTGCTAGCATCGAGGTTTGAAAAGACAGTCTTTCAAAAGAATCAAGGGTCTTCGACTCACGGCCAGGTGGAACAGAAGCATGGGTCTTCGTGCTTTTAATGCGTCTCATCGCTGATTCCATGACAATGGAATGGTGTGGTAATTGTGGCTTTTGGAAGCCTGGGCATTCTGGGACTGTACATGGCATCAAGTCATCTGTTTATTGGGGCTATGGAGAATGGTGTTTCCCACATCTGGAGCATAAGGTTTTGAAGAATGTGGTGTACCGGCAAGATGGTTTCCTTGGCGCTGTAGGATACTGTAATATTTCAAGTTCTTTGGCCCTGGGCTCCGGCTCCATGGAGGCTGGAATGGAAAGACCCACTGCCATGTCTTATGAATTCTTGAAATGACGTATCCTCTGGAGGCAATTTTCTCTGGTTGTCGGCTGGAGGTGGAGAAGACTGAGATGAAGTTTCTGAGATCGGAGTCCAGAGATCTGTGGTCCGAATTGGTGAAGTCTGAGTCGGATTCTGGGGTGCCGAGTTTTTTTGTATCGATGTCCATCAATTGTCTCTGGTTCTGCTGGTGGAATGATGGCATTAGGATCAGATCTCGAAGGTTGCGTAGCATGCATCTGTACAGAGGTTGTGGTCATCGGCATCAAAGATGGGTTTGGTGCAGGAACCGTGGTTGATGCGGCCGTCGAGGGCGAAATGGGAATCAGTAGTTGGGTCCTTGACTGACCTGCCTGAGTCAGAGGGATGTATCACGGGGAACGAAGCAGACATCTATATCAAAGCTGATGACAATGCTGGAGCCGCCGGAATGGAAGGCATTGGTGTTGGTGATAAGGTTACTGACGCTGCCAGTAAGACTGCCAGAGTGGATTTCAGGAAGAGCATACTTTGGTTTAACAATGCTTCCGCAGCCCCGTCATTGGCTGAAGAGGTGTCAACCGCCACCAGATCCGAGGCTGGCATCAAGGGATCCACGGAGGCAAGTTCTCCAGGTTCCGCATGAGTCCTCTTGGAGGCTTTGGAGGGAGGTCCCTCCCGCCAGGGATGTTTGGAATGAGAGCTGGACTCCGGTGATGTGCGGGACGATTCCCGATGGGAATGGGACCTTTCCCGGGACCTGTCTCTGGGTGATTTCTTATACCAGAGGGGTCCCATTGTAGTTTTGTGGCCTTCTCGAGTCTGAGGGCTGTCAATCTGTCCTTTGACATTTTCTTGGAACTATGTCTCCTTTAAATGTTTTGACGTCAAAGACCCCCTGGAAGAGGTGGAGGCAAGTAAGGCATTTATTTTATTTATTTATTTTAATTTATTTCCAGTCTCTTCTATACCGCGCTATTCAACATCAGTGTGATTTACAATAAACATAGAACTACACATTTCCTAGGGTACTCTGTGTTTACAATGAACAGGTGTTAAAACTTGGACAACATGGGGTAACTATTTACAATCGTGCAACTGAGTAGGGTTCGCTACCTTGAACTAGCCCTGAGAGTCTTGTGTGGTGTACGTGGCTGGGGCGATGATATCATTATCTACCGGGTAGTAGAGGAGGAAAAGGTGGTGTTTCAAGGCCTTCCTAAACTGGAATAGGTCGGGATTGCCCGGATGTTGGCTGGTAGGGCATTCCAGCTTCTGGGCACACAGAATTTGAAGGTCCTGCTTGCCGTAGCCTGGGTGCACTGGGTTATTGATTTTGGGACTATCAGGGTGTTGACTGCTATCGATCTTCTGGACCTATTGGTGGGCATGGTCTGGATCAACTCGGTTAGAGATGGGGGTGAGAGCCCATGGATGGCCTTGAAAGTTAGAAGTAGGGTTTTGTACTTGAGTCTCATATGTATCGGGAGCCAGTGTAGGTGCTTCAGTATGGGTGTAACATGGTCTTTCTTAGAGGCACCATATAGGATCCTCGCTGCAGTGTTCATCGCCAGCTGCAGCGGATTTAGGGTGGCCTGGGGGAGCCCGTGTAGGATCACGTTAGCATAATCGAAATGTGGTATGATCAGCGCCTTGTAAATTGAACTAAAATCTTCTGGCTCCAGCAGCGACCGTAAGGGTCTGAGGGATCTGATCTTATGATACACCGCCCTCACTACATTGCCCATGTGTACCTTCATGTCTAGTCTTTGGTCCAGGGTAACACCAAGATACCGGATCATAGGTTTGGTTTGGAGATCTGCTTCTTTGACTCTTAGAAAGGGTGATGTGGAGAAGTTTGGGTTCCTTGTAATGAAGAGTACTTCCGTTTTCTTGTGTTGTATCCTGAGGTTCTGGGTTTGGAGCCAGTTGGATACTGCATTAAAGCAGTTTGTCAGTGGCGAGAGGTCTGGATTTTCAGTTGAGAAATGCATGTATAGCAGCACGTTGTCTGCATATATCAGGCAGTTGACACTGAAAGACCGGATCAGATTGCAGATAGGCTGCATGTATACATTGAACATCAAGGCTGAAAGGGAGGAGCCTTGCGGAACACCCTGCTTCTGGTGGAAAGGATCTGATGAGGTTGCACTGGAGCGCACATGCTGCCATTGGTCTGAAAGGTAGGACTTGCACCAATCCAGCGCTTTGTCAGTGATTCCCTTTTCCTTAAGACGATCCAGCAGAAGCTTGTGACTCACCGAGTCGAACGCAGCTGCAATGTCCATGAATATGAGGACAAAACCTTGGCGAATGTTGTCAATTCCTGCTATTAAGTTGTTGAAGAGTGTGGTGAGGAGCATTTCAACTCCATGAGCCTCTCTGAAGTCGTGTTGGCATTGTCCGGGAAGAGTTCTTCAAACTTTTTTGCTCGATTCCCCAATCCACGTTTAGTCATCTGCTGGCAAAGTGGACATTCAGTGGGAAGGTGAGCAGGTCCCAAACACTTCAGGCACCAATCGTGCTTGTCGGTGACAGATATGGTGTCGGAGCACTTCATGCATTTTTTGAAGACACTGGCAGGTTTTCCATACTGCGCCAGTGGGTAAGCCTCAGGGGAAAAACAGAAAAAAAAACACACTAAAGAAAAAAATTGGGAAAACATTTTATATCTATATATATCAGAAGGGATTGAAATTAAGGGGGGGGGGAATATATCAGAGATACGGGTAGGCAGAAAAATCTTTTCAGCGGTGCAGGAGAAATCCTGTTGGCATCGTGGAAAAAAAAAAAGAGAACTGAGGGAGTCACTGTAGTTAGCTATAAGAGCAGGAGGGCAGCAGACAGGTGCTGTGGACTGCTCCCAAAGGCTTTCTAATTAGTAGCTGGGGAGCTTCCTGGGCAGGCTCCGTTGGTACCTGATGTCACCAATACGTGAGGACTACATTTCTGCTTGTTCCAGGAGATATGATGGGCCGACTGAAAGCTGCCGTGACCTGCACATCCATCTTGGAAATATCAAACTATACAAAGCACTCCTGGGAGTGTGCGCATCTTCTTATACATCCTTAGCCCTTTAGGCGGGGAGTCAGGGGAATCCCACTCTAACCGGAACAGGCCCCCGAGCACCTCTGGAAACATGAAGACAGTAGCGGATTTCCGCACCCCTTGCAAAAATGGATGCATCTTCAGTTTCTGCTCTGTGTCTGGAGCATCCGCCAAGCCAAGGTGGACAGACCCTGAGAATCAAAGCCACCAGTTGCTTCTCCTGGAGCAGGCAGATCACATTGGCCTATTCACAATCTTCTGAAGGTGAGAGGATTTTTTTGTCCACATCAGAGCCCAGTATGGAGTCATCTGAATCCAAGTCACCATGCAAATCTCGAACAGATCTCACTGATCCCCAATCTCCGGGGGGAGGAGGTGCCCCTCGCTGGGGATGCTTAGCCAAACACAAATGTACAGGACTGCCACTCTCAGCTTGCCCCTCATGAGACTCCATCTGGGGGAACCCAGAGGCTGCAGAACTTGAATTTCCACTCCAGAAGGACCAGGCCAGCTTTAAAAAGAATTCTGGGGAGGACAATCCTGAGTCTGGAAGCTCTCCTACTGGAAATGACCCCCCCAACACCACAGGCATAGTCACTGTAGACCTCCTAGAGGATGAGGAGTGGCTCACAGCATGGCTGATGGAGCCTCCGGTCAGCTGGATATCCTTACCCATAGTGCTATCTGTCACCTCCTGTCATGAGGCAGGCAAGAGTAAGACTAACTGCACCCCCCAGGTGAGGGGGGGGGGGCAGGCAGGCACGCCAGGAATAACTCAGAAGCTGCCATGCAAGAAGAGCAGAGTCCAGAATCCGGAGATGAGACACTTCGCTTGCCACAGGCGCCAAATATTTCCTGGAAGACGACAAAATTAAGGCAAGTATCACAACAGCGTTAAGGCAGCGGCTGTCCAAAGGGCTTGCGTTAACAATGCTTTTACTGCAACATGTGTTATAGCTGCTAGGGTAGGGAATGCACGTTGGAGCGGCTTGGACAGAATGCGCGCTAGGACCGCGCAACCTCTACGCACGCAATAGGTAAAAATGCTAATGTGTGCAGAAAAACAAACACACACACCGTGCCAACAGTCCACCCCAAACTGCATCCCAGCCAGACAATCAGGAGCCCCCAACAAGGACAATGACGAGGTCAAGCCTTGCTACTCACCCCAAGAACATCTCTGAAACTGTTTCACTGGCTATGCAGCACTGAGTTTATAAGATGGCTGGCAAGCAGATCTCTGCAATCTTTGGGAAAGAGTAGGGGGGACAGATGAGAATGGAGGGGGCACTGAGGTTGTGTGAGGCTGCTATACTCTTCTAGATCTTTCCAATTTCTGGCTGCTCAACAGGCTCTCACACCATTAGATGATAGAGGTGTAAAAAAGGCGCTAAGTGAGGACAAGGCCATAGCGGAGAGACTAAATGAATTCTTTGCTTCAGTCTTTACTGAAGATCCAGGGAAGTCACGCGTGCCTGAAATGCAATATAAATGGTGACATATTGGAAGAATTGAAAGAAACATCGATAAACCGGGAAGATGTATTACAACTATTTGATAAGCTGAAGAGTACGAAAGCACCTGGACCAGATTGTATACATCAAAGAGTGTTGAGAGAACTGAAATATGAGATTGCAGACCTACTATTATTAATCTGTGAACTATCAATCATTAAAATCATTTGTCATACTGGAAAATTGGAGAATGGCCAATGTAACGCCAGTTTTTAAAAAGGGTTCCGGGGTGATCCGGGAAACTACAGTACCGGGCAAAATGGTAGAAACCCTTATAAAGAACAAAATTACTGAATATGTAGATAGTCATGGTTTAATGGGAGAACACTAACATGGATTTAGGCAAGGAAAGCTTTGTCTTACTGTTATATCTTTTTTGAAGGTGTAAATAAACAGGTAGACAAAGGAAAGCCAGTCGATATAGTGTATCTGGATATGGTCAACATATCTTAAAAAGGATATAGCAGAATTAGAAAACGAACACAGAAGAGCAACAAAAATGATAAAGGGAATGGAAGGGTACCTCTATGAGGAGAGACTTAAAAGGGCTCTTCAACTTGGAAAAGAGACTAAGGGAGGATATGATAGATGTCTACAAATTAATGAATGGAATGGGTAACTGTAGATCCATTTTTTATGTCATCAAAAAGTAGAAAGACAAGAGAACACACAATGAAGCTACAATGTAACCCATTTAAGACAAATAAGATTTTTTTTTTTACTCAATGCATAACCAAACTCTGGAATTCGTTACTGAAGGATGTAGTAAGAGCTGTTAGTGTAGCTAGGTTTAACAAAAGGTTTGGACAAATTCCTGGAGGAAAGGTCCATAAACTATTATTAAAGAGGACCCAGGAGATCTACTGTTTACCCCAGGACGAGCATTGTGGAACCTGTGTGCCTTTTTTGGAACCTGGCAGGCACATGTGAACTGGATTGGCCACTGTTGGAAACAAGATACTGGACTTGACGAACCTTGTTCTGACCCAGTATGGCATTTATGTTCTTAAGCACATGGAGCTGAGCCAATTTTCTCTCCTCCTATGGCTACTGAAGAGACTGCAGTCTAGTGGAGCCTCCCACATCACACTCGAGTGTGTCGCCCTCAAAGTGGTCGTTCATGAGTGTTTAAGCAATCTCTTCCTCTCAGTCTTCAGATTTTCTTCAAAGGAGAAAATCCATCCACCATCTGCTGGACAAAAAAATACTGAAACTTCTACTGGCTGAGGCAGACAGAGGCATGGGAGGAGTGATATCATTGACACCTGGGCTTGTCTCCACCAATCTTCTGATAGGGGAACACAACCCACTTGTCTGGACTGGTCTATCAGGATGATATGGAATAGGGGTTCCAGAGGTGTATCTCTTCTGAATGATCTGGCAAGTTGCTGGCAATGAGGGCAAACCAGTGTTCCTGCCACTCTGAATAGCCTTAGCCTTGTAAGGCTCTCTGTAGAATGTGTGTTTAGATTTTGACTTAGCCTTACCTCCCATCTGAGCAGCTGCTGACCATGGATCTAAGCAATGGAGCCGAGCCATCTCGAGGTGTGTGTGTGGGGAGGGGAGGGGCAGGGTGATGGAGATGGTGCTCCAAATTTGCTGGGTGTGAGGGAGAAATTATGACCAGCGCTGGGAGGGCATCCACCTCCTCTCATATTGTTGCCCCGGGTTCCCTCAATCGAACCTTGACTGGGCATGACAGGATGTTGGGGTTTGAGATCCGTGGTCATGCTGCTGAAAGACTGAAGAGCTATGGGGGATTTTACTTTCAGTTTTAACTGAAGAATTAAGTTGCGAAAGGAAAAGAACAGAAAACCCCAATGAGGTAGGAGGAAACTGACAGGACCGTGGGTTTTGAAGACTGGGGAGGCGGAAACACTGCTGGGTTCAGAGAGAGGTGACATGCATGCTCAGTGAAGATTTTGAATCTTTTCCGAGCTAAGGGAGAGCAGGGCACCATCGGAGAGGACACCCATCACTGGAGATGTTTTTTTTCTAAAGAGGCAGAACGAAATGGATGCAGCACAAACTGCAAATGAGAAGAGGGAGTTACGTCAACTCTTTCCTTCAGCAGACTGAAGGGGCTGGTGAGGCAGGTAGCAGTGTGAAAATATATACACATTTTCAGAAAACCCTCATCAGTTTTTTCTGAGCTCTGAGGGGGCTAATGCATCTTGGCAACACTGTATGATACAACCCAGTTGTGTGACTGATCTTATCCTGCTTGTCAACACAGAACAGCCTGAATACTGCTTGAATGTGGCACTACAGTAAGCTTCTATCCCACATCTGCTATTCAAAGGATTTGCCTTGTGTTCAGTTTTTTGTTAATTTGTGTTTTTAATTCTCAAATATTTACAATTACAGCAAGCAAGGTATCAATGTGAAAAGGTATGTTAGTACCTCTGTCATCTTGGCAACGAGGAACACCTTGTCTTTGTCGATTTGATGCATTAACAATTTCATCCTTTCTACGTGCCTGAACAATATGAATTGCCTCCAACTGTCTATCAAGAGCTGTCAAAATATTGGCATGCAGAGGAGAGCTACGGAATCGTTCCATTTTGCCCAGTAAGGTCACAACCTGTGCCAACATCACAAATGTTTCTTCATTAAAATAGTGTTCTATACATAAAACATATATACATCACTGTAATCGTTTTAAAAATATAAATCAGTCTCTAAACTGATTGTAGCTTAATACTGTCTAACGCGTAGTTACTCACCTGTAATAGGTGTTCTCCGGGAACCGCAGGTATGAAGTCTTCACATATGGGTGATGTCAGAACTGACAGTCCATGCAGATTAACTCCCCAGTTTTCAAAGAAAGTCTTTCGGAGTTAGACCGCACATGAGCGATCACCTTCCCGCCCAAAGGTGCCGTCTTATCTCAGTATGACAACAAAGCTTAATCAAGCATAAAAAGAAAAAAACGCCATGGGGAGTAACTACGCCTTCTCCGGGAACAAGTAGGAAGTCAGTCCTCACATATGAGACTCCCAAGCTACAGGCTACCAAAAAAACCTATAGGAGCCATGGACAACGCAAAAAAACAATTTTGTGCAGGGCAGAGCAAGGAGCGCTGAATGGCTTGAAGTCCAGAGACTCAGCTGCAGCAATGAGCACGGAATCACCTCACTGGTAGCCTGAATACAATGGGCCAGAGGGAAGGAGTTGCACTATTGCCCAAAGAGGTGACCAAGTACTGTCAAGTCGAAGACACTGATGCACCGTGAACTTTCTTCCAAGCAGTAATGCGCTGCGAAGTTATGGACCGAAGATCAGAAAGCTGCCTGGCAAATGTCCAGCAGAAGAACTGAAAGCAGGTGGGCCACAGAGACCGCCATGGTGCACATATTGTGCGCAGTAACGTGATGCTCCAGGAAGAGACCAGCCTGCTCGTAGGTGAAGGAAATGCAGTCTGCCACCCAGGTGGAAAGGATACACTTGGAGACTGCAATTCCATTAGCATCAAAGGAGGCGAACAGCTGCAACAAGTGGCGATGGGGTTGCATCCTCTGGAGGTAGAAAGACAAAGCCCTCTTGCAATCCAGGGTGTGTAACAGGGCTTCCGCCTGGGAGGCATAAGGCCTAGGAAAAAAGGTGGGAAAGACCACCTCCTGATTCATGTGAAAAGCAGACACCACCTTAGGCAGGAATTTCAGGTGTGTCCGGAGAACAACCCTATTTTTGTGGAACCTGATGTAGGGGGCATGAGCCACCAATATTTCCAGCTCTCACAGATTCTTCTGGCTGATGTGAGCGCTACCAGGAACACTACTTTCCATGACAAGTACTTGACAGAGCATGTCACCAGAGGCTCAAAAGAGAGTCATCAGCTTCCCAAAGACAATGTTCAAGTCCCACGCCACAGAGGGTGGGTGTACGGGGGGCCGCAAGAGAAGCCCCCAAATGAAGCAGTCCGCCAGCGGGTGCACAGAGACAGGCTGAACATCAATGAGGTGGTGATGCGCTGCTAGGGCACCGAGATGCACCCTGACAGAACTGGACTTCAAGACCAGCCTGAGAGAGGTGCAGGAGGTATTGCAGGATGTCCTGCACAGAAGAAGAGAAGGGGTTAATATTCTTCTCTGACCACTAGGCGGAGAATCAACACCACTTGAAAGCATATGCATGGCGAGTTGAATCCTTGCAGAATGCCAGTAGAACATCCTTCGCGCCTCTCTGGAGAGGCAGAGATGTGCTGTGGCTAGCCTTTCAGCATCCATGCTGTCAGGGCGAGGGACTGGAGGTTGAGTTGGAGAATGGATCAGTTCTCCTGCGAGAACAGGTCAGAATCCTGGCCCAGCGGTGTCGGGGCCGCTTGTGACAACTGCAGGAACAGGGGGAACCACAGCAGTCTGAGTCCCCGAGGGCCAATGAGGATTACAGAGGCCCCATCCGCCTGAACCTTGTACAAAGTTTTGGGAACCAGAGGAGTAGGCAAGTATGCATATAGAAGGACCCCTGATCAGTGTAGGAGAAAAGTATCCGCCACTACTTGGCATGGGGCTGGCTTCCATGAGTAGACACGCGGCAGCTGTGTGTTTTCAGGGTTGGCAAAGAGGTCCAATGTCTGGATCCCCCAACGCTGGAAGATGGAGTTGGCCACCTCCGGGTTCAGTCTCCACTCTTGAGGATGGAGCACTATGCTGAGCCGATCTGCAAGCAGATTGCCCTGGCCTAGCAGGTAGACCGCCAGGAGGGTCATGCCATTCTCCATGGTAAAATTCCACAGGCAAACTGCCTCCAGACACAGGGGGTATGAGACCATTCCCCCCATTTGATGATGTAGAAAATCGCTACTTGGTTGTCCATCTGGACGAGCATTACCTGACCCACCAGGTGGGCTGGAACACTTAGAGGGCATTTCTTACAACCCAGAGTTCCAGGAGGTTGATATGGAGGGCATTCTCTTCCAGAGTCCAGGCACCCTGCAACTGCAAACAGTCGCAGTGGATTCTCCAGCTGAGCTTGGAGGCATCTATAGTGAGGATGCGGTGTGTCAAGGGGCCTGAAGTGTAGGTCGGCCATGAGATTTGGTTGGCTCTGCCACCAGGCAAGAGAAACTGCTAGAGGCCGGGTGATCCGGACCCAATCCTCCAGATGACCTGTGGCTCGAGTCCACTGAGAGCTAAGAGTCCAATGGGCCTGCTGCATTCAGAGATGGAGCCTGTGGAATCGAGGCCATGTGCCTCAAACGCCACATCATTCTTTGGTCTTTTTCTGAACGTTCAATATTCCTCCAAATGTCAAAAATACGTTCAAGACTATATCCTAAGAGGAACTGGGATGACTTTATGTCCTCCCAATATAACACAAGCACTTCAATGGCTAAAAGAAGGTCTCAGACTTTCTCATGGCACTGTTTTTCAGACTCACGTCTTGATTCTTTACTGTGCCTAGTAGCATCAATGACCTTTTTTTTATGTATATGTAAATGTGTGGAACCCTAATCTCAAAAGATGTTGTACTCATTGAAAAAAAACTTGAAAGCTAATATCCACGTTTTCTTCTATACATTGTTCCAAATTTGCCGTCCTCTTAAGAATTTCCAATGCAATTTTTTTTACACAGGTCTCTACTTCTTGGACCCCTGATGTCGGCAATTAATTTCAATCAGATGATACTTAGCTTTCTCTCATTGTATTTAGGGTTCTCTCTCTTTCGATCCCGACGCTCTCCTCAGGTACCGTTAGTGCGTTCCACCACTTCGGTTTCTTCAGGGGATCTTCTTGTTGCCCTTATGTGCTCAAAATCTTGTAAAGATGCTGCCCGCGTCTGACCTTTTCAATTTCTAACAGACTACAATCCGTGCGGAGCTCAGCCTCCTGCTTGCACTCAAAACAAGAAGCCTAAATAAAATGAGAGAAAGCTAAGTATCATCTGATTGAAACCCTGGGTTCTTGCCAAGTCGATACTGAGAATAGAGTCGCCGGCTCACTATGAAAACAATCACTGGGCTTTCCCCCTTCCTGAATAGCAAGTGTTCCAGAATGGGGGGAATCGACACTTTTGAGGGGGCCTCGTACTGTAGGATCTCTAGGTCCTCAGCACAATGCTTGTCCTCCGGTTCTGCAACGACAGGGCCTTCAACATCCCGCGGTTGAAGTCAAGGAATGAGAGGTTCTTGGGCAGTGACTGCCAGAGTTTCACAATGGAAATGGCTCAGAGAACACATCTCTATGTAGCATGGGTGACTCGTCGGTCTCCCATACCGATTCGGAGCCAGAGAAGACGTCAAGCTCTGGGTGGTCATCCAGCCAATGCACTGCCGGTGTCAAAAAATGCCGTGCCCGATGCACTGACTTCGAGCTACTCAGAGGCGAGTCATGCCTTGAGTGGGAGGTTGATCGCCTTGGCTCCAAGACAGGCCAGATGTCCTTCGGGGAGGTCTTGGCAGTGGAGGGTGTAGTGGTCGACACCAACGAGAAGGCAGCCAGGCTGCACTCCAGGGCCGCCATCCTGGCCTTGATGCCAGTAGGATCCACAGTGACAGCTTGGGACTCGACTGCAGCGAGCCTGGAGCTGGGTCCCTCAGAGGGGAGTCACTGATGGTGATCGCGGTGGGGGACCAGGCCTGATCCCCCAATGCGGTGGGAGTTTCCGCCTGCCAAGGCAGCTTCGAGGGCTACACACAGCCATCACCCTTTGCTTTGGATTGAGGGTTCCAAGCCCAGGTATCCAAGGACTTACCTTCGGCGCCAGGGTGGGACTTTGTCTTCGGCCTGGAATGGGACGATGTCTTGATCCCAAGTGGTAGGTCCTCGGACCACAATCCCCAGTCCGATGCTCCGCAAACTCGTGGCTCAGATTGAGCAGGCCCGAACAATGCTGAATCACGGCCAAGCCCTTCAAGCCAAACAACTCCTTGCGCTGCTGCTCACGATTCTTCAGGCTCTTAGCTGATATCTGCAGGCAGGAAGAGTCGACAGCCCAGAGACACTGAATGCAGCAACTGTGGCTATCTGTGATGGACATGGTGTGGGGGCATTTATTACATTGCTTGAATCCACTGATCATAGACATAGTGGGGAACACAATACCCATGAGATCAAACTCGCACATCCCGGTCTAGAGGGTGTGAGGTAACTCCCATCCCACAAAAAGGAAAAAATAAAAATAAATAAAAAAGATACCTGAGAAAGCACAATGCCGATGCGAGGGTGGACTCTGGTGGCTAGAAGGTAACTGGTGAACTGACCGACAAAAAACAGTGCAAAAACGCACAGGATAAGATGAAAAAAACACAAAAAAACATTTACTTACCTGGTAATTGTCGTTCCTTTAAGGACTCCAGTTTAGTCCTCCACCTCTGGGTTGTGTACCTCCTTCCTGCAGCTTGGAGACTGGGCATGTCAAATTCGTGACATCACTGGATATAGCCTGCTGGTATCTCCCAACATCTCCAGTGAACTAATAACAAAGCAGACTCAAAAGAGCAACCAATAAGTAGCTAAAACCTACTGTAAATATAACCATAACCGTAAGAAACCCAACAACTGATCAAGAAAAGGGAAAGACCAATTAAGATTACCTCCCCCCTTTTTTTTTTTTTTTAAATAAGTTCTCATTTTTCTCATTCTTTTACCTTCCCTGTTTTACCCTCCAAAGCGAAGAGAGAAGAAAGCGCATCAGCCTAGACAGACACTCACTGTGATCCCGCAACCTCAAGAATTAGATTGTTCTTCAAACGTAACGCTCCTCCCCAACTGTAAAGAAATTCAGAATATAACATCCCCCAGGCGGGATTGAGAACTAAACTGGGGTCCCTAAAGGAACGACAATTACCAGATAAGTGTAATATCTATTTCCTTATTGGTCCTCCAGTTTAGTCCTCCAACTCTGGGATTTATCAGAGCAGTAATTATTGGGAGGGACCTTTCTAACCAGATAGCAAAACCGTCGACCCAAAACAAGCATCTCTCGCCGCCATAATGTCCAGGCGGTACTGCTTACTGAAAGGATGAAGAGATGCCCAAGTGGCCGCTCTGCAAACCTCCTCTGGCGAAACCAACCCGTGTTCAGCCCACGATGTCGCTTGCGCTCTAAGGAGTGAGCCCGTAACCCCTATAGTGCCTGGCGACCTTGTAAAATATACGCTGATACAATAACTTCCCGGACCCATCTGGAAATGGAAGCCTTAGCCACCGCTTCCCCTTTGCGGGGACCCCCGAACAGAACAAAAAAGCCTGTCCGATTTAAAAGACTCCAAGACTTAAGTAATGACGTAACACCCTCTTGATATCCAAGAGACGAAGAGTACTGTCCAAAACGCTGTCTTCTGCGGCTCCCAATATCGGCAAGGACAGCACTTGATTCAAGTGAAAAGGAGAAACCACTGAGCAGAAATGACAGAACTGGTCGCAACACCACCTTTTCCCTGGAAAAGGCCAAAAACGGTTCTCTACAGGAGAACGCCTGCAATTCTGAAACTCACCTAGTCGAACATATAGCCACCAAAAACACTGTCTTTAAAGTTAAATCCTTAACCGATGCCTGGTGTAAAGGTTCAAAGGGCTTCCTAGTTAACGCCCCTAGCACCAGATTGAGATCCCAAGCTGGGACTAAGATCCTGTGAGCAGGCTGCATCTTAGACACCGCTTTAAGAAAACGCACCACGTCGTGTGCACCCAACGCCACCCCTTGAACCTTTCCTCTATAGCACGCCAGAGCTGCCACCTGCACTCTCAAACTGGCTGCCAGATCTTTCTCAAAACCATCTTGTAGAAAGAGTAGTTACTCACCTGTAACAGGTGTTCTCCAGGAGCAGCAAGAATCAGTCCTCACATATGGGTGTCATCAGCGCCGATGAAGCCACAGCGGAGCATTTCCCCAGCTTTCTATGAAAGCCTTTGGGAATGCAGGCACGCATGCGCGGTTCCCTTCCCGCCTAAAGGTGCCATCTTACCTCAGTCAAATGACATAGCTAAGAATAGCACACAAAAATGAAAAATAAACTATGTACAACTGCAACTCCAAGGGGAGGAGGGAGGGTTGTGAGGACTGATTCCTGCTGCTCCTGGAGAACACCTGTTACAGGTGAGTAACAACTTTCTCCAGGACCAAGCAGGAAGCAGTCCTCACATATGGGTGACTCCCTAGCTCTGGGCTACCAAGGAACCCAGGCTGAACAAGAGGACTCTCTAGTAACAGCAAAGAAAGGCTTGTCAAGGACACAACCTCCACCGGTAGCCCAACAGAGGGCAGGAGTTGCCTAAACCTGAAAGATTCCGGAGTACTGCTTGGCCAAAAGCACTGTCCCTATGGGACTCCCTCTCCAGGCAGTAATGGGCCGCAAACATCTGGCTTGAAGACCAAGTTGCAGCCCTGCAGATGTCTACCAAGGGCACAGAGCGGAGATGAGCCACTGAGGCAGCCATTGCCCTGACTCGGTGGGCCATAACCCTACCCTGCAAAGGAAGGTCAGCTACCTTGTAAGCCCAGGTGATACAGTCAGCCACCCAGATGGACAAGGTACGCTTGGACACAGCCAACCTTAACATATTGGGGTCAAAGGAGACGAAGAGCTGGGTAGCCCTTCTATGCCCCTGCGTATGGTCAAAGTAGAAGGATAAGGCCCTCCTACAGTCCAGGGTATGCAGGACTGCTTCAGCCTGGCTTGCATGAGGCCTAGGGAAGAATGTTGGAAGAACCACCTCCTGGTTGAGGTGGAAAGAGACGAAAACCTTAGGGAGGAACTTTGGATGAGTCCTAAGGACTACCCTGTTCCTATAAATCCTGGTGTAAGGCCCATCACAGACCAGGGCCTGAAGCTCACATACTCACCTAGCCGAGGTAAGGGCTATCAGGAAGAGTGTCTTCCAGGGAGAAAGCGCAGTGGGCAAGTAGCCATCGGCTCAAAAGGTGGGCGAGTCAGTTGCTGCAAGACCACATTCAGCTCCCACTCAGGGGCAGGAGGATGGATAGGAGGCTTGAGCAAAAGCAAGACCCTAAGGAAGCGAGACACCAAGGGGTGGCCAGACAGAGAATGTCCCTCCACCAGAGTGGTGAGCTGCTAGAGCTGAGAGGTGGACGCGAACAGAATTGGATTTAAGACCTTGATTTGACAAGTGCAGCAAGTACTGAAGGACTACTGGCACAGTACAGGAGAAAAGATCTTCTGTACGTAGCTGACACCACACAGAAAACCTCTTCCATTTGAGAGCATAGGTTTTCCTAGTGGACTGTTTCCTAGAGGCTAGGACAACCTCCTCAACCTCCTGAGGCAGGCCCCAGGGAGCCAAGACTACCCTTGCAGCCTCCAGGCCATCAAAATGAGAGACTTGCCATGGGGTGAAGAAGGGAACCCTGCTCCTGAGAGAGGAGGTCGGGTTGCAACCCCAGAGGTAGTGGAGGATCCACCGCCAGTTGAAGCCGAAGAGGAAACCAAGGCTGTCTCGGCCACCTGGGAGCCACCAACAGGACCAAGGCCTTGTCCTGAAGAATCTTGAAGAGAGTTCAGGCCACCAAGGGCGTGGGAGAAAACGCATAGAGGAGGCCCTGAGACCAAGATATCAGAAAAGCATCCACTGCTATCCGCAGAGGATGCGGTTGCCTGGAGCAGAACTTTGGCAGTTGCTTGTTCGTTGGGCTGGCAAAGAGATCTATCAAAGGGAGACCCCATTTCAGGAAGATCTTCTGAACTACTGAAGGATGCAGCTGCCACTCTTGGGGCTGCAGTATTCTGCTTAATCTGTCTGCCAGGTAGTTGTCCTGGCCTGGAAGGTACACCGCCTTGAGAAGCATATTGTGCTTGAGGGCAAAAGAACAAAGGTCCTGAGCCTCCCGACAAAGGATCCTGGACCCAGTTCCGCCCCGTTTGTTCACATAAAACATGGCAACTTGATTGTCTGAACCAGGACAGACTGGTGAGCCAGGGTAGGAGTGAAAGCTTTGAGTGCTAATCGAATAGCTCTGAGTTCGAGGAGATTGATCTGCTGTGCAGCTTCCCAGGGAGACCAGAGGCCCTGGGTGCACTTGCCCAGACAATGAGCTCCCCAGCCTTGCAGGGAGGCATCTGTTGTCATCACTACTGTGTATCTTGGAATCTGAAAAGGCATCCCTTTCAGTAGGTTGGGTGGGTGCAGCCACCAGTTGAGGGAGTGCAGAAATGGTCTGGACACCCTTATCCTGTCTCTGAGGCTGCCTGTGGCCTGTGACCACTTAGCCCGAAGGCACCACTGAGCAGGCCTCATATGGAGCCTGGCATTTGGGGTCACATGTACTGTTGAAGCCATGTGGCCTAGAGGCCTCAGGCAGAGTCTGGCGGAGACCAGGGACTTGCTAAGAAACTGATTTGCCAAGGCCATCAACCTTTGGGCCCTGTCTGCTGACAAGAAAGCCTTTGCCAGCAGAGAGTCCAGCCTTGCTCCTATGAACTCTAAGTTCTGGGAGGGGAGCTAAGTGGACTTTGTGAAGTTTATGACAAACCCCAGGCTTTGTAGAAGAGCAATAGTCCTGAGGGTGGTTTGATTGGCCTCTTGGCACGTCTGACCCCTGATGAGCCAGTCACCTAGATAGGGGAAGACAAAGATTCCCTGATTTCTCAGGTAGGCCGCCACCACTGCTAGGCACTTTGTAAAGACTCTGGGGGCGGAGGTGAGGCCGAAAGGCAGCACTCTGTACTGATAATTGTTTCCTCCCACTATGAACCGGAGGTACTTTCTGTGATCTGGATGAATGAGGATGTGAGTGTACGCATCCTTTAGATCTAAGGAGCATAGCCAATCTCCCTGCTGGAGGTAGGGCAGAAGAGTCCCAAGAGTAAGCATCTTGAACTTTTCCTTCACTAGGAACTTGTTGAGGTTCCTGAGGTCCAGAATGGGTCGAAGGCCACCGGTTCTCTTGGGCACCAGGAAATACCTAGAGTAGAACCCTTGACCTTGTAAGTGGGGAGGCACAAGCTCCACCGCCCTGTCCACCAACAGACCATGAAGCTCTTGTAGAAAAAGGTCTGTGTGCAGGGGAGGCCTTGGAGGCTCCCCTGGAAAATATGGTGGAGGCAGTGGGTGAAAATGGAGGGCATAGCCCTTGTGGACTATCTCCAGCACCCAACTGTCCTCGGTGACAAGGGGCCACTGGTGGGCAGAGGGAGAGGCGACCTCCTGTGCAGGGTTGGGAGAGCAGTGGAGGAGAGGCTATGCTCAAGGAGTCAAAAACCCCCACCCTGCTGAGTGGTAGCAGGGGCCTGAGGCTTGGGGGGGTCCTCTGCCTACGGGGCCCATTACCCTGGCCCTTGGCTTGCTGACCCTGGGGGACAGCTTGGGCAGACTGATATTGCGGGTACTGTTTGTAGGCAGTGCCCTTCCTTGGGTAAAAGGGTTTTTTACCCGAGCCCTTCTTTTTATGAGAAGGGGCAGAGGTCTTCCTCGACAGCCTTGTCCGTGTGAGGTGCTCAGTTTCGAGCTGAGCAGCCTTCTCAGTCATGGGTTTGCCAAAAAGGTTTTCACCTCGGCAAGGGACATCGACCAACTTGTCCTGAACCCATGGCTCGAGGTCCGATGACTGCAGCCATGCCTGGTGTCGAGCCGAAGCCTCGAAGCCATTGTAGGCGGCACGGGACATGAACTTCGAGCAGTCCCGAATCCCAGAGAACAAGGACTTAAATCTCTGCAAGGGTTCCCTGGAGAGACCAGCAGAGAACCCGGCCAATTCCTTGGCCAGATCCCGCAAGTACCTGCCCATGTACAGCTGGTAGGACTGAATACGGCAAGCAAGCATCGAGCCCTGGAAGCACTTTCTACCGACGCCATCGAGGTTCCGGGCCTCCCTGCCAGGGGGCACCGCAGAGTGCATCTTCTGGCTCTTCAGACAATGCATGGCCGATTCCACAACCATAGAATGGTGTGGTAGCTGTGCCTTTTGAAAGCCAGGGCTCTTCCGGAGTCGATAGATCGAATCGACTCGCTTGCTGAGAACCGGCGCCGAGGCCGGTGCCTCCCACATACGGAAGAGGAGCTGTTCCAGCATCGGAGGAACCGGAACAGTAAAGGCCTCCTTCGGAGGAGAGTCAAACTGTAGGGCCTCGAGCTCTTCAGCTCGAGGCTCCTCCTCGGGGTCCGTCGGGATAGCCAAGGCAGCGGCCATATCTCGGACGAACTCCAAGAACAGAGTATCCTCCGGGGGGGGGCCTACTCCGGGGCTCAGACTGCGGTAAGTCCGAAGGGACGCAACGAGTCTTGAAGGTATCAGGAGACTCCTCGTCCTCCGTCTCCCAAGCTGACTCGTCCGAGGAGGAGTCAGGGTCCGACCCTGCGGGGCCCAGGAGCACCCACCCCAACGCTGGTGGCACCGGCGTCGACGCCCTCGGTCCCAAATGGTAGGTCGAGGGAGACCGCGACCGATGTAGATTCCGAGCCACGATGGACTCTAGTATCGGCTCGGTCTCCAGGGTCGACTTCGAAGTTGATGTCCCGGTGGTCGGGGCAGATGCGCCAGACAGGCTGGCCATCAGTGCCCGCAGCTGCTCCATGAAGGCAGACAATCTGCTCTCCAAGGCTGTCATCCTGAGACTCAGCTCGGGAGACGCAGCAGCCACCAACTCGGGCCCCGGCGGTGCCGGGCTCGACGTCGGCTCCCTGGGAGGAGAGTCCGAGGACTACGGGGCTTACGTGTCCAGCAGACTCCGGCTCCACGCGAGGAACTTTTGCAGGTTTCTCGAGTTCCACGGGCCCAAGGTGATGGTCGGGGGTCTTAGACCTGGCCCTCGAGGAGCCAGGGACCTCCTCCGACAACGCCCTCGCGAGCTGCTTCTTCCTCTTGCGTTCCCGGTCAGGGGACCCCCTGTGCGAGGAGCTTCGACGGCGCTCGGGATCAGAATCCCGAGATGTCGAGGCCTCAGACGAGGTCCGGGCCCGGCTGGAGGCTGAGTCAGAGAAAAGCCTTTCTTTTTGCTGCTGGCGACTTCGGAGTGCCTTGGAAGACATCTTTCCACAGGGCCCGCACGACTTAGGGTGGTGGTCGGGGCCGAGGCACCGAAGGCAGCAGTCATGTGTGTCGGTGAGAGACATCAGTTTCTTACACTGATCACACTTTTTAAAGCTGCTGGAAGCCATCAGGGGGGAAAAAAAAAAAAAAAAAAAAAGAGTCCCTGCGAGGTCAAAGGACCGGCCTTCCAGGAAAAAATGGAGAAAAGGGCGCGAACGCCAGCCACGAAGGGCAAAAACCGAAAAAGAAGAATCGGGCTCGATACCGGTGTACCGAACCCGGCGGGAGGGGAACCGGCGTTGAACCGAGAGAAAAAATAGCGAAAATCGCCGAAAAAAACCTAATTTTAACTGGGAGAACAGGACACGTCCGGTGGGCTTCACGGAAAAAAAAAAAAAGAGACTGAGGTAAGATGGCACCGTTAGGCGAGAAGGGAACCGCGCTTGCGTGCCTGCATTCCCAAAGGCTTTCATAGAAAGCTGGGGAAATGCTCCGCTAGGGCTTCGTCGGCGCCAATGACACCCATATGTGAGGACTGCTTCCTGCTTGGTCCTGGAGAAAACTCAATACCACCGGAATGGAAACTGTAGCGGCCCGAACCTGTCGTCTCGAACACTAATCCTCAAAAATACGCCAAATGCGAACATAAGCCAATGAGGTGGACTTTTCCCTTGCTCGCAGTAAGGTAGAAATGACCGCCCTCGAGTAACCCTTCTTCCTTAGCCTCGCCCTTTCAATGGCCAGACCGTAAGCGAGAACCGATCCCACCTGAGGCATTCGAAGAGGTCCCTGACACAGCAGATCCTCCCACATCGGCAGCCTCCATGGCTTGCCGTCGAACGAGATCTGCATACCACGGATGTCTTGGCCAGTTTGGAGCCACTAGCAGAACTCTTCCCCGATGAGCCTCGATACGTTGCGCCACTCGCCCTATGAGTGCCCAAGGAGGAAACACAGAGTAGACCTGACTCCGGCCACGGTTGGATCAGAGCGTCTATTCCCTCTGACATCCGCATCCTTTCTTGCTGTCTGCTGTAAACGACTCGCCTTGGCCAACTGAAAGGTTGCTAGAGATCCATAATCGGCGGCCCCCATCTGCGGACTATCCGAGCAAACGCTGCCTGATGGAGCTCCCATTCTCCAGCATCCACCTGGACCCTGCTGAGGAAGTCGGCTGCCACATTGTCTTTTCCCGCGATGTGCGCCGCCGAGATCGCAAGAAGCCTGGGTTCCACCCAGGCAAACAATACCTCTGCTTTATCTTCCAAGGCCACAATACCTGTTCCGCCCTGGCGGTTAATGTAAGCCACCATCGCGGAATTGTCCGACAGCACCCAAACTGCTCGGTCCTTCACCGACGTCTTGAACGCCTGAAGCGCTAGGACCACTGCCCGCAGTTCGAGCCGGTTGATTGACTCTTGGCTTTCCTGCGCTGACCACGTCCCCTGCGCAAAGAGAGCTCTGCACTGCGCTCCCCAGTCCGCGAAACTCGCGTCCGTCACCACCGGCAGCCACGGTGGCTGTTCCAACAGAAGGCCCGCTTTCAGATGCCCTGGAACCATCCACCATTGAAGGGATTTCTGGACCCGGAGCGGACATTGCAGTCATTTGTTAAGCGAATCACTCTGGTGGGACCAACAACGTAGCAGCGTTCTTTGCAATGGCCGCATGTGAAATCTGGCCCAAGGAACTATTTTCCAGGGTCGCCGCCATCGTACCCAGCACTCGAAGGTAGTCCCATGCCGACAGAGCCGGAGTAGCCAAGAACTTGCGCACCAGTTGTCGAAGCGCCTGGGCCCGCCGCTCCGACAGAAACACTGCTCCCCTCTGGGTGTCGAAAAGTACCCTCAGGTATTCAAGAACCTGTGTCGGCGCCAAGCGACTCTTGGCTGGATTTACCCACCCAACCGAGATCCTGCAGAAACTGCACCACTTTTTTTCGTGGACTGCTCGCTCTCTATTTTGGACTTTGCTCGAATCAACCAGTCATCGAGATAGGGGTGAACTAAGACTCCTTCCTTCCGCAATGCTGCCATCACCATCACCATGATCTTCGTGAAGGTGCGTGGCATCGTTGCCAGACCGAAGGGTTATGCCTGAAATTGATAACGCCCCCAAGGGAAGGTGAATCTGAGAAACGTTTGGTGAGTACCTCCGATGGGAATGTGCAGATACGCCTCTGTGAGGTCGGGAGAAGTCAGGAACTCCCCCCTGTGCACTGCCACAATGACTGAACGCAAGGTTTCCATACGGAAATGCGGAACTCGCAAACAGCGATTTACTCCTTTGAGATCCACTATAGGCCGCAGGGACCCTTCTTTCTTTGGCACCATGAAATAGGTGAAGTAGCGACCCACTCTGCATTCTGCTGCCGGCACTGGTACTACGGCTCCTAACAAGCGATCCAGCGTTGTGTGAATGGCCAGCGACTTCTGCCAACACTTGCAGGAAGAAAGCATGAACGAATCCCGCACTGGCCGTGCCAATTCCAGTGCGTATCCTTCCCGAATTATCTCCAGCACCCATTGGTTGGACGTTATTTGGACCCAGGCAAGTAGGAACTGCTGCAGCCGTCCTCCGATCGGTGGACTTCTACCTGGGCCCGCCTCACTTCATTGTTTTCGTGTGGAGGCTGCGGGCGACACCGCGAAACCTCTACCTGCTCCTTGAAACCAACGAAACCCTTGGGCCCTGGAAGCAAACCGTCCTCTCTGGAAACCTCTGAAACGAGAAGGACGAAATCTTCTGAAGTCCCTTGACTGGCCCCTTGTCGCCGGGGTAGACTTCCCCTGTTTAGGCTTGTCCTCCGGAAGCCTACCCCCCTTGGATTCCCCCAAATCCTTCACCAATTTGTCTAGGTCTTCACCAAACAACTTGCCCTTAAAGGGAAGTTTACTGAGCCGTGACAGACAAACCATCGGCTGCCCAATTCTTCAGCCAGAGCGACCGCCATGCGGCCACTAAGGACGCCATACTATTAGCTAATGCTCTTATCAAATCATAGTGCACATCCACCAGATATGCTGAGCCAGACTTGAGACGAGATACTTCCATCAAACTCTCATGCTCCAGCTGGCTAGCCTGTTTTAAATGTTGGGACCAACGCAGACATGTTCTTGCCACCCAGGCCCCACAAATGGACGCTTGCAAGGATAACACATTGGCCTCAAAGGCTTGCTTCAATAAAGTGTCCACTTTCCTGTCCTGTGCATCTTTTAAGGCCGTGCTACCCTCCACCGGAAGAGTCTTCTTCGTAACTGCGGACACTGCCACATCGATCCGTGGGGACCGGAAATTTTCCTTATCTTTGTCCGCTAAGGGGTAGAGTCTATTCATAGTCCTGACGCCCCTTAGTCCTACTTCAGGCTGATCCCATTCTTCCTGAATCATCCGGTCCACCACTCAATGAACCAGGACCACCACTTGAGATTGTATCACGGCCTGAATGAGGGGGTCTTTGACCTCTTCATCCACGGCAGATTGAGCCGTAGCAAGATTGAGTGTTTGCAGGGACTCTGTAATAAGCACCACCAGCTCCTCCTTACGGAAAACTCATATGATTCTCACCTGAACCTCAGGCTCTGGAATCTCCCCTTCTTCCAGGCCATCTCTTCCAGAATCGAGTTCACACTCGGCCTCATCCGTCTCCTGCACTTCCAAAGGTGACGTGACATTAACTGAAGTCCGAGCTCTCTTCGAGGGTTCTGGGCCACTGCTGTGATCGTCCTCCCACTGGCCCTGAGTCTGTGCCACAGCTAACGACAGGGGCTCCGGAAGCTTCCCCTGCCGTCGCAAGCAGAATGCCTCATGCATTAATCAGGACAAAACCTGGGCAAAAATCTCCAAGAGGCGACCCCGCCAGCCCCCCAGCAAAGGAGCACCCGAAGCACCCGCCGCGGTGTCCTGACACAGAGCTATCGAAGCCCCCACCAGGGACTCGCCTTCTGCCCCTGGCAATACCACGAGGGAATCCTGGGCTAGCTTACCATCCATCTGTTGCTCCCCCCAGTGAGAAACAGTGGTGCAGTCCCGGCAGGTACCGGTATCCGCTACTGTGCCTTTGCAGTTCCCACAAACCACACACTGGGCACAAACGGACATAGGAAGGCCCCTGCAACCCAAACCTATGGCCCACCGGAGGAACGAGAAAACTGTTCTCTCTCAACTAAAATGAGCCACTATAATAACTAATCTGCACTGTAGCTGAAACTAAACTCCCGGTTCAGCCCCGTGCACTATAGCTTCTCCACGCCGCACAGGCTGCTTGAAAAGCCTCGTCACGCGGCTGCACGCTCCGGAAAAAGTGGCCGCAGTTGCAAACGAGTTTTGGCGCCAAAAGCAACCCCGCCGGTAGCGGACCACCCCAGCTGCTCTGAGGGCAGCTCAGCTATGCGCTGCCGTGCTTCGAGCCATCCCATGCTGATGGAGAAAAGCAAGCTTACCTCCGGTGTGCGCCTTACAAGCTGCAACGTCACTCAGCGTGTACAGCGAGCGACGTTCACTGCGAGGGCGGATTCCGCTGCTGAGGCTGCCTGCCAGCTGTTCCCTCCTGAGAGAGATCCGGCGTGTTGAACCAGGCCCATGGAGGGCTGAGCTCTTCCCCCGTCCGTCCAGGGAGAGAGATCTAACCACCAGCTGCTTAAGCAAAGGTAATCAGGCAGAAAGAAAGACAAAGGAAGGCCGGCTCCTGATTTTTTTTTTTTTTTTTTAAAGGGCTAGACCCCCAGGGAACGCAATGAAAATAAGATAAAGGGAACAAATCAATTTGAAAAGGAATTTGGCAACCCCACTAGACTGACTATGTTGCTTCTTATCTGTCCCTCTAGTGAGCCCAGCACCTAGGCTCACTATGTCCTCCTGCTGCACGGAGACTGGACACACTGGAGATATTGGGAGATACCAGCAGGCTATATCCAGTGATGTCACGAATTTGACATGCCCAGTCTCCAAGCTGCAGGAGGAGGTACACAACCCAGAGGTGGAGGACTAAACTGAAGGACCGATAAAGAATAGATTTTTACCGGAAACCAGACAGGATGACTGCAGGGCTCTGTGGAAAAAAGAAGACTGAGGTGAGATGGCATCCTTGGATGGGAAGGTGACTGTGCATGCGCGATCTATCTCCCAAAGGCTTTCTTTGAAAAGTGGGGAGTGAATCTATGCGGGTTCCATCGGTGCCAATGTTACCCATATGCGAGGACTGACTTCCTGCTTGTTCCTGGAGAACTCTGACTAAAATCTATGAAGCAAATGGAGCAAGTTCATACATGAGGAATACAATTACCTATTTAAATACAGGTTGGCAAACCTCTAATGAATAAGAAAGGGAAGGAGTTCAACTCAACCTCAGTACAGAATGGCAATTATGTAGTATACTGCCCAGTGAGTAACAAATCATCATTCACTCCTTTATTCCCCTTAATTTCATCATAAATTTTTAAAGATACTGCAAATTCCCCCATATAGTCTTTATATCACATTTCTTAAAAAGCAACTTAGCTCTTAGCATGTTTGCCATTTTTACTTCCTCAATTTATACAAGAGGAAGGTAAAATTAGACCTTACCTGCTTATTTTCTTTCCTGTAGTCCCCTCCAGACCAGTGGGTTATGCTCGCCAACCAGCAGGTGGAGGCTAAGGAACATTTTCTCAGACCAGTATAAATAGCCTGTGCCCACTGACATGAGCCAATATTTGACATTCAACAAGCAAAGACCACAGCACTGGGTCCACACCCCCAATCTCTACTCAGTCCAAGCCTCCCCAAAAGGAGTCTGAACTACAAAGCAGTCATGCGGAAGCCTTGTGCCCTACAATGCTAAACTCCACACAGCCCCGGGCCAGAACAACTCATGGTCTGTTACTGAACTGCCAACCTTCAAGGGTGACCTGAAAAGATTTTTTTTTTTTTTTTTTTTTTTTTAAAAAGATGCGCGCACACATTTAATAGATGGGAATCCACCCTTCATGTGCGTACTCATCACAGCTCCCATCTCTGGAGCAACACACCAAATTCCCAAAACCAGAATCAAGGGCGAGTCCTGGACTGGAGGAACTACGAGAAGGAAAATTAGCAGGTAAGATCTAATTTCACCCTCCAGTCCAGTCAAGAGGGACGTAGCAAAGCAGTACTAATGATGGGAGGGACCCGAAAGCCCCACTCAAAACATCGCCACCCCAAATTGTACATCCTGCCGAGCCTGCAGATACAAGTGGTAATGCCACACAAAATAATGGAGAGGAGGTAGTCACCTTACAAGCGTCATGGGGAGAAACCCTCCCCACGTCCGCCCAGGACGATGTCTGAGATCTTGTAGAGTGAGCCCAGAGGCCCATGGGCGCTTGCCTGCCCTTCAACAAATAAGCTGACTCAATTGCCTCCCGGATCCAGCGAGCAATGGAAGTCTTAAAGGCTGCCTCCACCCCCATCCGGGGTCCACCGAAGAGGACAAACTGAGTCCCACTGCACCAAAAGAGACGGCAGGGTGACCAACTGAGGTGAAAATCTTACACTACCCTTAGGGAAAAAGGAAGGAACCATCCAGAGGACCACCTTTTCCTTGGAGAACATGAGAAATGGTTCCATGCACAAAAGATCCTGTAACTCCGAAATTCACCAAGCAGAAAAAATGGACACGAGAAAGACTGCCTTCAGGGTCAAATCCTTGACAGAGGCCCCCCAAAGAGGCTCAAAAGGTGGGGGGGCCCATAACAGTACTAGGTTGAGGCCCAGTCCTGGACTACCGGCCTGCAGGGAGGCTGCAGATGCTTAATGCACCACAAAACGGATGACATCTGAATGGGAGGGCCAAGGATACGCCTTGTACCCAACCTCTGAAAAAAGACTGGGCCACCATCAGGGATGGACCGCGTGGTCTGCGCACCGGGCCTCAAAAATACCTCCAAATCTGTGCATAGCCAAGGAGATAACATGCCATCGGTGCCTGCAACAGAGTCACTATAACCTGCTCCAAATAACCATGGCACCTCAACCGAGCCCTCTCAAGATCCAGGCTGTAAGTGAGAACAGATCTGCAGGTCAGGATGTCCAATACCTGTGGCAGCCAAAGAGGCTCGTCCACTAGGAGCCGCATGAAGTCTGCCAACCATGGCTGGTGGGGCCAGTCCAGCGCTATCAGCAGTATCTTGCCCCAATGTGCCTCTATGCGCTGAATCAATTGCCCTATCAGGGGCCAGTGTGGAAACATGTACAGAAACCTCACCTGGGGCCACAGCTGTACAACAGCATTTAGGCCCTCAGACATCGGAGAAGGTCTGTGACTAAAAAATCGTGGTGCCTTGGCATTCTCCATCCATGCCATCAAGTTCATCACTCCTGAGCTCCTCCAGCATCTGGAACACTGCTTCCAAGATAGACCATTCCCCCAGATCCAGGGTGGGAGCTCAAGAGTGCCACCCCAGCGATTGATGTAAGCCACCACGGTGGCATTGTCAGGCAGGATCCACACTGCCTTGCGGTGCACCACAGGCACGCTCTTCCAGCGCCAATCAAACTGCTCACATTTCCAGTAGGTTGGTGGGCAACTGCCTTTCCTTGGTGGACCACCAACCCTGCACCAGGCATTGTCTGCCCCAGCCAGAGACTCACATCTGTGGTGACCACCACCTAAGTCCAGAGTCTCCAGGGGCAACCCTGCCTCCAAATTTGCTGGGTTCAGCCAAGCTGACCCACACTGCTCCAGGTAAATAGAAGGCACTCTTCCATGAACTGCTCCAGAGGCGACCAGTGGGCCAGGAGATGCGCCTGAAGCACTTTCATGTGGAGCTGGGCCCAAGGACAAGTTCCAGGGAGCCCGCTATGGACCTGTATAGTCCCAGGCTTGAGGGTGTAGAGTCCAACAGAGCCCTCAAATCTGAGCCTGCAGCTTTGCCCCACGACACTGGGAGAAACACCATGCCCCAGCACATGTTGAAGCGGGCGCCCAAATATTCCAGGGACTGCAATGGTTGCAACTGGTTCTTGCTGAAGTTGACCACCCAGATGAGCTCCCACAGACACACACTTGTCGAGTGCTGGCTTCTAAGGGATTAACCCCAGATCAGCCAATTGTCCTGATACGGGTGAACCAGAACTCTTTATTTGCGAAGGTGGGCCGTCATGACTACCATGACTTTAGTAAAGATCTGTGGTGCCATGATCAGTCCAAAGGGAAACACCTAAAATTGAAGTGCTACCTGGGCACTGCAAAGCAAAGGAACTGCTGATGTTTCAACTTCACTGAGATAAGTAGATAAGCCTTGGTGAGATCCAAGGAGGTAAGAAATTTGCCCTGGTGCACCACCACAATCACCAACCGAAAGGTTTCCATGAGGAAGTGTGGTACCCTGAGAGCAGGGTTGACCCCTTTTAGATCCAAGATGGGTCGTCAGGACCCACTTATTCTTTAACACCACAAAATAGATGGAATACCTTCCGAGGCCCTAGTCGGTCTGCAGCACCAGAACCACTGCTTCAAGCTGTAGATGGCGCTTGAGTGTCTCCTCCACTGCCTGCATTTTCTGGGTAGACTTGAAGGGGGATATTATGAACACATCTGCCAGGGACTGGGCGAATTTGTGGGCATACCCCTCACGAATGACCCCCAAGACCCAGGCATCTGATGTAAGCTGAGCCCAGGCGGGAAGGAAGCCTCGCAGGTGACCACCTATCGGCTGCACCCCTGCTGGAAGCCCCAAAATATCATTGGGAAGGTTTGGCAGCGGCCAGGGCGAACCTTCGGCCACCCTGGGCCCCTCCTCCAAAGGACAAGCCCCACTGCATGAAAATGGGTCCTCTGGGCCCCCCCTCCAGAGGGCTGAAACCCCTGTAAGTCCCTACTGCAGCCCCAGATCGGGCTGCCTCTACCCGCTTTGGGTTTGTCCTCTGGTAGCATGGGACCTTGAACTTGCCCAGGGACTTCAACTTTCCCAAATCTTCTTCAAAGAGCAACTTGCCCAAAAAGGGGAGCTTAGTGAACTTTGTCTTAGAAGCCACATCCACTGACCAGTTGCGCAACCAAAAGAGGTGACAAGTGGCCACTCTTAGACACACGCAAGAGGTCGTAGAGTAAGTCTGCCAGGAAGGCCACCCTAGACTCCAGACGGGTGTCCAGAGATCAGAGGGAAGTCCCAGAGACCGTTACCTCCTGTAGGCCTTTAGACCAGCACAGATAAGCGCGAGCCACAGAGGCCCCATAGACGCCTGGCAGGCCTAGGACAAACACCTGGTCCTGTGGTTCTTTGAGAGCTGCTCCGCCCTCCACCAGGATGGTGGTTTTGCATGTGACCCCGGCCACCAAGGTCCACCTTGGGAGGAGGCAAGTTTTCCTTCTCCTTGGGTGAGATGAGGTAAAGTCTATCCATACTGCATCCCACCTGAAGTCCTGCATCCGGAGTGCTCCACTCTTCATCTATCATCGCCCAAAGGACCCTGTGGGACGAGGAAAGAATGAGGGTCATTGGATATCCTTATTAAAGTGTCCTCATCGGACTCAGGGCCCACTGGACCTGGCTCCGCAATCTGAAGGGCCGTTATCAACTAGGTGATGAGTGCCAAATCATCCTAGTGGAAAATCCAAACCATTGGATCTTCAACCCTAGGGAACTCCCTTTCCTCCAGGTTCTCCTGGAAGCCAGGCTTTCCAGGGGATCCAGTGACGCCAAGGAGGCTACTGAGCCTATATCTTGCTCCTCATCCATGCTATCCCACCATAGACGATTTGTAGGTGCAAACCCCTTTCCCACACCTACAGGGCCTGAAGGGATGCCTCCCCAGCCCCCTACTCCATCATGAAGGCCTGATGGAGCAGGAGCACACTAGGGGGAGAAAGGGGTTGCCCCGCTACCCCTGACCCTGTAGACCTGTCCAGGGTCATGCTTGCAGCCAAATCATACAAATTCTGCAAAGTAGGAGGCCCCAGGCCATCCGCTGGGGGGCACAAGGTGATTTCCAAGAATTCCGCAGTTCCCGCCAGGATCACGGGACAACCTCCATCCCCTGCAGCCTCCACGTGGACCAGAAAGTCTACCGCATCCACTTCAGACCCTTTCCGGGTCCCTGTGAGGTCTTCAGCTGCCTCTCCAGATTTACAGCAGCCGCAGCACAGCCCGATCTGACAGCTGTGCCCTGCAGCTGCTACACAGCACACATCAGCCACTATCCATGCGGTCGCAATGCGTGCTGTCAGGCCCCCAACGAGAAAAAGATTCTCTGGTGTCCCTGAGGCCTTACCTGGGTGCCCCATTCCATGGGAGATCAGTCACCGTCAGACACCCCCCCATCACCCCCTGATCAAGCTGTGCCATGCAGCCCTTATCCCTTTTTTTGTTGTTTTAATGTAATTTTAGTGGTCCAACAGACATGAATGGAAAATCACATCAAATGACTCAGTAGCCCCCTAGGCTGGGGAGGGGGAAAGGAGGGAGCAAAGCAGAGGGGGCTACTGGGGGGAGGGACCCAGAACCTCCTCCAGGGTTCTGCATCCCTGGCCCAACTTGGCCTAACAAGGCTACACAGTCCTACACAGGCTATGCTCACCTCCTACTGGACAGTGAGAATTACTGGCTCAGGTCAGTGGGTACAGGCTATATATACTGGTCTGAGAAAGTGTTCCTCAGTCTCCACCTGCTGGATGGCGAGCATAACCCACTTGTCTGGACTGGACTGGAGGGATGCCCTGGAATACAGAGTTATAGACAATATTAAGCTACAATCAATTTAGAAACTGAAATGTTTAATACAGTCATCTACATTTTGTACCTGAAATGCAATGGAAAAAGTAAACATAAAATTCAGGTGTAAATAGTTCCCCCAAGTTTGATTTCCCGTTTCCAGTAAGCACAGTTCATTATATGCAAAGTGTATGTTTTATGTTCCATGTAAACCGCACTGATGTTGAATAGCGCGGTATATAAAAATGTAAATAAATAAAAAATAAACAAATTTGATTAAAGAAAACTTCTACATAATACATATCAAGACAATTAACTTTCAAAACAAAATTAATGTATGTGGACATTCAAAATACAGTCAAAGATTCTACTTAAAATCTCAGAAAATTATCAGATAGTGTTGACTTTTACTGCACAGGTTTCTGCTGTTATAACTTTTTAAAATTTTTATCATAGAATGATTAGGCCATGCACTTTTATGATATATCATCTCTTTGCATACTGCATCTCTTGCCTGACAGTTGTGAGACGGGATTCTGGAACAGAATAGGGGAAGTATGGCATTCCATGGACTTGCAAAGAGGTCTATATCTGGTATTCCCCAGATTTGAAACACTTGAGCAAGCTGGTATGAGTGGCAGCAGTATTCGACTGAGTCTGCCCATAAGTTTTGAATGCCCGGAAGGTATTCCACAAACAGGTGAATTTGCAAATCTGTGGCAAGGGCCCCTAGTCGCAAAGCTTTGTTGCATAGCGACAGAAAGCCTGTTCTGCCTTGCCTGTTCACATAGAACATAGCTACCTGATTGTCGGTTTGGACTAGAACTGTCTTTTTGCTGAGATAGGCCTGAAAGACTTGAATAGCATTGAAGATGGCTCTTAGCTCTAGGTGGTTTATGTGAAGGGAAACCTCCTGTGGGGTCCAGAGAACCTGAGTGGACAGATCGTGCAAGTGGCCCCCCCCAACCTATCTTGGACGCATCTGTTAGGGTGGCCTGGTATAGAGGCTGCTGGAAAGGAGAGCCTACAAGGAGATTTTCCAGAGATTGCCACCATTGCAGGGATGAAATCAGACGTGTCGTGTTTCTGATCTTGTCCATTAGCTGACCCGATGCCTGTGACCATTGAGGGGTGTGATAAGGAAGCTTATCATAGCTCAGGTAGGAGCTATAGAAAAGATGTGACTCTGAACAAGCAACCTGTCAGTTCTGGTAGAAGCAAGAAAACAGAGTTTTCACATAAAAGACTACCAGTCCCAGAATGCACCAGGTTTCCAGCAGCCATGAGAGGGGCTGAAGTGAGAAAATGTGTGTGCAATCAAGAGAGCTATGAGGTAATCCCTAAGCACTCATCTCAAAGGGCAGGGCCTGATTCAAGACAGCTGCGCTGTGTTAGGGAGAAGCACACATTAGAACAGGATAAGAGTAGAGCTTATTCTTCAGATAACAGTTTCAGCAACAGTTGGAAGAACAGCTTCAGCAAAAGCCACGCAGATAGAGAGAGAAGGAAACTCTCTGGAAGGAAGAGAAGAAAGGCCATTGGAAGGTCTGGGAGATTCCAAGGCAGTACTCATACTGGGAGGTATTCCAAAAGCCAGCAGAGTCCATTGGACTGGATTCAGCCAGAGGAATGGAGTGGCAGAGATAAGAATCACCAGTGGCTACCTGGAAGAGAGAAGACTGCATGTGGAAGGGACTTTCAGACCAAGGCCAGAAGGTATGTGAGAGAAGATCCAGTGTCCAGGGATCAAGATTGGAAGGCTGGACATCAGAATTGGATTACATATTGGCCAGGCTATACAGAGAGAAATAATGATAGCAGGAGAGGCTCAGGTATGAACACTGATCCAGACCCTATCTATAATAGAGAATGGCAGCAAGGGAATAAGCATTCTCATGATAGTGCCTTAATGAAAGACTCGTCTGTGCCAATGTATGATAATGACCCTATGCTGATTGATACAGCAGATGAAAGTACAGTTTATATGGACTGTTCCCTATCTAAATGCTATTACTAGCTTTCTCTGAGCAAACACATCAGCCATCACAAAGAAACCTAACTTTGTTCTTTATTTCCACTGCAAACAGCTCTTAAAGCAGGATTTGGGCTCACACAGTAGCAGCCAGCCAGCTAAAGGCTTTCAGCTGGTCCATTGATAGTAATTAGGGCTGCACCTGATTGTGTGTGTGAGCAAGGGAGAATCACTGCTGAGATCGGCGTGGAAAATAAGCAGAAGTTAACCTAACCAGCAAAGTTTATTCTTTACTTTGTGCCTTTGTATTTGGTAATTATTTGCTAAGAAAACATTAGCTAATTGCCTGACAAGCTGAAGGTTGTTTTCTGGTTTACTTTGTGACTTTTTGTTATCCATTTTTAAACACTGCAAGCAAGTAACCTCATTTATAGTGCTATCAAGCATACATGTGCTGGGTGAATTAAACCCCTTCAATAAAAGAAGTATTTTATTGATCTTACCACTTGGTTTCACAACTCAAATTATTGTCATCAGCTGTGTTTGGGAGTGAATGAACTACAATACCCACAATACCTTGCAAGAATCATATGAATATATGCATCGTCAAGATTGTGTAAGTTCTCACCCTAGGCAGCCGTCTGACAGGGGATAGTGTCCACTGGGCTGCTTGCATGTGGAGGCGAGCATAGGGAACCACAAGGAAAGTGGATGCCATATGTCCCAGAGTTTGAAGCATCTCTCGAGAAGTAAGGAACACCTTCATAGATGCTTGAGATGCTAGTTGTATTATCTTTAGACATCGTGGCTGTGGCAGGAAAGCCTTTGACTGCCGTGTGTCTAGACGAGCCCCTATGAATTCGAGAGATTGAGAGGGGGTGAGATGAGATTTTGGGAGGTTTATGACTAGTCCAAAGTATTGAAGAATGCTTATTGCTCGAGAAAGAGTGAAGCTGGACTCTGAAGCTGTCGATGCTCGAACGACGAATATTCCCAGAGTCCTTATAAATGCTGCTACCACTGTCATGCATTTTGTGAAGACTCTTGGAGCAGAGGTCAGTCCAAAAGGAAGAACTCTGTACTGGAAGTATCTTCCTTGGACAAGGAATCGAAGGAACTTCCTGTGACCAGAGTGGATGAGAATATGCGTGTACGCATCTTAGATCTAGAAAACATAGCCAGTCCTGAATTTGAAGGTATAGAAGGAGTGTCCTGAGGGAGATCATTTTGAACTTTTCTCGGAACAAATATTTGTTTAATTCTCTGAGGTTTAGCATAGACCTGTGTCCCCCTGTCTTCTTTGGAATAAGAAAATAGGGGGAGTAAAACCCCGAACCCTGTTGGGATATGGGTACTTCTTTGATTGCTCCTTGAGCGAGAAGTGATGTGACCTCCTGTAACAAGGGGTTGGTGGCAGGGGCCTGAGAATTGAACAGTTTTTTATATGGTAGGTGGGGGCAAGTTGAGAAAATGAAGCTTGTACCCCAGTCGTACAATGGACAGAGTCCAGTTTTCTGATATTATTTGTTGTCATCTTTTGGCAAAATAGCATAGTCTTCCTGGAATGGTTAAGGGTTCTGGACCTTTCGGGGCAGAATGACTAAGTTCTCTAAATATAAGTCAAAGACCCCAAGGGGGTTGGGTCTGTTGGGCCGGTTGAGCTCTTTGAGCTTGCAGCTTTCTTTGCTGTCTGTTCTGCTGTTGCCCCTTCTGGGGAACATGAAGTGGACAGTGGCTTTGATGGGTGTAAGATGGGTAAGGCTTCTTTTTCTTGCTGAAAAAGTTTTTTTTGAATGTTTTCTTCTTTGCTGGGTTGGCTGTAGACTGATAGTCTGTTCAAGGTAGCATTTTCAGATTCAAGCTGATTAGCCTTGATCTGCCACTCCTTGCCAAAGAGATTTTCTCCTGTACAAGGAATGTTTCCCAGCTTTTCTTGCACCACTGTTCTAAGTCTGAAGCTTGAAGCCAAGAAATAGGACGTGCTCCTATGGATATAGCAGAGGTTCTGCTAATACATTCAAAGCAATCAAAGGTAGCACGGTTCATGAATTTTGAGACATTCTGGGCATGCTTGACCAGAATAAGGTAGTCTACTCTTTTTTGATCATAGACACAAGGGCTAAGGAGTTCTAAGTCTTTTGTGACTTCTTCCAGGAAGATTCCCATATAAAAAATATAGGAACTGATCCTGGCTAATAGCATGGAGGATTGAAAGCAGACGCCCAAAGAGAGTAGTTACTCACCTGTAACAGGTGTTCATCAGTCCTCACATATGGGTGTCATCGGCGCCGATGAAGCCCCAGCGGAGCATTTCCCCAGCTTTCCATGAAAGCCTTTGGGAATGCTGGCAAGCATGCACGGTTCCCTTCCCGCCTGAAGGTGCCATGTTACCTCAGTCAAATGACATAACTAAGAACAGCACACAAAAATGTAAAAACAAACTATGTACAACTGCAACTCCTGCTGCTCCTGGAGAACACCTGTTACAGGTGATTAACTACTCTTTCTCCAGGACCAAGCAGGAAGTCAGTCCTCACATATGGGTGACTCCCTAGCTCTGGGCTACCAGGAACCCAGGCTGAACAAGAGAACTCCCTCTAGTCACAGCATCAAAGAAAGGATTTTCAAGGACACAACCACCACCGGTAGCCCAACAGAGGGCAGGAGTTGCCTAAACCTCAAAGACATTCCGGAGTACTGCTTGGCCAAAAGCACTGTCCCTACGGGACTCCCTCTCCAGACAGTAATGGGCCGCAAAAGTCTGGCTTGAAGACCAAGTTGCAGCCCTGCAGATGTCTACCAAGGGCACAGAGCGGAGATGAGACACTGAGGCAGCCATTGCCCTGACACGATGGGCCGTGACCCTACCCTGCAAAGGAAGGTCAGCCGCCTTGTAAGCCCAGGTGATACAGTCAGCCACCCATATGGACACGGTACGCTTTGACACAGCCAACCCCAACTTATTGGGGTCAAAGGAGACGAAGAGCTGAGTAGCCCTTCTATGTCCCTGCGTACGGTTAAGGTAGAAGGATAAGGCCCTCCTACAGTCCAGGGTATGCAGGACTGCTTCAGCCTGGCTTGCATGAGGCCTAGGGAAGAATGTTGAAAGAACCACCTCCTGGTTGAGGTGGAAAGAGGAGACAACCTTAGGGAGGAACTTTGGATGAGTCCTAAGGACTACCCTGTTCCTATAAATCCTGGTGTAAGGCCTATCACAGACCAGGGCCTGAAGCTCACTCACTCGCCTAGCCGAGGTGAGGGCTATCAGGAAGAGAGTCTTCCAGGAAAGGAAGCTTAGAGGGCAAGTAGCCCATCGGCTCAAAGGGTGGGCGAGTCAGTTGCTGGAAGACCACATTCAGCTCCCACTCAGGAGGACGACGGATGGGGGGCTTGAGCAAAAGCAAGCCCCTGAGAAAGCGGGACACCAAGGGGTGACCTGGCAGAGAATGTCCCTCCACCAGTGAGTGGTGAGCTGCTAGAGCTGAGAGGTGGACCCGAACAGAATTGGACTTAAGTCCCTGATTGGATAAGTGCAGCAAATACTGAAGCACCACTGGCACAGTACAGGAGAAAGGATCCTCTGTACGAAGCTGACACCACACAGAAAACCTTTTCCATTTGAGGGCATAGGTTTTCCTAGTGGACTATTTCCAAGCGGCTAGGACAACCTCCAACTTCCTGAGGCAGGCCCCAGGGAGCCAAAACTACCCTTGCAGCCTCCAGGCCATCAAATTGAGAGCTTTGAGATTGGGGTGCAGAAAGGAACCCTGCAACCCAAGAGGATTGTGGAAAATTGCAAGAGGATCTTGATCAATTGGAAGACAGGGCATCAAAATGGCAGATGAAATTTAATGTGGACAAGTGCAAGGTTATGCATCTAGGGAAGAACAACCCAAACTATGATTACACGATGCAAGGTTCCACATTAGGAACTACCACCCAGGAAAAAGATTTAGGCGTCATTGTGGATACCATGTTAAAACCCTCGGTCCAGTGTGCAGCAGCGGCCAAGAGAGCAAATAGAATGCTAGGTATGATAAGGAAAGGAATGGAAAATAAAACAAAAGATATTATAATGCCTCTATATCGTTCCATGGTGAGACCGCACCTTGAATATTGTGTGCAATTCTGGTCGCCGCATCTTAAAAAGGATATAGCGATTTTAGAAAAGGTTCAGAGAAGAGCCACCAAAATGGTAAAGGGGATGGAAGGATACTCCTATGAAGAAAGGCTAAAAAGGTTAGGGCTCTTTAACCTGGAAAAGAGACAGCTGAGGGGAGATATGATAGAAGTCTATAAATTAATGAACGGAGTGGAACGGGTAAACGTAGATCGATTGTTTACCTTATCAGAATATAGAAAGACTAGGGGACATGCAATGAAGCTACAGGGTAAACTATTTAAGACTAATAAAAGAAAATATTTTTCACTCAACGTGTAATCAAACTCTGGAATTTGTTACCGGAGGATGTAGTAAAGGCTGTTAGTGTAGCTGGGTTTAAAAAAGGTTTGGACAAGTTCCTGGAGGAAAGGTCCATAAACCATTATTAAGAAGGGACCCAGGATATCAATGCTTGAACCAATACAAGCATTGTGGAACCTGTGTCCCTTGGGGAAACTGCTAGGTACATATGACCTAGATTGGCCACTGTTGAAAACAGAATACTTGGCTTGATGGACCTTGATCTGACCCAGCATGGCATCTCTTATGTTCTTATGTTATGTTCTTATTTTCTGCTCCTGTGAGAGAAGGTCAGGCTGCAACCCCAGAGGCAGTGGGGAATCCACTGCCAGTTGAAGCAGAAGTGGAAACCAAGGCTGCCTCGGCCACCTGGGAGCTACCAGCAGGACCGAGGCCTTGTCCAGAAGAGTCTTGAAAAGAGTTCGGGCCACCAAGGGCGTGGGAGGAAACGCATACAGGAGGCCCTGAGACCAGGACATCAGAAAAGCATCTGGTGCTATCCTCAAAGGATGCGGTTGCCTGGAGCAGAACCTGGGCAGTTGCTTGTTTAGTGGACTGGCAAAGAGGTCTATCCAAGGGAGACTCCACTTCAGGAAGATCTTTTGAATGACCAAGGGATGCAGCTGCCACTCGTGGGGCTGTAGAATTCTGCTCAACCGGTCGGCCAGGCAGTTCTCCTGGCCTGGAAGGTACACCGCCTTGAGAAGTATGTTGTGCTTCAGGGCAAAGGAACAAAGGTCCTGAGTCTCTCGACAAAGGAGCTTGGACCCAGTCCCGCCCTGCTTGTTCACATAAAACATGGCTACCTGGTTGTCTGTTTGAATCAAGACTGAGCGGTGAGCCAGGACCGGAGAAAAAGCTTTGAGAGCCAAGCGGATAGCTCGAAGTTCCAAGGAGATTGATTTGTTGGGCTGCTTCCCAGGGAGACCAGAGGCCCTGAGTGCACTTGTCTAGACAATGAGCACCCCAGCCTTTTAGAGAGGCATCGGTGGTGAGGACCACCGAGTATTCTGGCATTTGGAAGGGCATCCCCTTCAGCAGATTGGGTGGAAGTAGCCACCCGCTGAGGGAGGCCAAAAGGGGTCTGGACACCTTTGTCCTGTCTCTTAGGCGGCCTGTGGCTTGAGACCACTGAGTCCAAAGGCACCACTGTGCAGGCCACATATGGAGCCTGGCATTGGGAGTCACATGCACTGTCGAAGCCATGTGGCCCAGAGGTCTGAGGCAGAGTCTGGGGGAGACCAGGGGTTTGTTTAGACACTGTTTGGCCACGTCCATCAGCCTGTGGGCCCTGTCTTCTGGCAAGAATGCCATTGCCAGTTGAGAATCCAACCTTGCCCCTATGAACTCCAAGTTCTGGGAGGGGAGCAAAGTGGACTTTGCAAGTTGATGACAAAGCCCACGTTTTGAAGCTGAGCAATGGTTCTGAGGGTGGCTTGTCTGGATTCCAGGAATGTCTGACCTCTGATGAGCCAGTCGTCCAGATAGGGAAAGACAAAGATGCCCTGATTTCTCAGGTAGGCCACTACAACTGCCAAGCACTTGGTAAAGACCCTGGCAGCAGAGCTCAGGCCAAAAGGTAGTACTCTGTACTGATAATGGTTTCCTCCCACTATGAACCTGAGGAACTTTGTGGTCTGGATGAATGAGGATGTGAGTGTACGCATTCTTTAGATCTAAGGAGCATAGCCAATCTCCCTGATGGAGGTAGGGCAGAAGTGTCCCAAGAGTAAGCATCTTGAACTTCTCTCTCTAGGAACTTGAGGTTCCTGAGGTCCAGAATGGGTCGAAGGCCACTGGTCCTTTTGGGTACCAGGAAATACCTGGAGTAGAATCCGTGACCTTGCAAATGGGGAGGCACAGGCTCCACCGCCCTGTCCACCAACAGACCATGAAGCTCTTGTAGAAGAAGGTCTGTGTGCAGGGGAGGCCTTGGAGGCTCCCCTGGAAAATATGGTGGAGGCAGTTGGTGAAAATGGAGGGCATAGCCCTTGTGGACTATCTCCAGCACCCAACTGTCCCCGGTGATAAGGGGCCACTGGTGGGCAAAGAGGGCGAGGCGACCTGTGCAGGGTTGGGGGAGCAGTGGAGGAGAGGCTACGCTCAAAGAGTCAAAAACCCCCATCCTGCTGAGTGGTAGCAGGGGCCGGAGGCTTGGAGGTCCTCTGCCTACGGGGCACATTACCCTGGCCTTTGGCTTGCTGACCCTGGGGGGCAGCTTTTGCAGCCTGATACTGAGGGTACTGTTTGTAGGCAGTGCCCTTCCTCGGGTAAAAGGACTTTTTACCCAAGCCCTTCTTTTTATGTGAAGCGGCAGAGGTCTTCGACAGCCTTGTCCGGGTAAGGTGCTCGGTCTCAAGCTGAGCGGCCTTCTCAGTCACGGGTTTGTCAAAAAGGTTCTCACCTCGGCAGGGGACATTGACCAACTTGTCCTGAACCCATGGCTCGAGGTCCGATGACTGCAGCCACGCCTGGCGTCGAGCCGCAATGCCGGCAGCCGCAACTCTGGCCGAAGCCTCGAAGCCATCGTAGGCGGCGCGGGAAATGAACTTTGAGCATTCCCGAATCCCCCAGGACAAGGTCTTAAATCTCTGCAAGAGTTCCCCGGAGAGACCAGCAGAGAATCCGGCCAACTCCTTGGCCAGGTCTCGCAAGTACATGCCCATGTACAGCTGGTAAGACTGGACACGGCAAGCAAGCATAGACCCCTGGAAGCACTTCCTACCGATGCCATCGAGGTTGCGGGCCTCCCTGCCGGGGGGCACCACAGAGTGCATCTTCTGGCTCTTCAGATGATGCATGGCCGATTCCACAACCATGGAATGGTGTGGTAGCTGTGCTTTCTGGAAACCAGGGCTTTTGCGAAGTCGATAGATGGAATAGACTCGCTTGCTCAGAACCGGCGCCGAGGCCAGTGCCTCCCACATCCGGAAAAGGAGCCGTTCCAGCATCGGAGGAACTGGGACAGTAAAGGCCTCCTTCGGAGGAGAGTCGTACTGTAGAGCATCGAGCTCCTCGGCTCGAGGCTCTTCCTCGGGATTGGCAGGGATAGCCAAGGCAGCGGCCATATCCCGGACAAACTCCGAGAACCTAGTGTCCTCCAGAGGGGACCTACTCCGGGGTTCAGACTGTGGTGAGTACGACGGAACGCACCGAGTCTTAAAAGTATCGGGAGACTCCTCGTCCTCCGTTTCCCAGGCGGACTCATCCGAGGAGGAGTCAGGGTCCGAGGCACCAGTCCCGACGCCGGGGGCACCGGCGTCAACACCCTCGGTCCCGAATGGGAGGTCGAGGGAGACCTCGACCGAGGACGACTTCGAGCCACGAGGGTCTCGAGTATCGGCTCGGTCTCCGGGGTTGTCAGGGCAGATGCACCAGACAGGCTGGCCATCAGTGCCCGCTGCTGCTCCATGAAGGCAGACAATCTGCACTCCAAGGCTGTCATCCTGAGACTCAGCTCGGGAGACGCAGCAGCCACTGACCCGGGCCCTGGCGGCGCCGGGCCCGACGTCGGCTCTCTGGGAGGACTCGAGGACTACGGGGCTTACGTGTCCAGCAGACTCCGGCTCCACACGAGGAACTTTGGCAGGCTTCTCTTGGTCCACGGGCCCAGGACGACGGTCGGGGGTCTTAGACCTGGTCCTCGAGGGACCAGGGACCTCTTCCGACGCCGCCCTTGTGAGCCGCTTCTTCCTCTTGCGTTCCCGGTCGGGGGACCCACTGTCCGAGGAGCTTCGACTGCGCTCAGGATCGGAATCCCGAGATGTCGAGGCCTCAGACGAGGTCCGGGCCCGGCCGGAGGCAGAGTCCGAGAAAAACCTTTCCTTCTGATGCTGTCGACTTTTGAGTGCCTTGGAAGACATCTTCCCACATGGCCCACACGACTTGGGGTCGTGGTCAGGGCCGAGGCACCGAAGGCAGCAGTTGTGTGTGTCGGTGAGAGACAAGTTTCTTACACTGATCACACTTTTTGAAACCACTGGAAGCCATCGGGGAAAAAAAGAGCCCCTGTGAGGTCAAAAGACCGGACTTCCAGGGAAAAAATGTAAAAAGGGCGCGAACGTCAGCTACGAAGGGCAAAAACCGAAAAAAATAAACGGGCTCGATACCGGTGTACCGAACCCAGCGGGAGTGGAACCGGCGTCGAACCAGAGAAAAATAGTGAAAAATCACCGAAGAAAAAATCACTTGTATCCGGGAGAGCAGGACACACGTCCGGCGGGCTTCTCGGGAAAAAAAGAGACTGAGGTAACATGGCACCTTTAGGCGGGAAGGGAACCGCGCATGCGTGCCAGCATTCCCAAAGGCTTTCATGGAAAGCTGGGGAAATGCTCCGCTGGGGCTTCATCGGCGCCGATGACACCCATATGTGAGGACTGACTTCCTGTTTGGTCCTGGAGAAGCATCAAGTATCCTGGATTCCCGGCCTGGAGGATTAGAAGAATGTGTTTTAGCACTTGATTCTTCACATGGCTGATTCCACTACCATTGAATGGTGTGGTAACTGAGTTTTTTGAAAAACAGGACAACTTGGCACTTGGTACATAGTGTCAAGGTGTTGGGAATGTGAAGATATCGTTAAAGGAGTTTCCCACATTCTCAACATCAGGTCATGTAAGATCTTGTGAATGGGAAGCATAGCTGCCTCCTTGGGAGCCATAAGGTATTGTAGAATTCTTAATTCTTCTGCCCTAGGTTCCTTTTCTGGAATCACAGTGATTGCAAGGCCCTTTGATAAATCAAGTATGAAATCCTGGAAGTACATATCTTCTGGAGACATCCTGCATTGAGGAGTTGAATCCTCTAGTAGGTTCGCTCTGGTACCAGTAGAATCAGTCATCGGAATCGGAAGACTCAAAGGCACTGGGTGCTCCCGTAACGCTTGGTATCGGTACCGCTCGAAGTCGGTACTGAATACCCGAGATCAACTCAAGGCTCGGCATGGGGGGAAGCAGTCCTGTCAAAGCAGGTACTGTCAGTACCGGTACCGATGTCGGTACCGATACCTGTTGAACCGTCTGTAGCGGTCTTAGCGGTACCGAAGCTGCTAAGAGGGACGCTAGACTGCGTTCAATAGTGAGGATTCTTTTATCCATCGCTCCTTCCGATGCCTGGGTGACAGTACCGGTGGAAGCTGCTACAACCCCAGAACATGGCACCAGTAGTTCTGCAGAGGTGGAAGCCTCTGGAACATCCTGGAGCCCCGTTAATGATTTGGAGGCCGAAGACTCCCGCCGGGGCTGTTTTGCCGGTGAACTATCCTCGAGGGCAACGCCAGTGGCATCTCGATACTTTGAAGGAGATTTGCCCTTCGAGGACTGGCCAGTATTAGAAGACTTAAGTTTAAATCACCTGAGATCCATGGAAGGAAGATGAAGCCCTGGAGGATGTCGATGCAAGTGACATTGTATCTGTGGCAAAAAGGGTACCGAGTTTTGCAGCTCTATTCTGCAGGCCCCTTTGGGTCATCCTCGTGTAGGAGAGACACTCCGCTGAATAATGTTCAGGACCTAAACATTTTAGACATCAATCATGGGTGTCGGTGACAGAAATGGTACCGCCACACTTTCAGCATTTTTTGAAACTGCTAGCTGGTTTCTCCATACCTGAAAAAGTGTGTGCCTAGTGCCGAAAATGGTGCCTAGCACCAGAAACAGAGGAATCGAGCGGCTCCGACGCCATCCACCCTGATGCCGACGACCTCGGTCCTGAACGGGAGGCTGAGGGTGACCACGGCCGAGGATCAACTCGACTTCGCATGGTCTCGAGGATCAGCTCAGTCTCCGGGGTCGACTTGGATGTCGATGTCCCAGTGGTCGGGGCAGATGCGCCGGTGAGACTGGCGATCAGCACCCGCTGCTGTTCCATGAAGGCAGACAATCTGCTCTCCAAGGCCGTCAACCTGAGTCTGAGCTCAGGAGACCCAGCAGCCTCCGACTCTGGCCCTGACAGCATCGGGCCCGACGTAGGCTACCCTGGAGGAGAGTCCACAAGGAAAACAGTAATCACGTGACTCGGGGCCTCTGACTCCACACGAGGATGCTTTGCAGGCCTCTCCGACTCCGAAGACCCGGGACAGCGATCGGGGCTATGCGACATGGCCCTAGAGCCAAGAGCGTCCACCGACGCCGCCCTCGTGGGTTTCTTTTTACTTCAGTGCTCCCTCGAGGGGGACTCCCTCTCAGAGGAGCCCCAACGATGCTCGGGGTCAGGCCCCCGAGACATCGAGGCCTCTGACTTAGTCCGGACCCTCCAGAGGCAGACTCGGAGAAGATCCTCTCACGCTGGTGCTGATGGCTCCGCAATGCCTCTGAAGACATTTTGCCAAAGGGGCTACAGACCGTAGAATCGTGGTGTGGCCCCAGGCACCGGAGGCAGCAGTCATGTGTGTTGGTGAGAGACATCAGTTTCTTACACCGATCACACTTCTTAAAGCCACTGGCAGCCATTGGGGAAAAAGGGCCCCTGCAAGATCAAAATATTTGGCTTGCAGGGAAAAGAAAAAAGGCGCGAACTCAGTCTCTAAGAACAAAAACCGAAAACAGAGATCCGGGCTCGGCACCGGTGTACCGAGTCCAGGCGGGAAAAGAACCAATGTTGAACCGAAGAAAAATACTCGACCCAACGCAAAAGATCAACTTTTTCCACAGGCGACAAGGACAGGCGTCCGTAGGGCTCTGCGGAAAAAAGGAGACTGAGCAAGATAGCACCTTTGGGCGGGAAGGGGACCGCGCATGCGTGCCTGCATTTCCAAAGGCTTTCTTTGAAATCTGGGGAAATGCTCCGCATGGGGGCTCCGTCGGCACCGTCACCCATATGTGAGGACTGACTTCCTGCTTGGTCCTGGAGAAAAAGAGTAGATACTCACCTGTAACAGGTGTTCTCCAGGAGCAGCAGGAATCAGTCCTCACATATGGGTGACGTCGGCGCCGACGGAGCCCTCGGAGCAATTTTACCCAGCTTTCAAAGAAAGTCTTTGGGGAATTGCAGCGCGCATGCGCTGTCCTCTTCCCGCCCAAGGGTGCCATCTTGCTCAGTCAGATGACATAGCGAAAAGATAGCAAAAAAAATTAGCAAAAAACCGAAAGCATAGAACTGCAACTCCAAGGGGAGGAGGGAGGGTTCTGAGGACTGATTCCTGCTGCTCCTGGAGAACACCTGTTACAGGTGAGTAACTACTCTTTCTCCAGGACCAAGCAGGAAGTCAGTCCTCACATATGGGACTCCCCAGCTTAAGGCTACCGGAGACCCTAAGATCAAAAAGGAGCTCCCTCAAGCTCAGTAGCACAGAAGGAAGGAATCTTCTCTGAATACGCCTCCAACCGGTAGCCCAACATCCGGGACGGAGGGTAGGAGTTGCCTATACCTCAAAGAGATTACGGAGGACTGCCTGTCCGAAAGCACTGTCCCTGCAGGACTCCCTCTCCAGGCAGTAATGGTCTGCAAAAGTCTGGCTTGAAGACCAAGTAGCGGCCCGGCAGATGTCTGCCAATGGAAGAGAGCGGAGGTAAGCCACTGACGTAGCCTTCGCCCTAACTTGATGAGCCGTGACTCGACCTTCCAACGAGAGGCCGGCTGCCTCATAAGCCCAAGCGATACAGTCAGCAATCCAGATGGACAGAGTACGCTTGGAGACAGGGAGCCCCAACGTATTGGGGTCATAAGACGCGAAGAGCTGAACAGCTCGTCTGTGCTCCCGCGTACGGTCAAGGTAGAAGGTTAACGCCCTTCTACAGTCCAGGGTATGCAGGACCATTTCAGCTCGGCTGGAGTGTGGCCTGGGAAAGTAGGTCGGAAGTACCACCTCCTGGTTGATGTGAAAAGGGGAAACCACTTTGGGAAGAAACTTTGGGTGAGTCCGTAGGACTACCCTATTCTTGTAGAACCTAGTGTAAGGAGGATCAGATACTAGGGCTTGTAGCTCACTAACGCGTCTAGCAGAAGTGAGAGCAACCAAGAACAAGGTTTTCCAAGAAAGAAAATGAAGATGACAGGTAGCCATAGGTTCAAAGGGCGGACAGGTAATCCGCTGTAAAACCACATTCAGATCCCAGTCAGGGGCTGGTGGGCGCAAAGGTGGTTTAAGGAGAAGGAGGCCTCTGAGAAAACGAGCCACTAGAGGGTGGCTAGAAAGAGGTCTTCCATCGACCGGCATGTGATGCGCAGAAAGAGCACTGAGGTGGACCCTGACCGAGTTGGATTTAAGTCCAAGATTGGAGAGGCAAAGCAAGTACTGCAAGACCACTGATGCTGAACAGGAGACGGGATCTTGAGACTGCTGAGAACAAAACCAGACGGAGAACCGACGCCACTTAAAAGCGTAGGACTTCCGGGTGGAGGGCCGCCTGGAGGCTAAGACGACTTCCTCCACATCTGGAGGCAGCCGGAGGGGAGCAAGGACTACCCTTTTAGCAGCCAGGCCATCAGATGAAGGGACCGGAGGTTGGGGTGCAGGAGAGTCCCCTGATCCTGTGACAGGAGGTCGGGCTGAAACCCCAGAGGAAGAGGAGTGTCCACCGCCAGCTGCATCAGAAGCGGGAACCAAGGTTGTCTCGGCCACCGGGGAGCCACTAGGATCATCGAGGCTTTGTCTCTGAGAACTTTGAAGAGTGTCCGAGACACCAGCGGCATGGGAGGAAAGGCATACAAGAGGCCTGTGGACCATGGAATCAGAAAAGCATCCGCCGCTACTCTGAGAGGATGCGGTTCTCGAGAGCAGAATCTGGGAAGTTGCCTGATCAGAGGACTGGCAAACAGATCCATGGTGGGGAGGCCCCACTTGAGAAAGATCCGCTGAACCACCAACGGATCCAACCTCCACTCGTGTGGCTGGAGTATCCTGCTTAGCTTGTCTGCCAGGTAATTTTCCTGACCTGGGAGATAGACAGCCTTGAGGATCATGCCGTGGTGGACGGCCCAAGAGCACAGTTTCTGCGCCTCTTGACAGAGAAGGAAGGAGCCTGTTCCGCCTTGTTTGTTCACGTAGAACATTGCAACCTGATTGTCTGTCTGGACCAGCACAGACTGTTGAGAAGTCAGGAGGGAGAAGGCTCTGAGAGCTAGGCGGATGGCTCTGAGCTCCAGGAAGTTTATCTGCAGAGCAGACTCCCAAGGAGTCCAGAGGCCTTGAGTACATTTCCCCTGGCAATGAGCTCCCCAGCCCAGGAGAGAAGCATCGGTCGTCAGGACCTGAGAAGGTGGAGGAGGCTGAAAAGCCATTCCTAGCACTAGGTTTGGCAGATGAAGCCACCATTGTAGAGAAGAGACCAGCGGGTCGGAGATCTGTACAGAGTCCGCTAGGCTCCCAGTGGCCTGATGCCATTGTGTGCGAAGGCACCATTGAGCAGGGCGCATGTTTAGGCGGGCATTGGGGGTCACATGGACTGTGGAAGCCATATGGCCGAGCAGTCGCAGAAATTGCCTGGCAGAGACCAGGGAATTGCTGCGAAAGTGGCTGGCAAGATCCATGAGCCTGTTTGCCCTGTCCAGAGGCAGAAAAGCTCGCGCCTGAAGCGTGTGCAATCTTGCGCCGATGAACTTGAGATCCTGAGAGGGGAGCAAAGTGGACTTTGCGAAGTTTATGACAAAGTCCAAGTACTGGAGCAGAGCCACAGTGCGGTGCGTGGCGTGAATGGCCTCTTGGGAAGACTGTGCTCTGATGAGCCAGTCGTCCAGGTATGGAAATACAAAGAGGCCTTGAAGTCTCAGATAAGCCGCCACCACTGCTAGACATTTGGTGAACACCCTTGGTGCGGAGGATAGGCCAAAGGGTAGTACTCTGTACTGGTAAGGATTGCCCCCCACAACAAACCTGAGATATTGTCTGTGGCTGGGGTGAATGAGGATGTGAGTGTAGGCATCCTTTAGATCTAAGGAGCATAGCCAGTCTCCCTGCTGGAGGTAGGGCAGCAGGATTCCAAGGGTAAGCATCTTGAACCTTTCCTTTGCGAGGAACTTGTTGAGGTTGCACAAGTCCAGGATGGGTCTGAGGCCTCCGGTTCTTTTTGGTATCAGAAAGTACCTGGAGTAAAACCCCTGACCCCTCAGGTGGTGGGGCACCGGTTCCACAGCCTGTTCCTGAAGACGACTTGCTAACTCTTGAAGGAGTAAGTCCCTGTGCAGAGGGAGTCGAAGAGGCTCCCCTGGGAAATAGGAGGGAGGTACCTGGTGAAAGTGAAGAAGATAGCCCTTTTGAACTATGTGAAGCACCCAGGTATCTGTGGTGATTTTGGACCACCTGTGGGCAAAGTGGACCAGCCGGCCTCCCGTGCTGAGAGAAACCAGCTGATGGGGAGAGGCTATGCTTATGAAGTCAAAAAACCCAACCCTGCTGAGCAGGGGCCGGTGGTGCAAACTTGGGGGCTTGCTGCCTACGGGACCCATTTCCCCGTCCCTTGGCCTGCTTACCCTGTGGGGGAGCTGCTGAGGCCTGATAATGAGGGTAGTGTTGATAGGCAGCCGCCTTCCTCGGGTAAAAGGGCTTTTTCCCCGAGCCCTTCTTCTTCTGAGGAGGGGCAGAGGTCTTCCTTGAGAGACGAGTCCTGGTGAGAGTCTCGGTCTCGATCTGTGCAGCCTTCTCATCCATGGGCTTGCCAAAGAGGTTTTCACCTCTGCAGGGGACATCGACCAACTTGTCCTGCACCCATGGCTCTAGGTCAGATGTCTGAAGCCAAGCCTGGCGGCCGATGCAGGCTGCGGCTACTCGAACCGATGCCTCAAAACCATCGTAGGCTGCTCGAGAGATAAACTTTGAGCACTCCCGAATACCAGTTGACAAGGTTTGGAACCTCTGCAAAGGTTCGTCGGAGAGACCAGCAGAGAACCCGGCTATTTCTTTAGCCAGGTCTCGGAGATACATGCCCATGTAGAGCTGGTAGGTCAGGACTCAACAAGCAAGCAAAGAGCCCTGGAAACACTTCCTACCGAGGGCATCCAGGCTCCGAGCCTCCCGACCGGGAGGCACAGAGGAGTGCATCTTTTGACTCTTAAGTCTATGCATAGCCGATTCCACCACCATGGAATGGTGCGGTAGTTGTGCCTTTTGGAACCCGGGTTCTTGCGGACTCGATAAATGGAATCGACCCGCTTGCTTAACACCGGCGACGACGCCGGGCTCTCCCACATGCGGAAGAGAAGTCGTTCCAGCATCGGAGGAACCGGTACAACAAAGGCCTCCTTCGGGGGAGAGTCATATTGGAGGGCGTCGAGTTCTTCGATTCGAGGCTCCTCCTCGGGATCCGCGGGGAAGGCCAAGGCCTTGGCCATATCCCGCACGAAGTCCGAGAACCGGGTATCCTCCGGGGGGGACCGTCTCCAAGGTTCGGACTCGGGGGAGTCCGATGGGACACACCGAGTCCGAAAAGAACCAGGTGACTCTTCGTCCTCGGATTCCAAGGCTGACTCCTCGGAGGTGGAGTCGACCGGCTCCGGTCGGGCGGGCATCGATGCCGTCTGCCCCGACGACCTCGGTCCCGAACTGGAGGCCGAAGGAGACCGCGACCAAGGATCGACTCGAGCCCTCATGGACTCGAGGATCGGCTCGGTCTCCGGGGTCAACTTGGACGTCGACGTCCCGGTGGTCAGGGCAGAAGCACCGGCGAGGCCAGCGATCAATGCCCGCTGCTGATCCATGAAGGCAGCGAAACTGCTCTCCAAGGCCGTCAACCCGAGTCCGAGCTCAGGAGACCCAGCAGCCCCCGACTCGGGCCCCGACGGCATCGGGCCCGACGTCAGGTCCTTCGGAGGCGAGTCCACGAGGACAACAGTACTCACGGGAGCAGGCGAGTCCATTTCGAGACGAGGATGTTTAGACGGCCTCTCCATCTCCGAGGACCCGGGACGGGAATCGGGGCTATGCGACCTGGCCCTCAAGGAACCAGGAGCGTCCACCGACCCCGCCCTCGCAGGTTTCTTCTTCCGATCCGGCCGGAGTCAGAGAAGATACGTTCCCGCTGATGCTGCCGACAACGCTTTTGAGGACATTTTGCCACACGGACCACAGATCGGGTCATGATCGGGTCCGAGGCAGCGGAGGCAGTAATCGTGTGTGTCGGTAAGAGACATGAGTTTCTTACACCGATCACACTTCTTAAACCCGCTAGCAGCCATCTGGGGAAAAAGGGCTGCCAGTGAAAAAGACCGGGCTGCCAGTGAAAAAGAAAAAAGGCGCGAAATCTGTCACGAAGGACAAAAAAACGAAAAATAAAGAACGGACTCGCAACCGGCGTCGCGGGTCCGGGCAGGAAAAGAACCGGCGTCGAACCGAGAAAAAACAAATAAAATCAACTTTTCTGCGGGGAATTACAAACAACGTCTGTAGGGCTCCGCGGAAAAAAGAAGACTGAGCAAGATGGCACCCTTGGGCGGGAAGAGGATCGCGCATGCGCGCTGCAATTCCCAAAGGCTTTCTTTGAAAGCTGGGGAAAATTGCTCCGCGAGGGCTCCGTCGGCGCCGACGTCACCCATATGTGAGGACTGACTTCCTGCTTGGTCCTGGAGAAATAATAATTACACTTACCTGGTAATTGTAGTTCCTTGAGTGATGACAGTTCAGTCCTCCACCACTGGGTTGTGCACCACCTCCTGCAGCTTGGAGACAGGGCATGTCAAAATCGTGACATCACAGGAGAGGCCAGCAGACATCCAATCAGCCCCAGTGAACTATTGACAAAGCACACTGAAAAGAGCAACAAATAAGTAGCTATCACAAATTCCAACTTTGCACTGAAACCTGAACGTACAATGCACTATATACAAATAACACTTTTTTTTTTTAAATTGAAAATTGAAGAGCGCTGCTTCTTGCACCTTACCCTTTTGCCTTATTCAGAAGCAGAAAGAATACCAGAGAAAAAGAAACAGAAAGCAAAGTATGAGAGTCATTTGAAGACCTTTAATACTCATACCTACCAGTAGTGCTACTCTTCTCCCTTCTGACTATCCACTGTCAACGATACCACCCCGGGCAGGAAACAGGACTGAACTGTCGTCACTCAAGGAACTACAACTACCAGGTAAGTGTAATTATCATTTCCTTATCGTTCCTCCAGTTCAGTCCTCCACCACTGGGAAGTAATAGAGCAGTATTCAATGGGAGGGACCTTTCCAGCCGGCAAGTAAAGCACAGTTACTTACCTGTAACAGGTGATCTCTGGGAACAGCAGGAATATGTCTTCACATATGGGTACGTCGGTACCGACGGAGCCTGCGTGGGAACGCTCCCCAGCTTCCCAAAAAAGGAAAGCTTTTGGGAGCATCCCACAGCACCTGCGCGCTGCCTTCCCACCTTTCCTAACCGCCTCTCTCCAGTTCGAGTTTTAAAGCTGAGACAAAGAGAGAGAGGAAAGGAAAGAAAGATAGAGAGATACAACTCCTAGGGGAAGTTGGTGGGTTGTGAAGACTTATTCCTGCTGTTCCCAGAGATCACCTGTTACAGGTAAGTAACTGTGCTATCTCCAGGAACAAGCAGGAATGAGTCTTCACATATGTGGACTCCCCAGCTAGAGATGCCTGGGAGATCCCCATGGTTGTGAGACCCTGAGAAGGGCTCTACCTCCTCCCATGGATCTCAGGCATCCAACCAGGGATGGAGGGTAGGAGTTGATTAAGCATGGAACAGGTGTTTGAGAACAGCCTGACCAAACAAGGCATCCCGGCGGGAGTCCTTGTCCAAACAGTAATGGGCTGTGAAGGTATGAACCGAGGCCCAGGTGGCCGCTCGACAGATCTGGTCGATGGACACAGAATTTAGATGAGCCATAGAAGTGGCCATGGCCCTCACATTATGAGCTGTGACATGGCCCTCCAGAGGAAGGTTCTTACTCTTGTAGGCGAAAGAAATACACTGAGCAATCCAATTGGACAGTGTCCTCTTAGAGACTGAAAGTCCCAAATGAGAGGGATCAAAAGCAACAACGTGTTGAGAAGACTTTCTATGTTGCTGTGTCCTTTGTAAGTAAAAAGCAAGAGCTCTCTTACAATCCAAGGTATGAAGATTCCTCTCTGCACTTGATGCATGAGGACCTGGAAAAAAGACAGGTAAATACACCTCTTAAGATGAAAAGGTGAGACCACTTTAGGCATAAGGTGTGGATTGGTCCCAAGGACTACCTTATCATGATGGAACCTTGTATAAGGTGGATTAGCCACTAAGGCCTGCAGTTCACTGATGCGGCGAGCTGAGGTGACTGCAATAAGAAAGATAACCTTCCAGGAAAGAAATTTCAAGGAGGTAGTGGCTAAGGGTTCAAAGGGTGGCTTCATGAGCTGACCAAGAACCAGATTCAAGTCCCATGCCACTGGAGGTGGTCTGATGGGAGGTTTAGTTAAAAGAAGGCCTCTCATGAATCTCGCAATAAGAGGATGAGAGGAGACAGGTTGTCCATTGAGAGGCTTGAGGGATGCTGCAATAGCACTCAAATGGACCCTTACTGAATTCGTTTTGAGTCCTGCGTGGGAAAGATGCAGGAGATACTCTAGTAAAGAATTCAACGGTATTGCTAGAGGGTTAAAGCACAGTTACTTACCTGTAACAGGTGATCTCTGGGAACAGCAGGAATTAGTCCTCACATATGGGTACGTCGGTACCGACGGAGCCCGTGCGGGAAAGCTCCCCAGCTTCTTAGAATAGAAGCTTTTGGGACCTCCCACTGCACATGCGCACTGCCTTCCCGCCTTCCTGAACAGCTCTCCTCAGTTTCGAGTTTATAGCTGAGTCAACAGAGAGAGGACAGGAAGATAGATAGATAAAAGATACAACTCCTAGGGGAGGTGGGTGGGTTGTGAGGACTAATTCCTGCTGTTCCCAGAGATCACCTGTTACAGGTAAGTAACTGTGCTATCTCCAGGAACAAGCAGGAATAAGTCCTCACATATGGGGACTCCCTAGCTTAGATGCATGGGATCCCCTGTAAAGGTTCGCCATCTTCGTATGGATCTCAGGCATCCATTCTGGGAAGGTGGGCAGGAGTTGTTTAGGAATGGAACAGGTGCTTGAGGACAGCCTGGCCAAACAAGGCATCCCGGCGGGAGTCCTTGTCCAAACAGTAATGGGCTGTGAAGGTATGAACCGAGGCCCAGGTAGCGGCTCGACAGATCTGATCTATGGAAACAGAGTGCAGATGAGCCATAGAAGTTGCCATGGCCCTCACATTGTGAGCAGTGACATGGCCTTCCAGAGAAATGTTTTTGCTCTGGTAAGCAAAAGAAATACACTGAGCAATCCAATTGGAAAGTGTACGCTTGGAGACTGGAAGTCCCAAATGGGAAGGATCAAAGGCCACAAAAAGTTGAGAAGACTTTCGATGTGGCTGAGTCCTATTAAGGTAAAAAGCGAGAGCTCTTTTACAATCCAGAGTATGAAGGTTCCTCTCTGCATTGGATGCATGAGGAGCTGGAAAAAAGACAGGTAGATATACCTCTTGATTAAGATGAAAAGGCGAGACCACTTTAGGCATAAAGTGGGGATTCGTCCTAAGGACCACCTTATCATGATGAAATCTTGTGTAAGGTGGATTAGCCACTAAAGCCTGCAGCTCACTGATGCGGCGAGCCGAAGTGACTGCAATGAGGAAGATGACCTTCCAGGAAAGAAATTTCAAGGAGGTGGAAAACATTGGCTCAAAAGGTGGCTTCATAAGTTGACCGAGCACTAGATTCAAATCCCATGCGACCGGGGGTGGTCTGATGGGAGGTTTAGTGAGAGTCAGGCCTCTCATGAATCTTGCAACAAGAGGATGAGAGGAGATAGGTTGTCCATTTATATGTTTCAAGGATGCTGCAATAGCGCTTAAATGGACTCTTACCGAATTCGTCTTGAGGCCTGCATTGGATAGATGCAGGAGATAATCAAGAAGAGAATTCAAAGGAAGTGCCAGAGGGTCAAGACCCTGCTGAGCACACCAAATGGAAAAACGTTTCCATTTGAAAGCATAGGAACGCCTGGTAGAGGGTTTCCTAGAGGCAGAAAGGATATCTTTCACTGGTTGGGAAAGATGAAAGTCTTGAAGGCTTAAGCCTTCAGTAACCAAGCACTGAGGTGAAGGGATTTGGGGTTTGGGTGCCACAAAGTCCCCTCCTCCTGAGACAGGAGGTCTGGCGCAGCTCCCAGATCCAAGTAGGATCCCTGGGAGAGCTGTAGAAGTAGAGGGAACCACACTTGGCGTGGCCAGCGTGGAGCTATGAGGATCATAGTTCCATGATCCCTCTGGAGTTTGAACAGAGTCTTGGGAATCAAAGGAATGGGTGGAAAAGCATATAGGAATGCCTGATTCCAATTCAGGAGAAAGGCGTCCGTAGCCTGAGCTCCCTGACACGGAGTTCTGGAACAGAACCGGGGAAGTTTGGCATTCCACGGACTTGCAAAGAGGTCTATGTCCGGGGTCCCCCATTCCTGAAAGATTCGGTTTATTTGGTCCAAATGTAGGGACCATTCGTGTGGCAGCAGAACTCGACTGAGCCTGTCTGCCCGAGAGTTTTGAACTCCTGGGAGATACACTGCTAGCAGGTGAATCTGATGCTCTCTGGCGAAGGCCCATAGTCTTAGAGCTTCGTTGCAAAGCGACAGAGAGCCCGTCCCTCCTTGTTTGTTTATGTGAAACATGGCCACCTGATTGTCCGTCTGAACTAGGACAGTGAGGTTGGCTAGGAGGGAGTGGAAGACCTTGAGGGCAAGGTAAATTGCTCGCAGTTCCAGAAGATTGATATGAAGGGTGGTCTCCTGTAGAGACCAAGTGCCCTGAGTGGAGAGAGTTTGCAGATGGGCTCCCCACCCTGTTTGGGAGGCATCTGTTGTGAGGGTTGCTTGGGGTAGCAATGGTTGAAATGGAGCCCCCAACAACAGATTCTTGGTGGAAGTCCACCAGTGGAGGGACCAAAACAGACGATCGGAGGTTTGTATTTGGTCTGAGAGCGCTCCTGACGCCTGAGTCCACTGAGTGGCCAGGGTCCATTGAGCTGCTCTCATATGAAGACGAGCATAGGGCACCACATGCACTGTGGAGGCCATATGACCCAGTAGGCGTAGCATTTCCCTGGCTGTCAAGTGAGTGCTGGACTGAGCTTGGGAGGCCAAACTCAGGAGGCGCTGGCCTCGAACCTGTGGAAGGTAGGCCCTTGCAGTGATGGTGTCCAACTGGGCCCCTATGAATTCTAGAGATTGAGTAGGGATGAGTTGGGACTTGGGAAGGTTTACTACCAGTCCCAGATACTGCAAAAGGCTCCTTGTGTGGTCCAGGGAAATCTGGGCCTGTGACTGAGTTGGAGCTCGGATGAGCCAGTCGTCCAGATATGGGAAGACAAAGATTCCCATGCCTCTTAGAAATGCGGCTACGACTGCCATGCATTTTGTGAATACTCTTGGAGCAGAGGCTAGACCGAAGGGGAGTACTCTGTATTGGAAATGTTTTCCCTGAAACAGAAAGCGAAGATACTTTCTGTGGGATGGATGGATGAGTATATGTGTATACGCATCCTGTAGGTCTAGAGAACAAAGCCAGTCCTGACCCTGGAGGTAAGGAAGGAGAATGCCGAGAGACAGCATTTTGAATTTCTCCTTGAAGAGAAATTTGTTCAATTCTCTCAGATCTAGGATTGGTCTGAATCCCCCTGTCTTCTTTGGAATGAGAAAATAAGGGGAGTAGAAACCGGACCCTTGTTGAGGAAGAGGAACCTCTTCTATGGCCCCTTGGGCAAGAAGAGAGGAAACCTCTTGACCCAACAGGGTTAGGAGAGATGGGGGAGAATTGAATGGTCTCACCATATGATGGGGAGGAAGGCTGGAGAAATGAAGTTTGTAACCCTCTCGAATGATAGAGAGGGTCCATTGTTCTGTTGTGATTTGTTCCCATCTGGGAGCAAAGTGAACCAACCTTCCGGGTATGGTGAGAGGTTCTGGTTGTGTTAGAACCAGAAGTGGCAAGTTCCCTAGGAGCAAGTCAAAACCCCTGAGGGGTTGGAGCCTGCTGAGCTACAGTAGCTGCTGCAGGCTTAGCTCGTGCTTGTTTGGATTGCTGACGCTTAGCAGTATAGCGAGGTTGAGAAGACTGCTGGCCAGTATTTGAAGCAACTCTGGCCTTCTTATAGTAAGGCCTTTTAAAAGACTTTTTCTTAGTAGGAATTGAAGTGGACTTTGAAAGTCTTTCCAAGGTGGCATTTTCAGCATCCATCTGGGTGGCTTTGATTTGCCACTCTTCCCCAAATAAGTTCTCACCTGTACAGGGCAGATTCCGTAAGCCATCTAGAACCCAAGGTTCCAGATCAGAGGCCTGGAGCCAAGCAAGACGTCGGGCTGCAATAGCAATGCCCGAAGCCCTACTGGCTCCCTCAAAGGAATCATATGCTGCCCTATTAGAGAACTTAGAAACCTCTAAGAGTTGTTTCACTAGGGAAAGGAATCCCTGCTTTTTATCCTCAGGGATAAAGGGGGCAAAATGCCGCACCTTTTTGGCAAGTTCCTCCAGGAACATGCCCATATAGAGACTGTAGGAATTAATCCTGGCTATAAGCATACTAGCCTGGAAAATTTTCCTACCAAAAGAGTCCAAAGTCTTACATTCCCGTCCTGGAGGGGTGGAAGAGTGCCTTTTGGTACTCCTAATCTTCTTCATTGCAGACTTCACCACAATAGAGTGGTGGGGCAATTGAGTCTTTTGGAAACCAGGAGAAGGAGGGACCCTATACATGGTGTCCAACCTACGGGAATAAGGAGACAAAGTCAAAGGATTTTCCCAGAAATCCATCAGTTGTTCTTGAAGGATTTCATGGATAGGCAGGGTAACTGCCTCCTTAGGGGCCTTTGAGTATCCCAAAATATCCAGTTTTTTGGATCTGGGTTCCTTTTCAGAGGATGTGGTAATAGAAAGGGCTGTAGCCATATCTAAAACAAAGTCCTGGAAGGACAAATCCTCTGGAGGGGACATTCTCCTTTTAGGAGAAGAGGGCTCCTCAGGTAAGTTGAGTGAAAACTCAGCAGAATCATCAGAGGAGTGAAAATCCTCAGAGGAATCGGTGCTTTCCTCTAACGCACGATACGCGTACCGATCGGTATCGATATCGGGCGTATCGGGTATGGAACCGGTATGGAGCGAAAGCCCATACGGTACCGACTTGCGTTTAGAGGTGGACGGCCTCGATACCGGCATGGCGGACGATACCGGTATCGGGCCCGGAACCGCTGAAAGCGGAACCGATGGCGTTGCAGCTTTAATGAAAGCCATGACGGCCTGCTGCATGGACTGTACAGTATCGCCCATGGACGCCATAGCTGCCTGGATGTCGGTACCGGAGTGACCCGGTACCCCAGAGCAGGCTAACAGGTGATCTGTCGAGGCCGTAGCATCGATATCAACCTGAGACCCCTGAATTGGCGTTTTTGGAAGTTGGACTTCCCGCCGGGGTTGTTTGGCTGGGGCAGGGTCCTCAAGTTCTAAGCTAAGAGCCTCTCGATGCTTTGAAGGAGATTTGCTCTTTGAGGACTTGCCCACAGAAGGTTTGGTTACCTGAGATCCATCCGGAGAAGAAGACCTGGATGACTGTGATGCTGTATTCTCTGAAGCAAACAGCACATGGAATTTGTTGGCCCGGTTCTGCAGCCCACGTTTAGACATGTGGGAGCAAGATGGGCAGTCCGGTATGGAATGGTCAGGCCCCAAACATTTCAGACACCAGTCATGGGTGTCTGTGACTGAAATAACAGCATTACATTTGGTACACTTCTTAAATCCAGGGGCTGGCTTCTCCATGAGGAGAAATTGAGTAGGCCGAGAGGCCTCTCTGAAGTGACCAAAAAGCTAAAAAATAAGAAAAAAGAATTATAATTTTTTAAAGAAAGAAAGAAAGAAAAGACCGGCGATACCGGTATCGGTATGGGGAAGGCAGGTACGCGGTCTAAAGAAACAAATAAAATAACAATTTCTTCAGCGGTGACAGGAACACGACCTGCTGGCTCCGCGGAAAAAGAGAAACTGAGGAGAGCTGTTCAGGAAGGCGGGAAGGCAGTGCGCATGTGCAGTGGGAGGTCCCAAAAGCTTCTATTCTAAGAAGCTGGGGAGCTTTCCCGCACGGGCTCCGTCGGTACCGACGTACCCATATGTGAGGACTTATTCCTGCTTGTTCCTGGAGATTACCCTTCTCAGCAAACCAAATGGTAAACCTTTTCCATTTAAAGGCATAGGAACGTCTAGTAGAAGGCTTTCTGGAAGCATGAAGGATATCCCTTACTTCCTGAGAAAGATGCCAATCTTGAAGGTCTAAGCCTTCAGCAACCAAGCCCTGAGATGGAGAGATTGGGGGTTTGGGTGCCACAACATTCCCCCCTCCTGAGACAGGAGATCTGGAGCAGACCCCAGGTCCAGGGAGGGAGCTTGAGAGAGATGCAGAAGTAGAGGGTACCACACTTGGCGTGGCCATCGTGGAGCTATGAGAATCATAGTCCCTTGATCTCTCTGAAGCTTGAACGGGGTCTTGGGAATTAGGGGAATGGGTGGAAAGGCGTACACGAAGTCTTGACCCCAATGAAGGAGGAAGGCATCCCTGGCCTGAACTCCCTGACATGGAATTCTGGAACAGAATCGGGGAAGTTTGGCATTCCACGGACTTGCAAAGAGGTCTATGTCCGGGGTTCCCCAAATTCGAAAGATTCTGACTATCTGGTCCATATGAAGGGACCATTCGTGTGGAAGCAGAACTCGACTGAGTCAGTCTGCCCAAGACTTTTGAACTCCTGGAAGGTATACTGCCAGAAGATGAATTTTATGCTCTCTGGCAAAGGCCCACAATCTCAGAGCTTCTTTGCAAAGCGACAGAGCCAGTCCCTCCCTGCTTGTTCACATAGAACATGGCTACTTGGTTGTCCGTGTGAATGAGGACTGTCTTGTAGCTGAGCAGGGTATGGAAGACTGAGAGCCAAGAAGACTGCTCTGAGCTCTAAGAAGTTGATATGTAGGGAGATCTCCTGTGGGGACCAAATGCCCTGGGTGGAGAGGTCTTGAAGATGAGCTCCCCAACCCTTTGGAGAGGCATCTGTTGTAAGGATTGCTTGGGGTAACAACTGTTGGAAAGGGGGACCCAGCAACAGATTTTGAGTGGACTTCCACCACTGGAGAGACCAAAAGAGGCGCCTGGAGGTTGCTATTTTGTCTGACAGACTTCCAGATGCCTGGGTCCACTGGGTGGACAAAGTCCATTGAGCTGCCCTCATGTGAAGGCGAGCATAAGGGACCACATGCACCGTGGATGCCATGTGGCCTAGCAGTTGTAACATCTCTCGAGCAGTTAGATGGGTTTTTAACTGAATCTGAGAGGCTAACTGCACTAAGCGTAGGCAACGGGCCTGGGGAAGATAGGCCCTTGCAGTTGTGGTATCCAGGAAGGCCCCTATGAACTCTAGAGACTGAGTAGGGGTGAGTTGGGACTTTGGGATGTTTATAACTAGTCCCAGATACTGCAGGACACGCATTGTGCAGGATAGGGAAGTCTGGGCCTCTGACTGGGATGGAGCTCAGATGAGCCAGTCATCCAGATATGGGAATACGAATATTCCCAGAGTGCGTAGAAATGCAGCTATTACTGCCATGCATTTTGTGAACACTCTTGGAGCAGAGGCCAGACCAAAGGGAAGCACCCTGTATTGATAGTGCTTTCCCTGATAAAGGAACCGAAGGAACCTTCTGTGTGCTGGATGGATGAGTATATGGGTATACGCATCCTTGAGATCTAGAGAACAAAGCCAATCCTGACTCTGAAGGAATGGAAGGAGAGTACCCAGAGAAATCATCTTGAATTTCTCTTTGCATAGGAATTTGTTCAATTCTCTGAGATCTAATATGGGTCTGTAACCCCGTGTTATCTTTGGAATGAGAAAGTAGGGGGAGTAGAACCCTGAGCCCTGTTGAAGAAGAGGTACTTCTTCTATTGCCCCTTGGGCAAGAAAGGTGGAAAGGTCGAGGAGAGATGTTGGAGAATTGAACTGTCTCACCATGGTGTGAGGAGAAAGGTTTAAGAAATGAAGTTTGTACCCTTCCCTTATGATGGAAAGGGTCCACTGCTCTGCTGTGATTTGCTCCCACCTGGGAGCAAAGTGAGCTAACCTTCCTGGAATGGTGAGAGGCTCTGGTTCTTTTAGAGCTAGAAAGGCTAAGTTCTCTAGGTGCAAGTCAAAGGTCCTGAGGCGGCTGAGGCTGATGGGCTACAGTAGGCCTTGCAGCCTTAGACTTGGCCTGTTTAGGTTGTTGACGCTTTGCAGCAAAACGACCTGCAGAAGATGTTTGCTGACCATAAGCAGAATAATATCTTCCCTTCTTGGGAAAATATGTCTTTTTGAACAACCTCTTCTGGACAGGATTAGAGGTAGACTTTGAAAGCCTATCCAAAGCAGAATTTTCTGCATCCATCTGAGTGGCCTTTGCTTGCCAATCTTTGCCAAACAGGCTTTCACCTGTACAAGGAAGATTTCCTAATCCATCTTGGACCCAGGGTTCCAAATCAGAAGCTTGTAACCAAGCAATTCTGCGTGCAGCTATGGCAATGGCCGAGGCTCTGTTGGCCCCCTCAAAAGAGTCAAAGGCTGCACGGTTAGAGAATTTGGAAACATCCTGGGCATGCTTAAGCCAGGTAAGAAAGTCTTCCCTTTTATCTTCTGGAAGAAAAGGGAGGAAAGTTTGCAAATGATCTGTAACTTCCTTCAGAAACATCCCCATATAGAGACTATAGGAGTTGATTCTCTTCTCTCTCTCCTCTCCTTTTCTCATAATTGATGGCGTTCTTTTCCTTTTCTGCAGCCAAGTGCTTGTTTTAATTAACTTGCTTTATTTTATTTATTGTAAACCGCTGAGGTGCCCACGGTATTGAGCGGTATAACAAGTTTTAAATAAACATAAACAAACATTCTGGCAACAAGCATACTGGCTTGAAATATTTTCCTGCCAAAAGCATCCAAGGTTCTACATTCTCTTCCTGGAGGAGCAGATGAGTGCCTCTTTGAACTCTAACTTTTTCATAGCAGACTCCACCACAATAGAATGGTGAGGAAGCTAAGTTTTATGAAATCCAGGACAAGGAGGGACACGATACATGGTATCCAACCTACGAGAATGAGAAGAGATGGTGAGAGGAGTCTCCCATATGTCTATCATGTGGTCATAAAGGATCTCATGAACTGGCAAAGTGGCTGCTTCTTTAGGAGCCTTAGGATATTGCAAAATATCCAATTTTTTGGCTCTAGGCTCTGTCTCAGGGGCTACTGAGATAGAAAGCCCTTTGGCCACTTCTTTTATGAAGTCTTGAAAAGACAAGTCTTCTGGAGGGGACATTCTTCTTTTTGGAGAAGGCGGCTCCTGAGGAAGAAGTACCGATGCTTCGACAGAGGCCTCCGATGCATCAGAGTCTTCGGAGGAATCGAAGTATCGCCTGTCTGGATGCTCTTGAAAAGCCTGATACGCATACCGGGTGGTATCGACATCGGCGAGTCATCGGTACCGGATCGGTACCGATAGGCATCATCGGACAGGGTACCGCTGCAGTCGGCACCAAAGCCGATGTCGATGCAACCGGTACTGGCACCGGAACCGATATCGGAGCCGGTACCGACAACGAAGCTTGTTGCGGTACCAGCGGCGTCGAAGCTTGTATGAATGCCGTAATGGCACGCTGCATGGTCAGAACATTCTGATCGACGCCATGAATGTCTGGAGGTCGGTACCAGCGGATTCCACCGGTACCCCAGAACATTGCAACAGGTGATCGGTCGAGGTCGTGCCATCGATGTCAACCTGTGACCCCATAGGAGGAGCTTTGGAAGCCGGAGCTTCCCGCCGGGGTACTTTTGCCGATGCAGGATCCTCGAGGGCAAGCCCGGAGGCATCTCGATGCTTAGAGGGAGATCTATCCTTCGAGGACCGGCTAGACTTGTTTGGTTACCTGAGATCCATAGGAGGAAGAAGCAGCCCTGGAAGACGTCAATGCCACCGAAGCTGCATCAGAGGGAAACACTGTACTGAGCTTGGCTGCTCGGTTCTTTAAACCTCTTTTAGACATCATGGAGCAGGACGGACAATCCGTGATGGAATGGTCAGGACCCAAACACTTAAGACACCAGTCATGGGTGTCGGTAACAGATGGTACCGCTGCACTTAGTGCATTTTTTAAACCCGGAGGCGGGCTTTTCCATGAGGAATTTTCTGTTAGGCCTAAGGCTCAACGAAGAAAAAAAAACCACACTGAAGTGGAACGGAAGTATTCTTTTTTTTTTTTTTTTTTTTTTAAAGAAAAGAAAGAAAAGACCGGCGGTACCGGTCCGACGTCGAAGAAGGCAGACGCACGACCAAAGAAATAAAATAAAAAAACTTCAGCGGTGACAGGAACACGACCTGCTGGCTCCGCGGAAAAGAAGAACTGGAGAGAGGCGGTTAGGAAAGGCGGGAAGGCAGCACGCAGGCGCTGTGGGATGCTCCCAAAAGCTTTCCTTTTTGGGAAGCTGGGGAGCGTTCCCGCGAGGCTCCGTCGGTACCGACGTACCCATATGTGAAGACTCATTCCTGCTTGTTCCTGGAGATTAAGGCCGAACTGAAACAGGCGTCACCCGCCGCCAAAACATTCAGATGGTAGTGCTTACTGAAAGTATGAAGAGACAACCAGGTGGCCACCCTACTGATTTCCCCTGGCGGAACCAAACTGTGTTCCACCCAGTAAGTCGCCTGTGCTCTGGTAGAATGCGCTCGAATCTCCGCTGGGATTGAACACCCTTGCAGTAGATAAGCTGATGCAATCGCCTCTCTAATCCATTTAGAAACAGAAGCCTTCGCCACCACTTCACCTTTGCGGATACTTCCGAACACCACAAATAGACGGTCCAACTTGCGAAAGGTTTCCGAAACCTTCAAATATTGTCGCCGAACCCGTTTAACATCCATACGATGGAAAGTACGATCCGAAGCGCTCCCCTCTAGCACTGGGAGAGATACCGCTGGATTCAGGTGAAAAGGAGACACCACCTTTGGCAAAAAGGACGGAACTGGTCGAAACGCCACTTTCTCTCTTGAAAAGGACAAGAATGGCTCTCTACAGGACAATGCTTGCAACTCTGAAATATGCCTTGCCGAACAAATGGCTACCAGAAAGACCGTCTTCAACGTCAAATCCTTAATCGACGTCTGGTGCAACAGCTCAAAAGGTGCTTCGTTTAACGCCCCTAAGACCAAGTTAAGATCCCACGGTGGAACCAAATTCTATGCGAAGGTCGCAGCATGTCACTGCCTTCAGGAAACGCAACATATCAATATGAGCACCAAGAGCAACTCCATGCCCTTTGCCCCTATAGTAGGAAAAGGTCACCAACTGCACTCTCAAGGAACTGGCTGCAAGTCCCTTCTCAAACCCATCTTGCAGAAACTCACAATGAAGGGGATGGAAACCGTAGCTGCCCTAACTTGCCGCCGTGAGCACCAGTCTTCAAAAATACGCCATATACGGACATATGCAAGAGAAGTGGACTGTTTCCTTGCTCTAAGTAAAGCTGCAATAACAGCCCCCGAATTTCCTTTTTTTTTTTTTTTTGGTCGCGTCGCCCTTTCAATGACCAAACCGTACGTGAGAACCAATCAACCTGAGACATTTGCAGCGGCCCTTGTAGCAATAGATCCTTTGACACCGACAAACGTCAGGGATCCCCATCAAAAAGACGAATGAGATCGGCGCACCATGTCCGTCTCGGCCAGTCTGGGGCCACCAGTACTGCTCTCGCCCAGTGAGCTTCGATGCCCTGAACCACCCGGCCTATGAGTGCCCACGGTGGGAAGACAGAAGATCCATCGACGGCCAGTGCTGCATCAGGCTGTCGATCCCTTCCGACATTCGTTCCCACCTCCAACTGAAGACACGATTGGCTTTCGCTGACTGGAAGGTTGGCATTAGGTCCATTACCGGAGGTCCCCCTCTGCGGACTATTTGCGCAAACACGTCCGGATGCCACTCCCACTCCCCGGCATTCACCCGGACCCTGCCGAGAGACTCCGCCATCACAATGTCCTTCCCTGCAATGTGTGCTGCTGCAATTAATGGCAGCAGATGTTCTACCCAAGCGAACAGCGCCTCTGCTTCCTCTTCCATAGCTGCACTTCCTGTGCCGCCCTGTTGATTGATGTATGCCACTGTCACGGAGTTGTCCAACAACGCACAGGCTGCTCGACCCGTCACTGCATCCTCGAACCTCTGTAGCGCTAACAAGACCGCTATCATCTCTAGCCGGTTTATCGATCACGCGCTCTTCTGAACAGAAGAAGTGCCCTGTGCGAACTGAGCTCGACAATGCGCTCCACAACCCGCGAGACTCACGTCTGTCAGGAATGGGAGCCACTCCGGCTGCTCCAGAGACATTCCCGCCTTCAAGGACCCCGGAAGCAGCCACCATTGAAGAGACTGCCTAACCTTGAATGAACAGGGAAGCCGCTTGTTCAACGAATCGGTCTGATGCGACTGACGAAGCAGAGCCCTCTGGAGCGGTCGCATATGAACTCTGGCCGAAGACACCGCCTACAGGGTCGCCGCCCTGGTCCCCAGCACATGAAGATAATTCCAAGCAGAGGGAGCCGGAACGGCTCTTAACTTGTGCACCAGTTGTCGAAGGGCTCAAACCCGACGGTTCGGGAGTACTTTGACCTCCATCTGTTCCACACTGGTAGACACTAACACGCAACTCCAGCAGATCCCGGAGTCCACGGCAGTCCCTCTGCGAGTACCGCAGACCACACACTGAGGGCGCGAAGCCATAGAGTCGAGCGCTTCCCCATGTATGCGGATAACCACCCAAAGAGGTTTGTGGATCCTTTTTTTTTTTTATCCTTCAATTAAAAGAAACAAAAGAAAAACTAAAATTCCCTGAGGAAAGAATACATCCCCCCTCCGAAAACGACACCATGTCCTGAAACTGCTCTCCTCAATACAATCAACAGCGCTCCACAGGAAATTACGGCATGCGGTAAACATCACCGTAAACAAATAAAAACAGGGTGAACACCGTTCTCAACAAGAACTTACAGCTATTTCGAGCCCCGACCCCAAGACACCCGACATCCCGCGCTTTGAAACGCAAGCTTTTACCAATGAAGCAGTTCAGCACAGCCTTCTGCTGCGAATCTCGGGAGCCTCCAAGCCTGCATGACCCCGCTCCACTGAAAGCTGAGTGGGAAGGTGCCGGCAAGCTATGTTCTCTCCGCCCTCCACTCTAGCGAGCCTGCTGCCTTGGGGAGAGACCGCCAAGGGAGACTGCCTACCATCGAGCTCGCCTCCGAACAGGCAAGGAGGAGAGATAGGACACGCAGCACTTCCCAGAAATAGAATAAAAGTGAGGCAGAGAGGGACCGGTGCCACCAGGAATGTCCTGGGTTTTTTTTTTTTGTTTTTTTGTTTTAAAAGAGACAGGACTCAAGGTCCAATAGATATAACAGAAATAAATTAAACAAAAATCAATGGAAATTAAATCAAATCTAACTAATGCTAGCAACCCTAACAGCTCCTTATCTGTCCTCAAGCAAGCCCAGACCTAGGATCACTATTTATTTATTTTATTTTATTTAGTATACCGCTACTTCCAGCGATCAGCAGCGGTTTGACTACAGATTGGAAATTGTCAAATCATGACAGGAGACTTTTGAGGTATAAACACATTGATTAGACAGGAAAGCACAGCACACAGAGATTTTACAGGGAACATGGGCTATGGAGGGTTAAGTGGCTTGCCCAAGACCACAAGGAGCACCTGTGGGACTAGAAACCCCAGTCCTTCCGGCCCAAGGTTGCTGTCCTCTAGTGGGATTTGAACCCCTGACCTTCCGGCCTGAAGTACCTTGCCCCAACCACTAGGCCACTCCTCCACTCCACTATGTCTTCCTGCTCCATGGCATCATATGGCTTGAGTAATATTATCTACCGCCAGTGTGTCTGCGAAGCGAAAACTTCGCAATAGCACCTTAGTCCATTGTGAATTTGTAATGGAGCATCCAGGCCCCAAGCACTAGCCTGATGGCCGAGAGCTCTAGCACACTGAGGTTTGATAGCGCAAATGCTATTTCGTAATGACCAGGAATAATAGAAAAATAACTTAGCCGAAACCTTGATGCAAATCAAGCACAGTTACTTACCTGTAACAGGTGATCTCTGGGAACAGCAGGAATTAGTCTTCACATATGGGTACGTCGGTACCGACGGAGCCTGCACGGGAATGCTCCCCAGCATCCAATCAGAAAGCTTTTGGGAGCATCCCTCGCGCCTGCGCGGTGACTTCCCGCCTTTCCCACTGCCTCTCCTCAGTTGAGTTTCCTAGCTGAGACAGAAGGAGAGAAAGAGGAAAGGAGATAGATAGATACAACTCCTAGGGGAGGTGGGTGGGTTGTGAAGACTAATTCCTGCTGTTCCCAGAGATCACCTGTTACAGGTAAGTAACTGTGCTATCTCCAGGAACAAGCAGGAAAGAGTCTTCACATATGGGGACTCCCTAGCTGTGGGTGCCAGGGGAGATCCCATAAAATGCGTATCCCTGGAACAGGATGGCATTTCCCAAACCTGGATCCCCGGCATCCCCTGAGGGATGGGGGGTAGGAGTTGAATAGAGAGAGCTGTAGAGGAACAGCGAATCTAAAGACTAGAGAAAAAATGAGTCTTTAGAATGTATGTCAAGTATCATTAAAATATTTAATGAACTACTACAATATAGAGCTTACCTACTGGATTGTAGGAAGTAAAACTGTGATGGAGTGTACTGTAGATGCAGTAGCGGAATCCTCAAGGTAACTTCACAGCAGTGAGGATGAAGTTCCAAACCTGGAATGGGCAGGTAACCCAGGTGTCAACTGGGGTAGGAGAAGAACGGCAGGTCTTCAATGGAAAGCTTTATCGGAAAAAGCTGAAAACTCTTAGGTATAGAGTTATTAACATTGAGGACTAAAAGAAGAAGACTGACCGATCTGGAGAATTAGCCCAGACCTGAAGGGAAGAGGGGGTATGGAAAAAAGCCCCTATTCCCGGGGAGAACAGAAGTGTACTCAGAAATACTGAAGATGTACACCGTCTTTCCTAGCTGGCAAGAGATAGGAAGACATTGAAGTTTGATACTTCATAGACAGGGAGATTTATAACAAAAATAGAAGCTGTTGACATCACAGCAATAATTGTGTGTATAACCGCTCCCACTTGCTGAGCCGTATGAGAATAGGCAAGCAGACTGTCTGGACCCCTTAAGAAGGGATAGGCTTTATAGCACAGACAGTTAGGGAGATAGCAGGTAATACTTAGCGTCCTATGGACATCTCCCAATGGACACATATATATCTCTATCTATCGATATATATATATATGGAGACAGACATATCTATATATATGTGCATATATGTCTAGATATGTGTGATGTGTGATTATATATATATATCACACATCACACATATCTAGACATATATATATATAGAGGGGCATATATATAGAGGGGCATGACTTATGCCCACACAGACTACAGAAATATGTATGTATAGGACATATACATACATGAATATAAGTCTGAGGATACATGCCTGCAACTGAGCCCACAAAAACATTCCCTTGGGGAATGTGATGGGAAAAGATTCATCTAATAAGGGGGTGGAAACCACCTGAAGATATATACAGAGAATCTATTTCTGGGGTGCAGGAATATAATTCAGTGAAAAAAACAGTATGGTTGCGTGAAAAACAGAGGATAATAGTAGTCTGGCAAAAGCACGTCAGGAGTACTTTAGGACTCTGACATATCCAAAGGACAAAAAAAAAAAACCGCATAGACTAAGATACCAGGATGACCCAGCCAAGGGACACAGGGGTATCATGTATAGTAAAAGGGTATACGTTGTCCAAGTGGAGCAGAAAAGTATAATGCCAAGCTGTAAGGAAAAAGGGGTAGATTCCTGCAAGATTGGGAACTCCTTGGACATTCACGCAGAAAAAGCTTGTCTTCTGTATCACAACAGGAGACAAGAGGGTATAAAGAACCCATATAGTCATGGAATGATTATATAAGTTTTTTCTACTATATGGAAAAAACCCTCAGAGATAAAGTCCAATGCTCTGTAGCAAGGGCCCATAGTAGTAAGCTTCTCTGAAGATTGCAGAGAGCATTGTGCAGGAGAATTATGAGATAAAACTGACTGAAGTCAGGTGTGTTGCCACATCCTAGGGAAGGATATGGCTAGAAGATGATAACTTGCAGTGAGTAGTATTATGCAAGATAGTTGAAAGTAGCTTGCAATGAGCACTAGAGTAATCACTGGAACTCCTGCATGCACAGCAAGTGAACAAAAGAGCAGAGGGGATTCTCCTGTATAAAGACAGAGAAAAACAGACAAAGGGAGCGGAGATATTCCCGTCCCTGTCTGATGAGTTGCATTGAAGGATAACAAAAAGGTCTACACTGGAAAGAAAGAGAAGTGTTTCAGTATGGTACCAACTCAAGCAGGGGAAACCCTGGAAGAGAGGGGGATGGAAGGTGACTAACCATATGGTAAGTCAGCTGAAGGAAAAGATGTCCATATGGGGACAAAAAACTATCATGGGATAGCTGTAACCTCCCTTCGTAGTAGTAAGGGGGGGAGAATTTTGTAACCCATGGACAAAAGTATCCTAACAGCTTAGCATACTGAAAAACCAGTGTAGAGTTGGAAGAATAAACCTCTGCTAAGAAGAAGTTAACTGTAGAATGCAACATATAGGAACCTATGGTTGCTGTTTATGATTAGACTGGCTAGAGTCTGGAGACCTCAGCCTAGGATGAGATGTCCCTTGCTTGGGTACATCTGGAGGATGGGCAGAAGGGTGAAACCTTCTTTTCTTAGGGAAAGGAGGTTTGGTAGGACATTTCCTACATCCTTGGGAAAAAGGCGGCTTAGGATGGTTTCGAGAACCAGGGAAGTCAGTGGAGCAATGAGCAACCTGACGTAAAGCCTCTCTATTGAAGAGATTTTCTCCAGTACAAGGAGAATTACCCAGTGTATGTTGTGCCCATCTGCTAAAGTCTGAAGCTTGCAGCCAGATTTTACAACGTGCCCCAATGGCAATAGCAGAGGATCTGCTAACAGACTCAAAAGAGTCTAGGGAAGCACAAGAAAGAAACCAAGAGATATTCCTGCTATGATTAAGAAGTAAGGAATAGTCAGTGGCCTTAGGCTCTGACAAAAAAGGGGACAAAAGAGATAATTTCTCTGTGACCTCCTGAAGTGTCAGACTCATATAAAAAATATATGAGAATTCTTGAAGCCAGCATAGAAGTTTGGAAGGTTTGACGTCCAAAGGTATCAAGTGCTTTAGATGCACGACCCTGCGGATAAGAAGAATGCTTCTTCTTGCTTCTTACCTTCCTCGTTGCTGATTCCACTACAATGGAATGATGTGGAAGTTGATTTTATTGAAACCCTGGAGAGGGAGGCACCTGATACAGAACATTCATGGCCGTAGAAGGCAAAGGAACCTTTAAGGGTGATTCCCACATCCTCAGAAGATCCTGCAAAGAATGATGTAAAGGAAGCATTATATTTTCCTTATCTGCAGGATCTTGGTCCAGAGTAAAGCCAGGAATAGGAATGGCAAGAAAGGTTGCCATCACAAGGAGAAATTTCTGAAAAGAAGGATCTCCAATAGGAACTATCCCTGGGTAAGCTGAGGTTGAAGGAGCAGCTTGAGCACCAGACGACATACTGACCTGGTGCAGAAAAGGATTCCTGCTAGATGGACAGTGATACTGACAGTTCTGATTTGAGGCAGTTAGTACTGCATTGTCAGTGCCTGGGATCGATTTCAAACTAGGCATAGAAAGTATCGATGGCACCAATGGAACTGCAGGAATCGACATCGATACCGGTACCGGTATCGGAGACGATAATGTCATCGAAGCAGGAATCGGGGGCTGCTGAAGCGGTGCCGAGGTAACCAGAGAGCCTTGGTAAATATCCTTGATACTGCATAGTCGGAAACTAAATGGATCGGTTCTGAAACGCGTCGGTACCAAGTCATTGAGACTGGATATCGATTCTAGACTCGGCATCGAAGGGAGCGAGTCTATCGATGCATGTCTAGAAGGTACCGACGGTGGTGGTAGTATCGGCGATGCAGATACAGGAAAGTCAATCGGAGTCGTATCGATCGGTTCCGAAGGTACCGAGGATACCAGATGACGATCCCAGGTGAAGAGTGGAACACTGGACACCGATGCCAGGATATCAGTACCGCTCGAAACCGGTACCAACCCCGAACATGGCTGGGATACAGGAAAGTCAATCTGGGTCATATCGATCGGCCCCGAAGGTACCGAGGACACCAGATGACGATCCCTGGTGAAGAGTGGAACACTCGACACCGGTGCCGATGCCGGGTTATCGGTACCGCTCGAAGCGGATACCACCCCCGAGCATGGCTCAGGTATGTTCTGTGAAAGGTGAGCCCCAGGAACAACCTGAAACCCCGTAAATGCTTTGGAGCCCGAAGACTCCCGCCGGGGTTTTATTGCCAATGAGGTCTTGAGGGCAAGGCCGGAGCCGTCATCATGCTGGGCATGAGACTTACTCTTCAAGAATTGTCTAGTCTTAACAGACTGTTTGTGGGTTACCTGATCCTGGAGAGAAGAATAAACCGGTGTCCTCACCCCAGGAGGAAAAACAGCATCGAGGGAAACTTGAAAAAAGGGAAGGTCTTCTCCCAATAATATAGCCTGAGGTATCAGGGGAAAAAGGGTCAGGACCCAAACAGGTTAGACACCAAACATTGGAGTCTAAAAAGAAAACTAAATTTCCACAGTGAAGGCACTTCTTAGGGGAAGGCGGCTCCATGTTGGAAAAGGCCTCAAAAGTTAAAACAAAAAAACTGAGAAAATATTTCTCTAAGTTTGAAAAAGAAAAGAATAAAGCACCGGCGGTACCAGTATCGGCGGGAAAGACAGCCACGATCACAAGAAAAAAAGAAAATAAGGATTTTAAAGAAAAAAGTTTCTGCGGTGACAGGAGGATGTCCTGTTGGCTCCGCGGAAAAACGAAAACTGAGGAGAGGCAGTGGGAAAGGCGGGAAGTCAGCGCGCAGGCGCGAGGGAGGCTCCCAAAAGCTTTCTGATTGGATGCTGGGGAGCATTCCCGTGCAGGCTCCGTCGGTACCAACGTACCCATATGTGAAGACTCATTCCTGCTTGTTCCTGGAGATTGCCACATATACAAAATAGAAAGACAGTAGGGATTTGACTTACACATTACCCATATGACACCTCTGCATTGCAGTTCAAATGTCTATAGAGATTGGGAAAGACAGTACAGTATACTCCAGGGCAGCAAATTGCAATCAGGAAAATCCAGGAGGCCTTCGATTTGAACGCTAATTCCCGAATGACTATTTTGGGTAACCAAAAAAAAAATTACATATACATATATATATATTTTTTTTTTTTGTAAGACCCAATAGTGCACTGAAACCAGTCTCTCTAGATGTATACAGTGGATTAACGGCAAATCCTAGATATCTCCCCACTAAGGGAACTGCTCCCTCGCTACCATTTAGTGCCACTGCTAGGACAGGAAACTGACCCAGACAAGAAGGCAACAAGAACATCCTTTTGAAAGTAATTTAAATCAAACTAAAACCTTAAGGCACAAAAAGAGCGTTGGTTACTAGGCTCCCTCAGGATCCACACTGTGGATGCGCTGAACCGCGAAGCTATGCCAGACCTGGCAAACCCCTTGCCGGGAACACCTCGCAGCTCTGACGGAGAAAGTGCAGCAGCCTTTTCCTCTACTCGACGCTGCCTGCAAGCCACTCCAGGGGAAGACGGTATCCCCCCACCGAGACCTCCGCCGCTGAGAACGGCAGCCCCGTGATCCACAGTGATGCTCCGAAGTACAGAGCAGCTACCGCCAAGAGCCTCTTTGCACCATCTGTCTTTTTTTTTTCCCCCCTCACATTAAATAAAATACATTAACATAGATGTGTCACAGTAGCTAACTCACTAAAAAAGGCTGACCCAACGCACAGACCAGCACTGCAGCCGCCTTAGCCTGCCTCGCACTCGCAAAAGTGTAGGAATCAATGGCTCGCGTTGCACTTGACCCGATTTGGTGCCAAAACGCCTTCGATTGGAGTAGGCGATAGTAAATAAAAACTAAATCACACTAAACAAAATCAATCGTATCCCCAGTTGCCTCAGGGTAATCTGAAAACTATACTAGCCTCGCATCATCTACATATACGGGAGGCCCAACTCAAGTCTCTTCAGGCTCTGCTTAACTGCCAAACCCTCTCAATTAGGGCCAGAAGTTCCTGCCAAACTTTAGTAGCACAAGTCACACTCACCCGACTTCGGGCCCGACTTTGCCCCCCACACGGAGCCCTCCGCCGCTCCGAATGGCAGCCTTGCCATCGGCAGTGCTGCTCTGAAGCACAGAGCAGATACCGCTGAGAGGGCCTTCTTGACTTTGTTCTCTGCCGCCCCAAGAAAAATTAAGATGAGGCACTATCGCCGCCGATAGGTAGAGCGCCGTACTGCTCTTCAACTCCCTCCCTACCCATCTAGAGAGGGAGATAAGCACTGTAGTCCGGAAGGGCTTAAAGGAGAGAGGGAGAATACCGGAACTCAGATCGAGCCCCCTGACTTTTTTTTTTTTTTTTAAAATACTGCCCTGAGTTCACTAAGACCTATATTAACTTGCATTAAACTAAATTATACAGCCAAAATGAAACCCTAACCTCTCTATGTCACTAATGCTCCTTATCTTTCACTTTAGTGAGCCCAGCAGCTAGGCTCACTACGTCTTCCAGCTGCATGGAGACTGGACACACTGGGACTGATGGGAAAGGCCAGCAGACTATATCCAGTGATGTCACGATTTTGACATGCCCAGTCTCCAAGCTGCAGGAGGAGGTGCACAACCCAGTGGTGGAGGACTGAACTGGAGGAACGATAAGGAATTTTTTAAAGTAGTAACAACCACCGGCGGTGGTACCGGTAGGCGCTTGAATGAAGGCAGACGTGACCACAAAAAAATAGAATAAAAGGACATTTTCTGCGGTGACATGGTACACGTCCTGTCGGCTCTGCGGAAAACGAAAAAAAACTGAAGTGAGAGAGGTACAGAAGCAGGAAGGCAGCATGCATGCGTTGTGGGGTGCTCCCAAAAGCGTTTCCGTGCGGGCTCTGTCGGTACCTACGATAGCCATATGTGAAGACTACATTCCTACTTGTTCCTGGAGATTATAGTATCACAGTGTAATTATTATATTAGGCCAAGAGATTAGATGGCATGACACCTCTGCTGCAGGAAGGACATTGGATCCCAACCACTGCTGGGAGCCAATCAAGATTCCACTGGATACCATTTAACGCTTTTATTAATACAGGATTCCTGTGTTAGCTGGCTTCTGTTATTCCATATTCTCCAGTTAGGGTATTAAGGTCTTCAAAATTTAATTTATGGACAACACCACCACCATGTAAAATTAAATTAGAAATTACAAGATTGACTTTTGCAGACACCTTTGTTGTGGAACTTCATTTATTATATATTTAACTCTTTTTTTTTAATATAGTGTAGTTACTCACCTGTAACAGGTGATCTCCGGGAACAGCAGGAATTTAGTCTTCACATATGGGTATCGTCAGTACCGACGGAGCCTGAGTGGGAATGCTCCCCAGCGTCCCAGAGGAAAGCTTTTGGGAGCATCCCTCAGCACAAGCACGCTGCCTTCCCAACATTCCAACTGTCCCTCTTAAGTTTGTAGCTGAGTGAAAGGATAGAGGGAGAGAGGAAAGAGACAGAGATAGAGACACAACTCCTAGGGAAGGTGGGTGGGTTGTGAAGACTAAATTCCTGCTGTTCACGGAGATCACCTGTTACAGGTGAGTAACTACGCTATCTCCAGAAACAAGCAGGAATGTAGTCTTCACATATTGGGACTCCCTAGCTGAAGATACCAGGGAGATAGCCCCAGGAAGATGCCACCATAGAAAGGTGGGAATCCTTCCTCCATGGATCTCTGGCATTCCACCAGGGTTGGTGGATAGGAGTTGAATTAGGTCTGACAGAGATTTTGAAGAACAGCTTGGCCAAAGAAGGCATCCCGACGGGAGGCTTTATCCAGGCAGTAGTGGGCTGTGAAGGTGTGAACCGAAGCCCAGGTGGCTGCTCGACAAATGTCGATAGACACAGAGTAGAGATTATATTCTTATGTTCTTAAGTTGCCATGGCTCTCACGTTATGAGCTGTGACATGGCCTTGAAGAGGAAGACCCTTACTCTCATAAGCAAAGGATATGCATTGGGCAATCCATTTAGATAAAGTTCTTTTGGAGACTGGAAGTCCACAAATGACTAGGGTCAAAAGCTATAAAAAGTTGTGAGGACTTTCTCTGTTGCTGTGTTCTTTGTAGGTAAAGCGTAGTTACTCACCTGTAACAGGTGTTCTCCAGGAGCGCAGGAATCAGTCCTCACATATGGGTGACGTCCGGCGCCGACGGAGCCCTCGCGGAGCAATTTTTCCCAAGCTTTCAAAGAAAGCCTTTGGGAATTGCAGCGCGCATGCGCGGTCGCCTTCCCGCCCAAGGGTGCCATCTTAGCCAGTCAGATGACATAGCTAAAAAAGACAGCATAAAAATTTGCAAAAAAACTTAAGCAGATGATTGCAACTCCAAGGGGAGGAGGGAGGGTTGTGAGGACAGATTACAGCTGCTCCAGGAGAACACCAGTTAAAGGTGAGTAACAACGCTTTCTACAGGACCAAGCAGGAAGTCAGTCCACACATATGGGACTCCCAAGCTTAAGGCTACCGGAGACCCAAAGCACAAAAATGAGCTCCCTCTAGCTCAGCAGCACAGAAGGAAGGAATCTTCGCTGAATTATTACCCACCGGTAGCCCACATCCGGGATGGAGGGTAGGAGTTGCTCAAACCTCAAAGAGATTACGGAGGACTGCCTGTCCGAAAGCACTGTCCCTGCGGGACTCCCTCTCGAGACAGTAATGGACCGCAAACGTCTGGCTCGAAGACCAAGTAGCGGCCCGGCCGATGTCTGCCAGCGGAACAGAGCGGAGGTAAGCCACTGACGGGGGCTTTGCCCGAACACAATGAGCCGTGACTCGACCATCCAAGGAGAGCCCGGCTGCCCCATAAGCCCAAGAGATACAGTCCGCAACCCAGATGGACAGAGTACGCTTGGAGACCGGGAAGCCCCCAATTTATTGGGATCAAAAGACACCAAAAAGCTGAGACACTTTTACGGTGCTCCCGCGTACGGTCAAGGTAGAAGTTCAATGCCTTCTACAGTCCAGGGTATGGAGGACCATTTCAGCTCGGCTGGGTGTGGTCGGGGAAAGAAGGTCGGAAGTACCACCTCCTGATTGATGTGAAAAAGGGGAGACCACTTTGGAAGAAATTTTGGGTGAGTCCGTAGGACTACCCTATTTTTGTAGAACCGAGTGTAAGGGGGATCAGACACGAGGGCCTGCAATTCACTTACGCGTCTAGCGGAAGTGAGGGCTATCAAGAACAATGTTTTCCAAGAAAGAAAATGGAGAGAACAGGTAGCCATAGGTTCAAAAGGCGGACAGGTGATCCGCTGTAAAACCACATTCAGATCCCAGTCAGGCGCTGGCAGGCGCAGCGGTGGTTTAAGTAGAAGGAGACCTCGGAGAAACCTTGCTACGAGAGGGTCGCTGGAAAGAGGTCTGCCGTCCACCGGTACATGATGTGCTGAAAGAGCCCTGAGGTGAACTTTGACGGAGTTGGACTTAAGTCCCAGATTAGAGAGGTAGAACAAGTACTGCAAGATCTCACCGACACCGAGCAGGAGAAAAGGGATCCTGAGACTGGGTTGGGTACACCAAACGGAAAAGCGACGCCATTTAAAGGCGTAGCATTTGCGGGTAGAAGGTCGCCAAGAAGCTAGGACGACCTCTTCCACCTCTGCCGGCAGGAGAAGGGGAGCAAGGACAACCCTCTCAGCCGCCAGGCCATTAGATTGAGAGATCTGAGGTTGGGGTGTAGCAGAGACCCCTGATCCTGAGTGAGGAGGTCCGGTTGAAACCCCAGAGGGAACGGATCCTCTAACCGCTAATTGCAGCAGGAGTGGAAACCACGGCTGTCTGGGCCAGCGAGGGGCCACCAGGATCATGGAAGCTTTGTCTCGGAGAACCTTGAAAAGAGTTCGAGAGACTAGCGGGATGGGAGGAAAAGCATACAGAAGGCTCTCCGACCACGAGAGTAGAAAAGCGTCTGCCGCAACTCGAAGGGATGTGGCTGACGAGAGCAGAAGCGAGGAAGTTGCCGGTTGAGAGGACTGGCAAAGAGATCCATGGTGGGGAGGCCCCACTTTAGAAAGAGATTCTGAACTACAAAGGGATCCAGGCGCCACTCGTGCGGCTGGAGGACCCTGCTGAGTTTGTCCGCCAGGCCAATTTTCTTGGCCTGGGAGATAAACTGCCTTGAGAAGAACGCCGTGACTGACGGCCCAAGAGGAGAGCTTCTGTGCTTCCCGACAGAGAAGGAAGGAGCCCGTGCCCCCCTGTTTGTTCACGTAGAACATGGCCACTTGATTGTCCGTCTGGACAAGGACGGACGGGTGAGAGGTCAGGTGGGAGAAAGCCTTGAGAGCCAGGCGGATCGCTCTGAGCTCTAGGAAGTTGATCTGCTGAGCAGACTCCCACGTGGTCCAGAGGCCCTGAGTCCGTGCCCCTTGGCAATGTGCTCCCCAACCCAGGAGGGGACGCATTTGTCAATCAGCACCTGGGCCGGCTGAGGTGCCTGAAAAGGCATGCCGAGTACCAGGTTCGGCGCGATTATTGAAGAATCCACCACTGCGAGAGACGAGGCCACGCGGCTCGGAGACGCGCACCTAGGTTCTGCTAGGCCGCCTGTGGCTTGTTTGCCACTGCTTGCGAAGACACCATTGAGCAGGCCCGCATATTCAGGCGGGCATTGGGGGTCACAATGGACGGTGGAAAGCCATATGGCCGAGCAGTCCTCCAGGAGAGCGCGCTGGCGGAGCACCAGGGACTGCCTGCCGAAACACGGACATAGGCTAGGTCCATTGAGCCGTTGAGCCCTGTCGAGACGGACAGGAAAGCTCACCGCCTGAGGAGTGTGCAGTTTTGCGCCGATGAACCTCGCGATCCTGTGAGGGGAGCAAAGTGGACATTTGCGAAGTTTATGACAAAGCCCAAGTACTGCCAGAAGACGTCACCCGTGCGGTGGTGGGGGGGGGGGTTGGGGGCCGTTGGTGACCTCCGGACGCGGAACGCTGCTTCTGATGAGCCAGTCCGTCGAGGTACGGAAAGGACAATAGAGGCCGTGAATCCGGAGATGGTCCCGCCACCTACCGCGAGAACATTTTGTTGAAGACTCTCTGTGGCGGACGGACAGGGCCAAAGGGCAGTACCCTGTACTGGTAATGATTTCCTGCAACTCACAAAACCTTAGGTTATTGGCGGTGGTGGCTTGGGTGTGGGGATGAGTAGGATCATTTTGAACTTAAGAACATAAGAACATAAGAAATGCCATAACTGGGTCAGACCGAGGTCCAATCAAGCCCAGTATCCCTGTTTCCAAACAGTGGCCAATCTAGGTCATACGTACCTAGCAGTTTCCAACCAAAAGACACAGGTTTCTGCAGTTGCTTGTACTAGGCCAAGCATTGATATCCTGGGTCCCTTTTTAATAGTGGTTTATGGACCTTTCCTCCAGGAACTTGTCCAAACCTTTTTAAACCCCAGCTTATACTAACAGCCCTTACTACATTCCTCCACGGTAAAACGATTCCAGAGTTTTGATTTACACGTTGAGAGAAGAAATATTTTCCTCCTATTTTGTCTTAAATAGTTTTACCCTGTAGCTTCATTACATCCCCCCTAGTCCCTTCTATCATTCTGATAGCGTAAACAAATGATCCCGTTTATCCGTTCCACTCCATTCATTAAATTATACACCTCTATCATATCTCCCCTCAGCCGCCTCTTTTCTAGGTTAAAGAGCCCTAACCTTTTTAGCCTCTCTTCATATAGGAGTGTAGCCTTTCCATCTCCCTTCACCAATTTGGTGGCTCTTCTCTGTACTTTTTCTAACTAAACTCTATGTCCTTTTAAGATTACGGTGGTGACCAGAATTGCACACAATATTCAAGGTGCGGTCGTACCATTGGCAGCTGATACAGAGGCATGAATAAAATCCTTTGTATAATTCTCCATCCCTTTACTTATGATACCTAGCTTTCTATTTGCTGTCTTGGCTCGTCCGCTGCAACACTGGGCGGAGGGTTTTAACATGTTATCCACGATGACTCCTAAATCTTTTTTTCCTGGGTGGTGGGTTTCTAATGTGGAGCCTTGCATCTTTGTAACTAGTAGTGTGGGTTGTTCTTTCCTAGGTGCATAACTCTTGCACTTGTCCACATTAAATTTCATCTGCCATTTGGATGCCCAGTCTTCCATTTATAATCCAGATCCTCCTGCAGTTTTCCACAATCCTCTTGGGTTTTTAAACAACTTTAAACCCGTTTTGTGTACATCTGCAAATTTGTTACCTCACTAGTTATTCCCTTTTCCAGGTCATTATGAATATGTCAAAAAGTAGCGGACCCATTACAGACCCCTGGGGGGGTTTTTTTTGGTACCATTTTCCGACTTTCACTATCACCTTTTTCTCATTGGGAATATTGGCCATTTAGCCCTACCCTCTGCCTTTCATATCTTTTTTGAAACCAGTTCCCGAAGCCACCAATAGTACACTGCCTCCTATCCCATGACTTTTTAGCTTCGCCAAAAGTCTCTGATGGGGGAACATTGTCAAAAGGGCTTTCTGAAAAGTCCCAGATACACTTATAAATTCAACCGTAATCACCTTTGTCCTACCTGTTTATTATGCACACCATTCAAAAAAAAAAAGATCCGATTAGTAAGACAAGATCGTTCCTTGTCTAAAGCCATGTTTGCTGTCTCCCATTAGCAATGACTATCTACATGACGGTGTAATTTTGTTCTTGATGATGGCTTCTACCATTTTTCCCTGGTACTGCGGTCAGGCTCCTCCCGGTCTGTAATTTCCCCCGGGTCACCCCTGGCAACCCTTTTTAAAAATTGGTGTCTACGTTGGCGGACACCGCCAATCTTTCAGGTATTAACAGATGATTTTAATGAACGTTCACAGGGATTAAACCAAATAACAGTGTCTGCAATCTCATATTTCAGTTCTTTCAACACTCTGGGATGTATACCATCCGGTCCAGGTGAGTTTGCTTACTAATTCAGTTTATCAAATAGTTGTAATATATCTTTCCCGGTGTAGCGATATTTCTCTCAAGTTCCTCTGCAGTATCACCCTTTAAATCATACCACTTCAGTCCTTGGGTAACACCCCTACATCTGCCTCAGTAAAGAACCGAAGCAAAAGGGAAAAAATTTTTTTTTTTTTTCATTCAGTCTCTCTGCTATAGCCTTGTTTCCTCTTACTGCCCCTTTTCTACCCCTCTATCCTCTAATGGTCCAATTGACTCTCTCCACATGGACTTTTGCTACGAAATGTACTTGAAAAAAAGTCTTTTATTTCGTGTTTTTTGCTTCCGTTAGCAAGTTTACTTCTCCAAATTCCCCCGCCCTTTGCCCTCTGCCTTATCAATGGCTTTTGCATTTAACATTGCCAGTGGCTTGCTCTGCCTGTTTCCAGTTTTCCATCATTTGGCTCTTTTTCCATTTTTGAAGGTTGCTCTTTTGGCAGCCGCAAACAGCCTCTCTGACATCAACCTTTTTTTAAAACGCATGCTGGACAGTTTTTTTTTGGACTTTCTTCTTCCACTTTTCTTAATGGGGGCTTGACTACAGGCTGGTCTGGGCTTCGAGGATAGTATTTTTAAATAAACACCCAAGCTTGCTGTAAGTCTTTAAACCTTGTGGAACCCGCTTCCTTTTAGTTTTTTCCTGAACTATATTTCCCTAATTCTATCATAGTCCACCCTGTTGAAAAGTTAAAAGGTAGTACTGTGGCTTCCTTTAACTATCTATGTCCTCCACTGATTAAATCAAACATGGATCATACTATGAGCAACTATTGCCAATTGGTACCCCAACACCCTTATTTCTTGCACCAGATCTGGCGTTCCACTAAGGACTAGGTCCAGTATGGGCTTCCCCTTCTGGTCGGTTCATGAACCAGCTGCTCCAAGAAGCAGTCATTTTATTTCATCTAGACTAACTTTATCTCTTTAGACTTCCTGGTCCTGCTGTGACACTATCCCAGTCAATAACCGGGTTAATTGAAATCACCCCTTATTACTACTCTGTTGTGGCTTTTGTAGCTTCCTTGATTTCTCTTTGAGCATTTCATCATCCATTTGTCATTCGCTGGCCAAGGTGGGCGGATAGTATACTCTCCACTGCCCTAGCACCTTCCCCTTCATAAATGGAATTTCAATCCATTAGAGATTCTACAGCATATTTTGTTCCCCCTGCAAAACTTTACATCCTTTCTGCACTCAATGCCCTCTCTAACATAGAGCGCAACCCCTCCACCAATTTGTTCAGCTCTATCATAACGATATAGTTTGTATCCAGGGTATCACCCAGCTGTCCCACTGGTTATCCTCCTTTCCACCAGTCTCTGAAAGAGTGGCAATCCCTATCTAACCTCTCATTGAATGCTATATATTCTACAGTCTCCCATCTGATTGTTTAGACTTCTAGGCAAGGAAGTTCAAAAGGTATCCGTGGGCGTCCAACGCAGCCTTTACTCGGCTGGGAATTCGCTGGAGCAGCAGAGTGGATGCCCTAATAACGGAGCCAGTCTAAGCGGGTTTGGGAGCCCCATGCGGGAACAGTTGCTGGCGCTAGGGGGCTTGGTGCAAATCTGGAGGCCTATGGTCGATATAATAGCCTAAGAACTTTGACGCGGGCGCTAATTGCGTTCGAGGAAGTGGCTGTTCGTAGTACTATCCGAAAACTCGGTGACAGTCGCTTACATCAATCGTCAGAGCGCCACAGGAAAGTGCAGGGCCATGGAAGTAGAGGCGGACTTGATATTCGCTTGGGCTAGAGAGTCGCTTGACAGCGATTTCAGAGGCGCACAATCGCATGGAAAGGAAAATGTGATGGCAGAACTTCCTCAAGCAGAGTTTGAGTAGATGCGGCGCAGCGAGCTGTGGAGTGGGAATTGAACTCCGAAAGTCTTTGCTCAGGTGGTTAGTCGGTGGGAGGCGAAATAATGGATTAATTGGCAACCTTTCAGTCAGGCAAAGGCCAAACCGGTTTTTCAGCAGGAGGCGAGAAAGAATGTCGGCGGGAATGAGATGCGCGGTTGCATCGGTGGAAGTCGCAGGAATGATGTATGTATTTCCTCCGGGGGCTTTGATCGGAGTCGCGGTGATCCAGTGTATCAGGGCTCAAACTGGGAGGATGCTTCTGGTAGCATCCCGACTGACCGAGGCGTCCATGGTTATGCAGATATGGTGCGTCTGCTGAACGGGTAGCCCTGGTGGGCTTCCGAAAGAGGGCGGATCTGTTACTGCAGGGGGCCTATGTTCATGCCTCAGGTGGATCGCTTATCGAGACGGTATGGGCCATTGAGAGGGCCAGGATCAAGGAAGAAAGGCTATCCATCGGAGCGCTAGTGGACCACATTGCTTAGGGTAAGGAAACGGTCCACGCTCTTGACGTATATTCGCATCTGGTTGTACGTATTTGAGGATTGGTGGTCGATGGGTCAGATGCGGGAGGCTACAGTTTGACACATTCTTTATGTATTGAGTTTTCTGCAGAATGGCACTTGAGAAAGGGCTGGCGGGCCGTTCCTTGCGTGTTTGCAATTGGCGGCTCTTTTCCTGTTACTGGGGACAAAATAAGGGGAGTGCTCTCGGCGCTCATGCTGATGTGTTGAGGCTTCTCGAAAACAGGTTCCAGCTTGAGGCCGTCGCGCCCAAGGCGTGGTGGGTGCCACCTTGGGATCTCAATTTGTTGTTGGAAGCATTAATCTAAAAACGCCCTTTGAGCCGTTGCGCAGGGCTTCGGTGTAAGTGATGTTGTGACGTTGAAGACAGTGTTCTCTGGTGGCAATCTGTGAGGCTAGGCGCTATATCGGAGTTGCAAGAGTCGTCTTGTCAAGGGAACCCTTTCTGTACTTCTCTAAAGAGAAAAGTAGTCTTTCGTCCGGTTACTTCCTTTTTGCCTAAGGTGGTGTCGCCCTTCCAATTGAATCAGGCAGTATCGGTGCCAGTTCTGGGTTTCGCTGGAAGGGGAGGTGACCAGGACCGTAATTTGCGCTGTTTGGACGTTAAAAAGAGTAGTACTGCAGTATTTGAAGGTAAACAAAGTTGTTTTGACGGTCGGATCGTCTCTTTGGTTTTGTTTGGAGGACGTGCGTTAAAGGGGAGGACAGGGCAGAGCTAAGGCTTACATGGCCAGGTGGATTTGAGAAGCGATTGCTTCCGCTGATTTGTCGAAAGGATCGGTCGCGTTGGACGGCTGGATTGTCGAGCTCATTCCACCAGAGCGCATGCGTCTTCCTGGGCAGAACCACGGTCTGGTGCTGCCAGGAGAAAATTTGACAGGGCGGCAGACTTGGTCGTATTTGGCATACGCTTCAGTAGGTATTACCGTCTTGACGTGTAAGTGGTCGAATGACTGTCTGTTTCGGGTCGGCGGTGTTATGTGCCGGGTTGAACGGGGCCCTCCCAATGATTACTGCTATGGTACATCACAGAGGTAAAGGAATGAAATGGAGGAACGATAAGGAAATGATAATTACACTGTTTTTTCTCCAGGACCAAGCAGGAAAAGTCAGTTAAAACTATCCCGGTGACGTCGGCGCCGTACGGAGCCATCGCGGAGCAATTTCCCCAGCTTTCAAAGAAAGCCCTTTGGAATTGCAGCAGCCATGCGTGGTCCCCTTTCCCGCCCAAGGGTGCCATCTTTCTCAGTCTTCTTTTTGCGACAGAGCCCTACAGACGCGCTTTGTGATAACCGCAAGAAAGTTGATTTTATTTCCTATTCTTTTCTCAGTTCGAAGCCGGATCCTTTTCCCGACCGGCGACAGCTACGCCGGTATCGGGTTCCGTTCTTTATATTTTAGGTTTCTGTCCTTTTTTCTTTTTCACTGGCAGCCCTGTCTTTTGACCTCACAGGGGCACTTTTTCCCCCGATGGCTGCCAGTGGGTTTAAAAAGTGTGATCGGTGTAAGAAAAATTTGTCTCTTACCGGCACAACATGACTGCTGCCTCCGATGCCTCGGACCCGATCATGACCCGATGATATGTGGTCCATGTGGCACGATGTCCTCTAAAGCGTTGAGGAGTCGGCAGCCCAAAAAGAACCCAAATCTTCTCGGGGACTCAGTGTCCAGGCCCGGACCCCCCCCGTCTGTCAGAGGCTTCGACGTCCCGGGGACTCCGGTACCTGAGCAATAGTCGGACGCTTTCTCTGAGAGCGGGGATATCCTGACCGGGAACATCATCCGAAGAAGAAAACCCGAGAGGGCGGCGTCGTGTGGAGTCTGTGGTTCCCCGGGGGCCCAGGTCGTTCATGGCCCCTTTATAGCCGTCTCACCAGGGTAGGAGACTCCACATCGACGGCCCAGCCGAGAAATTCGGCGGACGGATCGACTACTTCGGAAGATATCCGGTCTGTCATGCGATGGAGTTCTACGCAGAGCACGGGAGATCCCTTGAGGAGTCCTCGTGGACTCACCTCCGAAGGAGCTGACGATCGGGCCACGAGCCGCACGGGGCTTCTGGGCCCGAGTCCAGGCGAGGGCTGCTGGGTCAATTCTGAGCGTACGGACTTAGCAGGTTTGAAAGGGACCATTCGCTAGAGAGCAGTTTGGCTGCCTTCATGGACCCACGGGTCACGCAGGAGGTTGATCGCTGGCCGCGCAGGTGCATCTGCCCCGGCAACACGGGACCGTCGGCCGTCCAAGAGTTGATACCGGAGGCCACGCCCGATTCTCAGAGTCCACTTGCGAAGCTCGTAGTCGATCCTCGGTCACGGTCTATATCGGGCCCCCGTTCGTGGACCGAGTGTCGATGCGTGTGGGGAGGGAGATCGGAGCATGCCTCCCGACAGAGAGAGGCCGCTCGATTCCTCCTCCGAGGATTGGAGCAGTCAGCCTGGGTACAACGGAGGAAGACGGCAGAGTCCCCTGGTACTGTTCGGGACTCGGGTGAGTCCCATCGGGACTCGCCCGACGGTGAACCGAACCTCGGAGATCGGTTTCCCTTTTCCCTCTACCCACCCACCCCTTGAGGGACACCGGTTTCTCGAAACTTTGTGCGGGATATGGCCAAGGCCCCTTGGCCACATTTCACGCGAGTTCAAGAGGGGGAGGAGGTGCCTCGAGACGGAAGAGCTCGATGCTCTCCAGTATGACTCTCCACCGAAGGATGGGGCCGTTACTGTACTCGGGTCCTCCGCTGCTGGAGCGACTTATCGTCCGCCATGTGGGAGAGCCCGCGTGCAGGCGCCGGTGTTTAATGTTAAGCAACAGCGGGAGTCGATTAAATTATCGTTACCCCCCGTCCGCAAGCCGTAGCGCCGGGTTCCAAAAGGCACAACTACAGCGACCATTTCCATGGGGGGGGAAGTCGGCCATGCATGGAGCGCTCAAGAGTCAGAAGATGCACTCTTCGGTTGCCTCCCGGCCGGGAGGCGCGGAACCTGGATGACCTCGGTAGGAAGTGCTTCCAGGGCTCGATGCTTGCTTGTCGAGTCCAGGAACCATACCAGCTCTATATGGGCATGTATTTCCGGGGACCTGGCAAAAGAAAGTGCCGGGTTCTCTGCTGGTCTCTCCGAGGGAACCTGTGCAGAGGTTCCCAGGGCCGTGTGCACTGGCATTCGAGGAGTGCTCGAAGCTAGTAGTATTATCTCTAGAGCAGCCTACGATGGCTTCGAACGCATCGGCTCGAGTAGCCGGAGCCGCGGCACGCCGGCATACGGTGCCCGCCGACTTGGTTGGCTTCCAGTCAGCTGACCTCGAGCCATGGGTACAGGACAAGTTGGTCCTGTACCCATGGCGATCGCACACTGGAATTCTATCCCCCATTTCCCTCCGCCTGGTAACCATCAATTCGCAACTTTCAAACAAAACCTTAAAACACCATCTCTTTTCACTGGCATTTCAACATATTCCACACTACCGTTTGCTTTCGTATGAATCTGTCCCTGCTGTACCTACCCAACCCGTTGTATCCTGCTCCGTACTTGCTGCATATTAGTCTCTATCCTTACCAACATTGTACATTTCATTGCCTTTCTGGCCATGGGCAAAGGTTTTATGTCTTATGCGTTTATGTTTTGTATAATTTATCTATTTTATGTATGTTATGAATTTTTATGTATTTTACTACCTGTACAGCTGTGTGATTGCCCCAGAAAGGCGGTTAATAAAATGAATAAACCTAAACCTATGGTCCACTGACAGAGTGTGAAAACCTCTTTGGCAAGCCCATGGCTGAAAAAGGGGCACAGATCGAGACTCTGACCAGGGACTCGGCTGTCCAGAAAAAACCTCTGACCCTTATCAGAAGCACAGAAGGGCTCGGGGAGGGAAAAAAGCCATTTTACCCGAGATAGGTGGCTTGCTATAAACACTACCCTCATTATCAGCGCCTCAGCAGCTCCCCAACAGGGTTCAGCAGGACACAGGGACGGCGTAATGGGTCCCGTAGGCAGCAGGACCCCAAGCCAACAACACCGGCCACTGCTCAGCAGCGGGGGGGGTTTTGACTCCATCAGCATTAGCCTCTTCCCCTCCGCTGGTCTCTCTCAGAACAGCGAGGGCGGGCTGGTTCCACTTTGCCAACAGCGGGTCAGCCATCAGATCAGATACCTGGGTGCTTAATATAGTTCAAAAAGGCTAATCTTCTTCACTTTCACCAGGTAGCCTACCTACTACTTCACAGGGGAGCCTAAAGGACTACCTATGCACAGGGGAACTTACTCCTTAAGGAGTTGGCACAGTCTTATTCAGGAACAGAGCCGTGAAAACCGGTGCCCCCACCACCTGCAGAGGTCAAGGCTTTTATTCCAGGTACTTTCTGATACCACAAACCGAAAAAGGAGGCCTCAGCACACATAATGGACGTGCGAAAACCTCAACAAGTTCCTGGCAAGGGAAAAGTTCAAGATTGCTTACCCTTGGCGTCATGCTGCCCTTACCTCCAGAAGGGAGACTGGCTATGATCTTTTAGATTCTAAAGGATGCCTATACTGACATCCGTATTCATCCAGACCCACAGACAATATCTTAGGTTTGATGTGGGAGGAAAGGGAAACTCATTACCACAGTACAGAGTACTGCCCTTTGGCCTATCATCTGCCCCCAGGGTGTTTCACCAAATGCCTAGGCAGAGTGGTGGCGGCCTATCTAAGAATTCCAAGGCCTCTTGTATTTCCATACCTGGACGACTGGCTCATCAGGGCCCAGTCTTTCCAAGAGGACATTTGGCCAATCCCATCGCACTGTGACTCGGCTCCAGCACTTGGGCTTTGTCATAAAACTTGGCAAAGTCCACTTTGCTCCCCTCTCAAAATCCTAAATTCATCGGCAGCAAAGTTGAACAAACTTCAGGCGCACGGGGCCTTCCTGCTATTAGACAGGGCACACAGGCTCATGGATACTAGCCAGCCACTTTCGCAGCACATCAACTGGTGTGCTTTATGTCAGAAACGCAGACCCACGTTTGCGAAAGTGAGAAGACTGGCAAAAAGGGGCAGGAAACACGAGAGGCAGCGGGAAGAGGAGCAGGGTAGGAGTAATGGAAAGCTTCCACGGTACATGTGACCCCCAATGCCCGTTGAAACATGCGACCTGCGCAGTGGTGCCTGAATCGAACTCAATGGCATCAGGCCACGGGGAGGGCCTGGCGGACTCAGTGCAGGTATTCAAACCTGCTGGTACTGTTCTATGCGGTGGTGGCTTAATACTTAACAAACCTGGGGGGGGAGTGGATTTTCAAGCTACTCCGCCTTCTCAGGTGATGACAACCGATGCTTCTCTCCTAGGTTGGGGAGCACATTGCCAAGGGACATGTACTCAAGGCCTCTGGAATCCTTGGGAGTCTGCTCAGCAGAATCGAACTTCCTAGAGCTCCGAGCCATACGCCTAGCTCTGAGAGATTCTCCCACTCCACTTCTCACCAGTCTGTGCTGGTCCAGACGGCCCAATCAAGTTGCAATGTTCTAACGTGAACAAACAAGGAGGCACAGGCTCCTTCGTTCTCTGTCAGGAGGCACGGAGACTGTGCTCTTGGGCACGTCGAGTGCATGGCATCGGAGACGCGAGGTGACAACAGCCACCCACAGCGGAACGACAGATGTATGAATGAATCAGGAATGTGGTGGCAACGGACCCATGCCGAAAACTGAAGTCACTGGCAGACAGGCTGAGCAGGATCCTCACACCTTCATGAGTGGGAGATTGGACCCGACAACCGCCGACGAGCCTGATCAGCATGAGCTTAGAAGTGGGGCCTTACCCACAATGGATCTATTTGCCAGTTCCCCTGAACCGGAAGCTTCCCAGATTCTGCTCTCGACAAGCCGCATCCTCTCAGAGTGGGGCCGGACGCTTTTCTGATTCCATGGTCCATAAGGACATCATTGGATGCCTGTCCTCCCATGGCCACTGGTGTCTCGTACGCTCTTCAGGAGGGTTCTCAGAGACAGAGCGTCGATGATCCTAGTAGATCCCGGGTGGCCGAGACAAACCCTGGTCCCACGCTTCTAATGCAGGGTGTGCGGTGGACACTCCATCTTCCTCTGGGGTGTCAACCCGATCTCCTGTCACAGGATCAGGGGACGTTCCTACACCCCAACCTCCGGTCCGCATCTGCGGCCTGAATGCTGAAAGGGCGTCCTTGCTCCCCTCCTGCGGCCTGTTGAGGGGGCCTAGGTCGTCTTGGACTCCAGGCTGGCCCTCCACCGCGAAGTACTACGCTCTTAAGTGGCGTAGGTTCTCCGTGTGGTGTGCTCAGCAGTCTGAGGATCCCTTCTCCTGCTTGGTGGACGTGGTTTCGGAGATATTTGCTTTACCTCTCCCCTCTGGGGCTTACGTCCCCTCTGTCCGAGTCCCCCACGCTTGCTCTCTCTGCGCATCACGCACCGGTGGCTGGCAGGCCTCTT